>JBBBDQ010001831.1:3470000-3785000 GCA_037127315.1 Ascarosepion bandense
AGTTTTGCGGTTACTTTTTGTTACCATAACTCATACCCCTGAAGATGATCTCGGAAAGAGGTTGCAAGTACTTGGGTACCTTGAGAAATGAATGATAATAACATCTGTCAACGTTACGACTTATTTCTGCCATCTTTCAGTTGTAATACGCGAAAGATTATCCGTAAATATGAACGGATTATATTAAAAATAAGCAAACATAATGATTGCAATTTATTTAATCTAATATATATATATATATATATATATATATATATATATATATATATATATATAGTAATCCGCAGACAGTCCTGTTTCGCTGTATCACAGCACACAGTACGGTTAGACATCCGATTGCTTCAATTCAAGATTGAAACCCGATCGAATTGAAAATCAGTCGGCGATTCTACCTATATGCTATAGGCGCTCGGTAGAGGAAGAATGATTTTTGCTTGTTATATACAATGAACGGTGCGTAAATGCATGAGTAGCTACTGTTTTTAAAGTTTACTATTTCTCCATAGTGCTCAATCGGCGGGCATGAGCGTAGTTATCCGGAGATAGTCCTGTTTCTCTGTTTCTCAGCTCATCAGTAAGGTTAGACATCCGATTGGTTCTAGCCAGGATAGAAACCCAACCGAATTGACATCAGTCGACGAATCTACTTCGGTATATATATATATATATATATATATATATATATATATATAATTTATTTAATGATGGCTGCCTGCGGTAAAAAAACACAACCCAGATTTCTGCATAGCTATGGGCGCGTTTGATTTTGCGGGGGACTGTGAATTGGTCGGCGTATTATTATTATAGAGACTTAGGTGTATCTTTGAGATAAAAAGAAAACGCCGGTATATACAGAAACGACGGATTAATCCCCCTACGAAAAACAGGCCAGCGACAAACAGATCAACTAAGAAAGGACCTGATCAAGGTTTTTAAAGATCACGAACTGAAAATCACTACCACCAATAACGCTAAAGTGATGAACTTCCCTGACGTAACCTTTGACCTAAATGATGGCCTGTACAAAGCATACACTAAGGATTCATACAATCCTAAATACGTCCACAAAGATTCTAACCACCACCATAGAATATTAGACAATATTCATAAATCTATCCAAGTTAGATTATCTTCTAACTCCAGTAATAAGGTAGTTTTCGATAAGAATAACATTAGATATATTAAGTCTTTAACGATCATGTCTCGAAAGAGACATGACTGACTGGGCAGAAGATTATCGCGCAGTAGGTTGCCTATTGCTTTCTGTGGTAGACTATTTGCCAGCCAAGGCTATAGAACCCAATCTGTCTTGTTATTTAACCCATAACTGGAAGGAAGAGACGGATTAATACCTTTCCCAAGGGTATTTGCGCGTAAGTGAATGCAATGAATTCAAACTCGGCTCCACGATTTCTCGTTCCGAGCCGATATCCACTGGACCACAACGCACCTCCAAGCTTAGAATACTTTGATAAAAGCAAAGAACCCAAACATATATCAAAATCACACAAACGTAACATCATATGGTCTAACTCATCTTTTAGTCATAACGTCAAAACAAACTTTGGAAGAATTTTTCTAAATTTAATAAAACAATATTTTAACCATTCATTAACATTTATAACGATTTTCATCAAAAACAATGATAAGGTTAATTATAGCTGCCTAAAGAACATCGACAAATACATCGACAAATACATCGACAAATACATCGACAAATATATCGACAAATACATCGACAAATACATCGACAAATATATCGACAAATACATCGACAAATACATCGACAAATATATCGACAAATACATCGACAAATACATCGACAAATATATCGACAAATACATCGACAAATACATCGACAAATACATCGACAAATACATCGACAAATATATCGACAAATACATCGACAAATACATCGACAAATATATCGACAAATACATCGACAAATACATCGACAAATACATCGACAAATACATCGACAAATACATCGACAAATATATCGACAAATACATCGACAAATACATCGACAAATACATCGACAAATACATCGACAAATATATCGACAAATACATCGACAAATACATCGACAAATACATCGACAAATATATCTCACATCATAACAATATGATAATTAATGAACACATGTCCAATAAAAAGAAAACTTTTACCCACATCCAATTGTACAAAAACATTTTTCCTTTTTATACTCCGCTGAAGACCTTTTGTATTTTATTTCTGGATTATTTTTTACAAATAAATTATTTTTGAATTGTGTTTTAACAGTGCCCCTCCTTTACAGTTTGTTTTCATAATTTAAGATCTTATTGTTGTGTCAATTTCCTTTGCCAACGGCACCCTCCGATGAAGTGTTGGCCGAAAGGATCCTCGGAGTTTTGTTATTAAAATATAAAAAAAACATGTTTCCCGCTTTTCAAAACTTTATTTAAATTCTGTGGTATCAAGTCTTTATTCACTCACTCACTCACTCACTCACTCACTCACTTTCACTCACTCACTCACTCACTCACTCACTCACTCACTCACTCACTCACTCACGCTCACTCACTCACTCACTCACTCACTCTCACTCACATATATATATATATATATATATATATATATATATATAATCCAATACAAAATACTTTCGTATCGAGCTGTTAAGGTTTCGTCTTGGGTTTTTTTTTCTTTCAAACGAGCACTAGACGTATTGTTCTTGTGCGCTGTTTGTTTCTTTTATTCTCCCCACCCCTTTATTTAACCCACGAGGTAGTCCTCGCTGGGTTACAAGACGGTTTATATTACTGTTAGTTTGCATTATTTTCGGATATTTAGTCTGTTATTATTAGTGTTGACTTACTGTGATTAAGTTCATTATATATATATATATATATATATATATATATATATATATATATATATATATCCCTTTTTTGTAAAATTTTGTTTTCCAATGCTTTTGTTCATATTGAATAAACACGAGTCAGTCAGTTAAGTGCCATACGTGATACACGCTTTGACTGGGCAGAATATTATCCCGCAGTAGGTTGCCATTGCTTTCTGCGGTAGACTGGTTGCCGACCAAGGCTACAGAACCCAATCTGTCCTATTATTTAACCCATAACTGGAGGGAAAAGGCAGATTAATACTTTTCCCAAGGGTATTTGTGCGTAAGTGAATGCAAGGAATTCGACTGGAATTCGAACTCGGCTTCCCGATTTCTCGTTCCGAGCCGATATCCACTGCACCACGACGCACATCCCTAAACACAACTAGTCTCCCTTAAAATATACGTCCAAAAT
Organism: Ascarosepion bandense; assembly: GCA_037127315.1. Taxonomy (NCBI): domain Eukaryota; kingdom Metazoa; phylum Mollusca; class Cephalopoda; order Sepiida; family Sepiidae; genus Ascarosepion; species Ascarosepion bandense. Next base: position 3,473,303 of record JBBBDQ010001831.1, read on the forward strand.
CTGAGCCTAAAATCTTTTTTAATTTTTGTAATAACTACTACGATTTTATTTTCCAATTTCATGTTTAGGTTTCAGTAGAAACCAAATTAAATTATAGATTTAATAAATTAAAAAACGGCACCCCAGATTTATAATTTATAACAACCTTAAACATTTCATATTATGCACTTGATGATTGCATAGCGCATGAAACTCCGAGTCGTACTATAAATTCCCGGTTCACACTCCACCCACGTCTATTGAACAGGTGAAAAGGCTTATCTCTTGTTCCCTGTTTAGGATGTGGTTTCTGGCTTTCTCTTTTCCAATCTTTTCACTCTTTTTCTTTCTTTTTTTTCAATTGGAGTAGATAGACTAAACTATCGCCCGGTTCACACTCCACCCACGTCTATTGAACAGGTGAAGAGGCTCATCCCTTGTTCCCTGTTTAGGATGTGGTTTCCGGCTTTCTCTTTTTTAATCTTTTCACTCTTACGTAGCCCCCTGCGCATCAGTGGCGTTACCGCCTTGCTCGGGGTGATATGATTAAAAAAAAATAAAATAAACGTAGGATAATACGTATACTTATTAATGTATGTGTGTGTGTATGCATGTGTATGTGTTTGTTTATATTAAAAATATGTTTATAGTAAGAAATAATGTCAGATATGTCAGCTCCCAGTTTCATATTCGGCTTTCTGCCTTTCATCATCATGGCTAATCCTAACCTCCAGGAAAATAGTTTGTTGCGCCTTCTAGAGCGAACGCTCTTGGCTGACATGAAGTGGAAAGACTATATTGAATCCATGATTAGGTCAGCTGGATTAGTTCATTGTGTGATGCTAAACAGTTTTTCTCTCCAGAATCTATTCTACATATCTATAAGTCCAGGCTTAGAATATTTCTGCCATATATGGTCTGTTGCTCCTGTTATATATAGAGAGATCCTTGATAAAATCCAAAAACTAATCTGCAATATTGTGCGTACTGATCTGGCATCACGGTTTAAGTTACATTCTCACCGCCATCAAGTTGCCTCCCTGTGCCTTTTCTAGAAATACTTTCATGGTAACTGTTCGAATGAGCTTTTCACTATGTAGACTTTATTAATTTAAGCGCAGTACAAGACTGGCGACATGATCTCACCAATTTACAGCTGAGTTGGCCAAATGGAGCCGTAAGTTCTATGCTGACAGTTTCTTTTCTTACATTTTTCGCGTGTGGAAATCCTTTCCGCTTCCTCCTTTCAAGCCAACTTTAATGTTAAAAAAATTAAATGCAATGTCAATGGCTATTTTCTGTCCTCTTGATTACTCTTTTTCTGTACTCGCTCTGCGGCAATGCTCCTGATTCTAACTCTTCTCCACCCTGTAACCCCTTGTGTCTTGGTGGCTTTACTGCCTTGCTTGGGGTGAAATCGATTAAAAAACACATTAAGTTCTCTTATTTGTTTTTAATATGATGTATTTTCTGAATTGTATTTTGATTAGTTTATTTTCAGCACAAAACTTTAGCTGCTGCATTCTTTACCCTTCCTCGCGAGTTTTTTTCATCTTGGGATACTTTCCAATATACCAACAAAAATATTTAAAAAATGCAATAAATCATCGAAGAAGACCTGGGAGTTCATCGGCCGAAATGTTGTGATAAAAATAATGATAAAGACAATATAAGTAATAAAAGAAATACAGAGGTACATTAATAAATCCGTGGTCTATCGATAAATAAATAAAAAAATCTCCCACCAGTATTTATTTTTGAAAAAGTCTCCTTGTCTTATTAGACAAGGAGACTTTTTCAAAAATAAATACTTGTGGGAGATTTATTGTCTTGTTGAGTCGACCTTTTAAGACGTGTCAGCTTGAGATGTCAGTCAGTCAGTTAAGTGCCATACGTGATATACGCTTGGGCGATCATGTCTCGAAAGAGACATAACTGACTGGGCAGAAGATTATCCTGCAGTAGGTTGCCATTGCTTTCTGCGGTAGACTGGTTGCCGACCAAGGCTATAGAACCCAATCTGTCCTGTTATTTAACCCATAACTGGAAGGAAGAGACGGATTAATACCTTTCCCAAGGGTATTTGCGTGTAAGTGAATACAATGGATTCAACTGGAATTCGAACTCGGCTCCCCGGCTTCTCGTTCCGAGCCGATATCCACTGTACCCCAAATGTGCTTTCCTTTAAAAAGGTAATTAAACTTTACGTTATCAATATGATCTCCCGTGGCCAAGTTGGTAACGGAAGGTTCGGCTATAGGAATTGTTTCCCTGGCGAAAACAAAAAGAGACGGATCCAATACTTGTTCGAAGGCATCTTTTTCTTTAGTAGAACGTTTTGATCTCGGTTGCTTTTTACTAATTCTACTGTTTTAAGAAAGGAAAAAAAAAAAAGGGAAAACAAAAAGCCCAAACACGTGTCCAAAATAGTCAGCCAGTCATTTAAGTGCCATACTCGATACACGCTTTGGGCGATCATGTCTCGAAAGAGACATGACTGATTAAGCAGAAGATAATTCCGCAGTAGGTTGTCATTGCTTTCTGCGGTAGACTAGTTGACAGCCAAGGCTATAGAACCCAATCTGTCCTATTATTTAACAAATAACTGGAGGGAAGAGACGGATTAATACCATTCCCAAGGGTATCTGCTCGTAAGTCAATGCAAGGAATTCAACTGGAATTCGAACTCGGCTCTCCGATTTGTCGTTCCTAGTCGATATCTAATACACCACAACGCAAAACTGTAGGTTGGTTAAAAAGCCCGGATTCACTTAAGAAGCGGAAAGTAAACAATAAATCTTGATCTATGGTGGAATTTCGAAGGAGTACTGCATTTCGAGCTTGTTTCACACGATTGCGCCATCAATGCTTAGCTGTTTTGCCAGTACCTAAACCTAATGAAGAAGTATCCTGTTTTGGTCAATCGAGGTCGGGCTTCGTTTCAGCGTGAACTTAAAAGCCCTACATGAGATATGTTTATTTTATCTTTATATATGTATTGTGCACTTTTTAATACAACTGTCTACTGGTCTAATTTGACTCTGTTTAATAATTATATATATATATATATATATATATATATATATATATATGTTACGGAAATTAACGAAACTTGGTTATAAACAACCGACAATTTGAAATGAATTGTTTGAACATTATTTTTTATCGATACTCGTTTTTTAATTAAAGAGTACTGTTTAATTAAAAAACAGAAATCTACTTAAATACGAGTATTGATAAAAAATAATGTTCAAACAATTCATTTCATATGTTCACACTCCACCCATGTCTATTGAACAGGTGTAGCGGTTCATCTCTTGTTCCCTGTTTAGGATGTGGTTTCCGGCTTTCTTTTTTCCAATCTTTTCACTTTTATGTAGCCCCCTGCACATCAGTGGCGTTACCGCCTTGCTCGGGGTGATATGATTAATATATATATATATATATATATATATATATATATATATAACAATGTGAGGCCACACACTGCCAGATTGTCTAAAGATAAGTTCACACTAATGACGGTGTTGAGATTCTTCCACAGTCCCGATGTTGCTCCGAATAAAAATAGGAAATTTCGCTGATTGGCACATTACTTCCTCGACCAGAGATTCAACACTTTTGAAATGAAATAAGCTTGTTTATAGTTTTTTTTTAATTTTTATTTTTATTTTTCAAAGCCAACGAACTGGTATCTGGAACAGATTCAGATACTGGCTGATTTCTGGCAAAAGATTGTCGCAAATGATGGACATTATTTCGAAGAATAAATGTTGGTGTTGCTCAATAAAATATTGTTGTTTTCTTTGCGCTTTCTAAGTGAGTCAGGACTTTCTCGCAAGCCTAATAAAAATAAATTCTATAAATATAGCTGGTAAATTCAGAAATTGCAAAAGGTCAACCTACTCATTAGTGAAACATTTAAATCTGGGTTTTACTAACGGCATATTTATTCGCAGTCGCATCAGTATAGCCGCCATTCAGCTTTCCCTTTTCATGTGTATCATGTGTCCTGTTCAGAAGGCTATTTCATTACAGCGACGGAAATCAAAGACTATGATAGGCTTTTCAAGTCTTTATCATTCGTAGTCGCTAACATTTCTGACTAAACCCATGGACATACCACAACGTCTTTACATTGATAGTAAAAACATTTTCCGATCACATGACTCCTTCATCATTATCCGTTTCTCTTCAGTTTTTCTCTTTCGAATTCTCTTTCATTTATTTTTATCTCCTTCCCACTCCTTATAAAACCATACTCTTTTCTTCTCTCTTTCTCTTTTCCCACCCTCATTTCCAATGATACCTCTACAGCCTTTTATTTCCTATTCACTTCTTTTTCGTACACCTTACCAAATTTTTCTCTTTCTCTCTTTACATTCTTTCTTTCCCTGATTCTTTTCACTCTTTTACTTGCTTTTCTTCGAAACACACAGACACATTCTCTCTCTCCCCCTCTCTCTTTCCCTTCCTTTATTCTATTCCCTTACCCTTTCTTTCTCTCTAACCCTTTATTTTCTCACTCACTTTCTTTGTTTTTACTATTGGTATGTGTGTATTTTCAATTTATTTTTCTTTCTACCTAACCTTTCATTAGAATAAGCAAGATGGAGCGTACTGATTCAGCCTGTTGTCATGGTGTTCGCTTACCCTGGCTTGATGATAGTTGAGAATATAAGTTAAAACTTCAAAACGGCAGAGAAAATGATCACATATGTACATATCAACACATTCAGAAACTAATCACCGATAAAACTTCTTCTATGTGTCGTGTCACTTCGGAACGTACGCGATCATGGCCTTCCACATCTCCTTATCCCTTGTAGCTCTTAACACCCTTCTTTTTGTTACCCCTTCTAAAGACTGTTCCGCCTTACATATGCACATTTAATATGTCAAGCATTGTTTCCCCAGTCTCTCTTTCCCTCTATCTGTTCTGTGAGTATCAGATTCTCCAAGCTCTCCTTCCTCATTATATGTCTCAGAAACTGCAGCTGTCTTTTCCTGATGTTAAGTATGTTTCCTTTTCGTTTTCATCCTCGCTGTTGCTCACATTTTCGGTCCATGATATCCTCAGTATCCTTCTGTATAACCGCATCTCGGTTCCTTTAAATCTTTGATGAGATTGTCGAGCATTCGCTGTCATATCTGAAGGACTGACATCCAGTACTCTCTTCTTTGTTTTCAATGAATTTTTTCTGTCTTTCAGTACTCTATTCAGTTTTTAGAATGCATGATTACCCAAGCCAATTCACCTTCGGACCTCATTGCCTCACTTTCCGCCCTCTGTTAAAACACGTCCCAGGTATTTGAATTCCTGTACCTGGATGATTTCAGTGTCCCAGATTTGTAGTTGGCATTTTGCGTCCTCGTTTTACTGATGACCATGTATTCAGCTTCTTTTTTTTTTTTGCTTGTTTCAGAACACACACACACACACACACACACACACACACACACACACACACACACACAAATATATATATATATATATATATATATATATATATATATTAATGAGTTAATTAGTTAGTTTTTGGTCATAATTAGATTAGACCAGTACACAGTTGTACACAGTTGTATTAAAAAGTGTTCAATAAAATTATCTTGTAGAACTGTTGAGTATTTCTCATTTGGAAATGAGTCATTTCGCGACTTAGATTTCTACATTTTGGTGTCTTCCAGCGATTTACAATAACTGATTTTATCGTTTTTCAAACGCTTACATAACAGAGATCTTTTATGAACGCGCAATTTTCAAAATTAGAAGTTACTTAAGGGTTTTAGAACACGTTCATCCATGATTGTATGATCCTAGTAGGTATTTTATTGGTATGGTTACACTTGGACATAATTTCTGTTCTTTCATTTAATAATTTATTTTTGTCTGGGAACAACATAATAGCCAATTTTGCCTCCTGGCATAATCTGCATATTTTACTACCGCTGTAAGGTTTGGTTATTTTTACTATGCTCCAGTTTTCTCTATACTTCAATTTTAATTTCCGCTTGTAATATATATATATATATATATATATATATATATATATATATATATTATAAAAACTTACAGAAAGTTACGTAAAGTTATTAACCGACATATTTATTTAAATTTATTTATTTGAACATTATTTTTAATGAATACTCCTATTTTAGTGGATACTCTGTTTTATATAATTAAACAGTGCATTTATATATATCCACAGACATGAATATTTCAGAAATATATTTTTCTAACAAGATTTCTATTTGGTATTTTGGAGATTGGTCTTATTACACATAAATTATGAGAAAATTACCAACTGCAGTTGACATAAATAAAAACGTTACAATAATTACCTATTGCGCAAAATCTAAAAGCGCTAACCTGATTGTCAAAATAATAATTCACCTGCAAAATCTAAATTATAGAGAACGAATATTATTTTCGAATTTATATGTTCTTTAAAGAACTGTTCCAAATTAGTAAATAATCACTTAGAATATACTATATGTTTAACAAGAAGATTCACGTTACATTTCCCTAACCATAGCTATATTAGGACGCATTCACATACATCCATAACTCTATCCATATCATCCTTGTCGATAATACAAATATAATAGCATCATCCACGTGTAAAAAGGCTAAAAATAATGGAAGCATTATTAATAAAAAAAAAAAGAAAAACCAACACTCAATAAAATCAACTATGATATAACCAACTACTATATTCACTTTAGTGGAGAGTGAGTCTTTTATATTCAGTGTCAGATGAATTTCGACAAATGGATTATGTCACTGAAAATTACTCATCTAAAAAATAAATACAAATTATGGAACATATGTTTATATGGACTGACTTTTGTCCTTGTTTTGGTGTGAAAAGTTTGTAAAAGTATTTTTGATACACTTTTTGTGTGCGTATTCCACATACTTGCTCCCCTACAGCTACAATGTCCAGGAGTTTAAATGTAAGGTCAATAGACACCTCCTAACACACTAACTCGCATCCATTCTCTCAAACACTCCTCTCATCTACATCCCAACTCGTCTATCACCCTCCTTCTGACATTTCCTATATCTAACCACTCTTTCTCGCCACCTTCCCCTATGTAACCCCCTGCGCAATACTGGCAGTGGAATGCCTTGCTTGGGGTGAAGTGATTTATATATATATATATACACAAAAATATGTTTTTGCTCTACTATTGTATCTTTTCTTTCGTACTTTGTATTGAGCACTTTTTCTTGTGTTTGGTTCCGTTTGGGGTTTTTTCTTTACTGCGGAGTATTGAATGTTTTGTTCTTGTTCCGCGGGTTTCTTTTTTTTCCCCCTATTTATCCGACGTCTTAGTACACCGGATTGTAACGGATTTAGGTTCTGTTTGTTAATGGTTTTTTCGGAGGTTTATTTTGGTATAAATTTACGGCCTACATACTTACAGAGTCTACGTAGTTATTATATATATATATATGCAACAGTTTATGAACCGACTCTCCCGTTCCTGTAAAGCTTTTGCTTTTAGCCTGGACAAAACAGTGGTGATTTTCCGACCCTCTCCACTGACAAGATATATACAAAACTATCGATTTATGTCGACGGCTACAGACTTAGTCGGTGACTGTTTTCTATATCTTGGTAGTAACCTTTACCGCAATTGTTCTCATGACGATGAGATAGTCAGTCAGTTAGTCAGTTAAGTGATACACGCTTGGGCGATCATGTCCCGAAAGAGACATGACTGACTGGGCAGAAGATTTTCCCGCAGTAGGTTGCCATTACTTTCTGCGGCAGACTGGTTGCCAACCAAGGCTATAAAACCTAATCTGTTCTATTATTAACCCATAGCTGGAGGGGGGAAGCGACGGATTCATACTTTTCCCAAGGGCATTTGCGCGTATTCAATTGGAATTCGAACTCAGCTCTCTGATTTCTCGTTCCGAGCCAATATCGACTGCACCACAACGCACATCTACAAAAAGCTTCAATGCTTGTGTAGTGACATCCTTGCTATACACTTAGATCTGATTAGTGTCACGTAGACATGTAAAACTGTTGTTCAGTGCACTATTCTGGAAATCCACTGGATCACTCATACCTCTGATTCGGAAGTTTTTCAGAGAGCCAACTCAGTTTCTGTGGAAGCTCATAATCAAAAACACAAACTGCAATGGACTTGACATATCTCTTAATTAGAATACCACTGCATTCCCAAAGAGATGTTGTACGGAGAAATGGAGATCGGCAAATACCCACAGCAAAAAGTCCACACATCGTTTCAACAACTGTCTCAAAGACTCCTTCTTTAAGTATGATATTGATGATAACAATTGGGAAGAGCTCGCCAGTAACTGAGGTTCATAGACAAACAGCATTTTTAACAGAATCAAGACCTACGAAGCATCCCAAAAGCAGGTAGACATAAAACGAGTAGACAGGAAAGGTTATTTAAGTTTGACGTTCCGACAAGGCCTTGTGATCAATGCGATTGTGTCTATGACTCCAAGTCTACCATGATCACTCACCAAAGGTCGGACCAACGACAGCAGCCAGTTGATTATAATGCATTTCGCGAAGCGGTCCTCAGTTGCCCGAACTTTTGTCGTGTGTGCACCTCTAAGTCAGGCCTAACACGACACATGATAACATATTACGCTAATGACGACGTCCCAAATAAACCACTTCCACTGCCTATGGGTGAGTTTATATGTGACATCTGCAACAAACAATGCAAAACCCTGGCAGGATTCGTGAATCATCGCCGGTCTCATAACCAATTAATCCACGTAGCATTAGCAATGATCACACTCGTCTAACGATTCAATATGTGTGTGTGTGTGGGGGGGGATATATAATAGTATCAGAAACAAAATTGGAGATAATGATACAAAGTGAAGAAGCTTTCAACGAGGCGTTTCGCTAAGGTCTGTTGGTGTCAGCTTCTTTAGGTCAGACAAAATTGCGTGTAAGGAAAATACGTCGAGACTCTTTAGGATAAGAAGTGCCATAAATAAATTGCCTTATCAGATACGACGACCACAAAGTGTTTACTTGTTTATATATATATATATATATATATATATATATATATATATTAAAGCCATTAATGTCTCGATTTTAGATCAACGCAGTATATATATATATATATATATATATATATATATATATATATATATATATATATGGGAACACTTTAATTAATGCGACTAATGTGTACATTAAAAGATATCCATAAATGGAAAACACATTAATCGAATATAAACAAAAATGACAAACAAAATAGTTACTCATTTTCCATTTTTAAATTTTAGAAAAGTTTTAATTAATCGGTGACGATAAAAGATTAAATTTCAATTATTTCAATTACTACTGTTAAGATGAATAATATTTTAGCGCACTAATCGAGTATTATGTAGGCATTAATCATATTTTAATTTCAATTTCTACACGTAGCTAGCCAATTTTGTACAATTTTTAAAAGTTTACTAGTTTAAATGTAGACTTGTGATTAAATCATCTGGTCTTAAAAGTATCTTTAATTGAGCCAAAATATGTTTTGTTTTGACCATTTAAGGCATGTACTTTTGCTTGTAAATGATTTCTTTTGCATTATAAAGTCCTTGAAGTGGGCATTTATTTTTGTCTATGCAGTTACCTTCCTTATTAATGATCTTGTTTTGAACGTTGCTATTTAGGTTTCTAACGTTTTGTTTCTAAATTCCTAGTGCAACTATAACTTAGTTTGATTGTATTCCTATCGAAAATTTTGTTTAGTGCTGAGCTTTTTGGAAACTGTTTATTGATCAGTTTTAAAAATATTTGTCCTATTTTGGTTTTTACTTCTAATTTAAATGGTGGGTTGAACCAGATAACATTTCGTTTTCTATCATTGGTTTTTATTTGTCTGTTTGGTTGGAGATTGCATTCTAAAATATTCTTATAGTCAGATTTTCTTGTTGCATCATCATAGTTTCTTTTCTGTTCATCAAATATTGTTTTGTTTGACGAATATTTTGATAGCCTGCGCTCTATTCCTTTGTGAATGTGCTTGATTATGTATTCGGGATGGTTAGTTTATGTGTTTATGTACTTTGAATTTGTGTTTGCTTTCATATATGGAGAGACAATGACAGTTTGTAAATTTCATTCTACATCGAAATATTGAACTACTTTCCAATTTGTTTCGACTATTATCTCAAAATCAAGTTGATTGAAGAGTTTGTAAAGTGCTTTCCTTATTTTATCATTTTCTCTTTTGTTGTCCGGTGATATCATTGTTTATTTCGTTGATTTTATTTAAAATAAATACTCATCAATTCTGAAATTTCGGCACTGTCATACGATCCTTGTGGTATATGAAAGGTGCTGCTATTTGATTCTTTATTCCATGCTTTACCATTGTGAAAAAGTATGGATTTGCAACAATGTAGGATTATATCTATATGTTGGTATGTTTTAGCGAAATTAAACGCCTTTATCAAGCCTTTTTTAGAAATTGATGGGTAAAAGTTTTTTTTTAATGTCATATTTAATGAACGTATATTTATTTTTGTTTCGGATTTATTGGGACCTGGAAATGCAATCACTTATGTTCTTCCACTGGTTAGTTTGAGTGGCAATTCTTAGTGAGTCACAATTTTTAAAAATATTTGATGGCTTATTCTGTTCACTTCTGTTTTTGTTGGATTTATAAGCCAGTATGAGGAATTATTTGGAAAATCTCTGTGGTCTTTGATTGTTAAGAAAGCTTGTCTACCGGTTAAAATTTGTATTTTGGGGGTTAAATCCAGTTTATCTATAATAAATTTAGCTTCCTTGATAATATTTTCAATATAGGTATCCGGAATTTTTTTGTAAGGCTTGGTAATTTATCTTTTTTTCGTATTTCTTTGGGTTTATTTCATAAATGTTGTCAGATTAGTCTCCTTTAATATTTTGAGTTTTTTTTAAATTTTTTTTTTACTTCCGTGTTTAATAATTTTTGGAAGTTGTTGATTTTTTAAAAAATTTTTATTTGGTCTCATATAGAAATCATATCTTTTTCAAATTTAATTAATTCTTTGATTGCAGGGAAATAACTCCTGGTTTTGAAATTGAAATTACTCACGTCTTTTTCCTTTTTTCCTCATGCGTACTTTTTTTTTAGGACTAATAATGCTTTCCATCTGATCATGGTAAGAAATTTGTGCAATTTTTTGTAGTAAATGCAGCATATATTCTTTTCGATTTGGTACTGGTATATTTTTCAGTGAGTGTGATATTTTGAATTCCTCGCATTGTTGTTTTTTTTCCTTTGTTTTTTCCGTGCGTTCAGTATCGTATATCGTTAAAATACAGTGATGATAAGTGCTCAATTGTAAGACAAGTGTATATTAATTAACTACTTAGTTTTTGGTCATAATTTAATTAGACCAGTACACAGTTGTATTAAAAAAGTGGAACTTTTGAATATTTTTCATTTGTAAACGAGTTATTACGCAACCCAGGTTTTTACCATGTTGTGTCTTCAAGAGATTTGCAATAACGGATTTTACCGTTTTTTAAGAACGCTCACGTAAAGGGGATTTTTTATGAACGCGCAATTTTCAAAATTAGAAGTTATAACGTTTTCTAGGTAAAATTAGTATGTAGAAATGTTTACTTACAAATATTAAATATAAAAATATTTAGCGGCAAAAGATATTGTTATCTTGAAAAAAAAACATTAAAAAATAATCTTCAGACGGTAATAATTTATTTTTTACATGTGCCGACATTTTTGTGAATGTGGAGATGAGAATCTTTTTTAGTCATTTTCAAAATCTTGAAGATTAACAAAGGAAATTTGTTAATAATTGATTAGTGCAATAGTTTAAATGATCTTTGAAAAAAATTGGCACAGTAACAAGTTTGTGTCATTTTAATCTGATTTAATTTACGGAATGTCATTTTAATTTAAAAATTTAAATCTTATCATGAATCTTAAAATAGATTTTTATCTTGATTTAATAAGGTATTAATTAGATGGATTGCGTAAAAAAATTTGATTAAACATTTATAATATTTCTGTAGGTAGGTTCGACTATCGTTCGTCTCGAACTGGTTCCCTTTTCTTTTAAACAAGAATAGCGGTTTATCTCTTGTTTCCTGTTTAGGATTAAGTTTCCGGTTCCTTCTAAAGTCTACTTCAGCTCTATACACCGAACACTTGTCCTTTCCTACGCTAATATATCTCAATAGAGTAACCACTCTACCTTGAATGAGTCTTGGGCTTTGTTTTGGATGAATATTAGTAAAAAAAAAAAATGCTTTTTGTGAGTTATAAAATATAGAAAGTACTATTAGTTGAAATGCTTATGTGATTCATTTACTCCATCTCTCTCTCTCTCTCTCCCTCTTTCTATATATATAAAATCAGTCGAGTTTCAGTCCCAGCTTGAGGATTAACGGTTAATCTAACTGCACTGAAGAGCTGTGATTCAGCGAAACAGGCTTGTCTGCTGATGGTTTTGAACCACCTTGTATATATATATATATATATATATATATATATAATTAGTAAATTTTTGGTCATAATTCAGTTAGAACAGTGCACAGTTGTATTAAAAAGTGTTCATACAATTATATTGCAAAACTTTTGAATATTTTTCATATAGAAACTAGTTATTTCGCAACCTGGCGGTTTTAGGCGATTTACAATAACTGATTTTACCGTTTTTTTAAAATTTATATATATATATATATATATATATATATATATATATATATATATATATATATGCTGTTCGTGCGATTTGTGGCAGTCATCTGCACCAATTGTTTGTTATCAGCAGTTCCAAGAAGTGTGGATGGTACTACACAATGCCTTCACCACTATAAACAAATCTCTGTGTGGTTGTCTTGCTGGAAAAAGGTTAGACCCTCATACGTTGAACGCGACGGGAGAATCCATTATTATATATATATATATATATATAGTTCATTGAGGCAGCAAATAATTTTCTCATTGCAAATTTGAGAACTGCGTTTATTATTTTTGGTAACTATTGCCGTTGCCAAGCGGAGTTTTCTGTCAACACAAAATAAAATCGTCGGTGATGGTGGATGTTATTGTATTACAGTCTAAATAACCTCTCTGAAGATGGCTTATGTGAGCTGAAAGCTTAGAAGCAAATTAATAAAAAATTATCCAAATGTTGGAGAATTTTTGTCTTTATTTTCAACTGAAATTAAAGCCAAAATACGACGTTTAGAACGGCTCATGATTAAACATAATAGACATTCATTGTCTCTTATGTTTAACAGCATGTTTGGAATATATATATATATATATATATATATAAGTATACATTGCAGGTATATGAAATCAAAGGGGCGTAATTCATAATTATTTATAGTAATATTTGCGGGAGAAAGTAAGAAAGAAAGAAAGTGAATTTTAATGCTTCCAAAACGAAGCTGCTATCATATACTGCTGCCATATCTGGTCGGGTGCTCCTGTTATCCACCTAGGTGTCCTTGACATAATCCAACGAAAACTCTGAAATGTGATCGATCCAGACTTGACAGTCACTTTCTCAATGTGGCTTCCCTGTCTCTTCTACAAATATTTTTAGTTAGCTCACAAGTGCCCCCTATATATGTGCTATAGTGGAACATCCTGTCATACCCCTAGAATAGAATGCTCGACTTCATAAAAGACGGTAAGGAGCGGTACGACGATGGAAAAGCTCTTAGGCATTCGCCTGACTGCTCTATGACACTGTCAGCTCTCTGCTTCCGAGCAGAGAGCACAAACCCAGTCGTGGTTCCGCCGAAGGGTAGATCCACGACTGGGGAAAAATAGACAGAGATTTTTTGGCCCGGCTATATGGCCGGGAATACCCACTATAAAATGACCATGTGTCACATCTGGCCTTGCGTGGGAAGGCTAGTAAATACAAAAAGCTCTTAGGCATTCGCCTGACTGCTCTATGACACTGTCAGCTCTCTGCTTCCGAGCAGAGAGCACAAACCCAGTCGTGGTTCCGCCGAAGGGTAGATCCACGATTGGGGAAAAATAGACAGACATTTTTTGGCCCGGCTATATGGCCGGGAATACCCACTATAAAATGACCATGTGTCACATCCGGCCTTGCGTGGGAAGGCTAGTAAATACAAAAAGCTCTCAGGCATTCGCCTGACTGCTCTATAACACTGTCAGCTCTCTGCTTCCGAGCAGAGACCACAAATCCAGTCGTGGTTCCGCCGAAGGGTAGAACCACGACTGGGGAAAATTTTTTGGCCCGGCTATATGGCCGGGAATACCCACTATAAAATGACCATGTGTCACACCTGGCCTTGCATGGGAAGGCTAATAAATACAAAAAGCTCTCAGGCATTCGCCTGACTGCTCTATGACACTGTCAGCTCTCTGCCTTCGGGTAGAGGGCGCTCTCTGCTTCCGAGCAGAGAGCACAAACACAGTCGTGGTTCCGCCGAAGTATAGAACAACGACTGGGGAAAAATAGACAGAGATTTTTTGGCCTGGCTATATGGCCGGGAATACCCACTATAAAATGACCATGTGTCACATCTGGCCTTGCGTGGGAAGGCTAGTAAATACAAAAACGTCTTAGGCATTTGCCTGACTGCTCTATGACACTGTCGGCTCTCTGCTTTCGGGTGCGGGGCGCTCTCTGCTTCCGAGCGGAGAGCACGGGCCCGGTCGTGGTTCCGCCGAAGGGTGGAACCCCGACTGGGTAAAAATAGACAGACATTTTTTGGCCCGGCTATATGGCCGGGAATACCCACTATAAAATGACCATGTGTCACATCTGGCCTTGCGTGGGAAGACTAGTAAATACAGAAAAGGTTTTAGGCGAAGGCATTCACTATCCGATAGTCGATTCCACTCCAACCTGTGGCTTGCCTATATTTGTATTATTGTTAATTGTACCTTAGTACAATAAGATAAGTCTGTATTTTTTATTTCTGGTGTGGAGTTCCATTCTTCAACTGATCCTTTTATACTGTATTCCTTTTCGGGATATATCAATATAAATTTACTCGAGCCACAAGATTAGCAACTAGGTCCCACCCTTTTACTGTGAAACCAATAAAATGTAAACGCAAATTCTACTCCACCAGCTTCTTTTCTCGCACTTCCCGTCTGTGGAATTCCCTTCCATTTACTTACTTCTCCGACAGTTACAATCTCCAAGAATTTAAATGTAAAGTCAATAGTCATCTCCTATCTCACTAACCTGCATCCTCATTCTCATGCACCTTTCTCTGTCCACTCCACTCTCATCAGTATTCCCATCCTTCTCTTACCCACTTCCTGATGCCCCCTATAATCTGTCACTCTTTTTCATAACGTTCCACCTATGTAACCCTCTGCAAAACAGTGGCAGTAAAATACGTTACTTGGGGCGATACGATTAGAAAAAAAAGTGAGAAAGAAAGCAGCAAACGTAAAGAGGAATCTGAATTCGTCGGTGTCTAAGAATTCATGATTTTTTTTAAGGCATCCTGTGGTGATTAAATCGCTTTTTTGTTAAGTAGTTTCGGGTTATATATTTTAAGATGACAAGTTTTTCTAAAAGGCATCTGTCTCCTTTTCCCTTGTAAGATTTGTATTTAACGACGATATTCGAAGTAATCATTGGGTTCTTGTTGATCACACACACACACACACACACACACACACACACACACACACACACACACACACACACACACACACACACTATAAACTTTTAAGCATTCAACTGAAATATATTATACTTCTAATTATTTAAAAAACAAATATTTACTAACATGCTACAATAGATTTGAAATCTTAGTTTACTCATTCAGAAGTTATAGCGCAATTACAAAATTGAATATTTTCAAAATGAAATGGTTAATCTCGTAATTATATTAAATATAGTCAATACATTTTCAAAAGTCAATATTTCCGATATTTTGTTTTGAAGAAATGGCTAAACTTGAAATTATAATTTATATTGTCAACACATTTGCAAAATTTAATATTTCCGCTATTTTGTTTTCACGGAATAGTTAAATTTGAAATTATATTAAATATAATCAATACATTTGCAAAATTTAATATTTCCGCTATTTTGTTTTCACTTAATAGTTAAATTTGAAATTATATTAAATATAATCAATACATTTGCAAAATTTAATGCTTCTGCCATTTTGTTTTAACGGAATAGTTAAATTTGAAATTATATTAAATATAATCAATACATTTGCAAAATTTAATATTTCCGCTATTTTGTTTCAACGGAATAGTTAAATTTGAAATTATGTTAAATATAATCAATACATTTGCAAAATTTAATGCTTCTGCCATTTTGTTTTAACGGAATAGTTAAATTTGAAATTATATTAAATATAATCAATACATTTGCAAAATTTAATATTTCCGCTATTTTGTTTCAACGGAATAGTTAAATTTGAAATTATGTTAAATATAATCAATACATTTGCAAAATTTAATGCTTCTGCCATTTTGTTTTAACGGAATAGTTAAATTTGAAATTATATTAAATATAATCAATGCCTTTGCAAAATTTAATGCTTCTGCCATTTTGTTTTAACGGAATAGTTAAATTTGAAATTATGTTAAATATAATCAATACATTTGCAAAATTTAATGCTTCTGCCATTTTGTTTCAACGGAATAGTTAAATTTGAAATTATATTAAATATAATCAATGCCTTTGCAAAATTCACTATTCCTCTTATTCTGATTTAACGGAACGGTTAAACTTGTAATATTATATTTATATATTGTCAATACATTTGCAAAAGTCAATATTTTCGTCTTGGTTTTTATGGTACGATTATGGCAGCAATCATATTAAATATAGATAGTCAAGTTGCAAAATTTATCATTAACGTCATTTTCTAACGGTACGTGTAAATTAATAATTAAAATGAAGAATGAATATATCGATGATTTGTCTGCTTGGTGACTGAGATCGTTGCAAGTTTCCTATCAACATCAGCGATCGTTATTGGAGCTGGTATAAAAGCTAGTATTTCAAAAATTGATTTTCAAGTTCAACAAACCGTTTTCACTTTGAATTCTGGCTCAAAACAGTATTTCCCTCCATTTCGTCTTGTGGTTTACTAAGCTTTGTATTTATAATGAAAGACAAAGAAATTGAGGTGCTGATCAGAATTGGGGTGGGCGTGTCACAAGTGGCTGTTTTACTGAGACTCAACTGCTTACGATTCCTTATCTGTCCTTTTTGTTCTTAGTGTTCAACAATCCAGATACTTTAAGCTACCACCTGGACTCTACAAATGCCTTGTGTTTTTTATTTAGTCTTATGAAGAGAAATCATTGAAGGAGAAATCATTGAGTCGTTTGGGTTAACTGAACACTACACAGGTGTGGATAGTCGCAAGCGGGAACATTTTGTGTACGCACATACGAATCTGTCTTACACGCTCTCTTTCTTTTTTTTCTTCTTCTTCTTCTTCTTCTTCTTCTTCTTCTTCTTCTCTCTCTCTCTCTCTCTCTCTCTCTCTCTCTCTCTCTCTGGATGTGCGTTTTGGTGTAGTGAATATCAGCTTGGAATGAGAAATTGGAGTGCTGGGTTCGGATTCCAGTCAAATTCGTCAATTCACTTATGCACAAATACCCTTAGGAAATGTATTAATGCGTCTGTTCACCCCCAGGTATAGAGTGGGTTCTATAGCCTTGGTTGGCAGCCAGTCTACCGAAGAAAAAATGTAAAACTACTTCGGGAAAATCTTCTGCTTCGTCAGTCATGGATTGAAAGAGACATGATCATGATTACTAATACAATTATTGCATTGACAACTAAATTTTATTTTGTACTATGCCATAGTGAAAATAAACACCATTGTAATAATATAACCAATATACAAACCTATTCTACCTACTGTCCACTTACTTTTGGACCATCTTATATATATATATATATATATATATATATATATATATATATATATATATATATCCTTAAAAAGGGTAGACGTCATTTTGTTTTCCCAAACCCGAGGAACCTTTCAGCCAACACTTGTCAAGGGTTTCGTTGGCACAAAATTACAAAGGGGTAAAGAAGAGGACAAGACCAAAAAGGGAATACTTGCAATACTGGGAGAAGATGGAATTCGTTTAAAAATAAATTTATTGAAAAATATTAAAATGTGAGGGGGGGGGGTGTAAACATATAATTCCACAAGAGTGAAATAAAAAAGAAAAATGTTACACTCACAAACTCGCCAGTAATTGCAAGGGGCGCAGGAACTGCTCTTTCTGCCTGCACAGGCTCGGCTGCTGGATTTTTAGGCAAATGGCCTCCAAAACACGTAAATGGTATGCCGATCGAGCACTGTGCAGGACAGAAAACCAATTGTCCTCATAAGAGGAGAAACAAGCTTGACTATCCAGCAGGTGTTGGCCGATTGCTGAATCCAACACAGCTTGAGTTGTACTTATATTCCTATGAGAATTGCCTAAACGTATATTCGCGGGGACATGCTGCGCAACCCGCGTCTCCAACCTCAGATTAGTTCGTCCTATATATGCTGCATCGCAACAGCACTTAAATTTGTACACAACAGAACTTTTACGAAAATAGGACAACCGATCCTTAACGAAGGATGGAAACACGGGCCTTGTCTTAAAAACAACACGCAACTGCACTGAAAAATAACCCGACGAAATACTAGCCGAAACTTTGTCAGTAACAGTGAGACATTTTCTTCCAAGCCAGGGTAATTTAAGATACAAAGGACAGCGACTTGGCCCTTCAACTTTTGGTTCTTTAAACCGTTTAATCTTACGAGCAATTACCCGTTTTACCAAATTAATGGGGTACCCATTCCCTTCAAAAATATCTTGCAAGCGTGTTAATTCGCTGGCCAAGCATTCAGGAGAACAAATATTAAGGGCACGGTGAACCAAAGTTTCTATTAGGCCAATTTTACGGGACTTAGGAACAAAAGAGTTCCAATTAGTATACAGACCGGTAAAAGTCGGTTTACGAAATACTGAAGTCACGAAAACCTCGTCCCGTCGCTGAACATAGACATCTAAAAATGGAAGACCCCCATCCTTCTCTGTCTCCATAGTAAACTGAAGAGATGGATGTAAAGAGTTTAGCTGAACTAAAAAATTTTCAGCTTTAGATGTGTTATTAAATAACGCGAAGGTGTCATCAACATAACGTCTATATATATATATGTATATATATATATATATATATAGAGAGAGAGAGAGAGAGAGAGAGAGAGTGAGAGGGGGAGAGAGAGAGAAAGTGATTAAAGAAATGAACCACATAAACAGTTTAGCAAATAGTTTTTATTTTATAAATAGCAAAATCTTTTTTTTTTAATATTATTCCAATAAAAGGCCCAGGAACCACTCAAAATAGACGTTACTCTGTGAAGCTATATTAGTATAGGAAATGATTTATGCATGTGTGTGTCTGTGTGTGTGCGTGAGTTTCATAGAAGACGACTGACAAGATGTTGCCATAATTTTTTTATTTCTCTTGCATTCGCACAAATATTTTCTTTTCTGAACACAAAATGTCTAAATCTTTTATGGCTCCGACCGCTTTTGGCTATCTATTGCTCATTATCAAGTTTGTTTGTTTTTTTACAGAATATGTAGATTAAACAAAATATAAAACATGCATATACCTTTAAAATTTAATATCTTTACAGGATTTTTTAAAATATAATATCTTTACAACGTTTGCTTCGGAGTGCTTTAGACCGCTCGGCCACAAATAGCATCAGAGTCCGAAAAACGCCTATTTTCCTTTTTTTAATTATAATAATGGCTGAAGTAATAAAAATATCGAATGAAAAATATATTTGTTAATTTTTCAACCGACCTATAACAGAAGGACTACATCAAATTCTTTACTGCTTCTACTGCTAAGATGATTGGATCGCTATGCCGAGCCAGAAAGATTTTCTCGTCAGAATCCATTTTGCACATTTATAAATTTACCATTCGTCCCTGCATTGCCATATTTGATCGAATTCTTTTGCTATTCACTTCGATGTTTTCGGCAAAATCCAAGGAAGGATCTGCAATGTAATCGATCCTGACCTGGCATCTCGACTTTAATGTCTTTCTCACCGATATGACGTTCTTTCTCATTATCTTTTCTACAAATATTTTCATGGTAACTGTTCTTACGAGTTTCTTTCGTTGGTGTTCCGACCACATGAATCTATGCGAGCTACTAGATTGGCATCTAGGTCCCACCCTTTTGTCATTGAAGTAGTTAAATGCAACCGCCATTTCTACCTCAACAGTTTCTTTTCTCGCACTTTCACCCTGTGGGATTCTCTCCCATTTTTTTGTTTTTCTCAAAGCTACAATTTCTGAAAGTTTAAATACAACGTCAATTGCCATCTTCTATCTCCTTGAATGCCGCCCATCTTTCATTCTTTCTTCAACATTACCTACATCAATATTTTTCTTTATATGTAACCTCCTACCAACTCGCGGTGGTTCCGTCTTCCTTGGGGAGAAAGGATTTAAGGAGATGAAAATAAAAATTCTTTGCTTGCATTTGGATACGAAACTAAGCAGATATGAGATTTCTAGAGAAATAAACTGAAGATGATATGTGTTCCTTAAAAAGAAAACGGATGGGGAGTTTTGCTGGACTGTGACGCTTTTTGTAAACTAGCGTTTAAGCACACCGGTTCAAACAGGGAATCGCAGAGAGAGAGAGAGAGAGAGAGAGAGGCACACCGGTTCAAACAGGGAATCGCGAGAGAGAGAGAGAGAGAGAGGCACACCGGTTCAAACAGGGAATCGCAGAGAGAGAGAGATAGAGAGAGAGAGAGAGAGAGGCACACCGGTTCAAACAGGGAATCGCAGAGAGAGAGAGAGAGAGAGAGGCACACCGGTTCAAACAGGGAATCGCAGAGAGAGAGAGAGAGAGAGAGAGAGAGAGAGGCACACCGGTTCAAACAGGGAATCGCAGAGAGAGAGAGAGAGAGAGAGAGAGAGAGAGAGAGAGGCACACCGGTTCAAACAGGGAATCGCAGAGAGAGAGAGAGAGAGAGAGAGAGAGAGAGAGGCACACCGGTTCAAACAGGGAATCGCAGAGAGAGAGAGAGAGAGAGAGAGAGGCACACCGGTTCAAACAGGGAATCGCAGAGAGAGAGAGAGAGAGAGAGAGAGAGAGAGAGAGGCACACCGGTTCAAACAGGGAATCGCAGAGAGAGAGAGAGAGAGAGAGAGAGAGGCACACCGGTTCAAACAGGGAATCGCAGAGAGGAGAGAGAGAGAGAGAGAGAGAGAGAGAGAGAGAGCATTTTCTTTATTAATATTTTTCGAATGTGCAAGCTGATAGACGTAACACACACTGTTTAAAATAAAAATAAAAATAGGGTGTCTACCCGAATTAATGGATTTGTTTTTAACCCGATATTTTTGTTACTTCAAGCATTACTTTTAGTGGCTAACAAACGCCACTTTTTTTCTTCTTTTCTTCAAATAATAAACAGGGTGTATTATATCTACTTGCCGAGAAAAGTGAAATAAAGTAAATGTGCTTCTTAGGCACATCATAAAGAATATGTGCTTCTTCGGCACTTAATCAAGTAAATGTGCTTCTTCGGCACATCATAAAGAATATGTGCTTCTTCGGCACTTAATCAAGTAAATGTGCTTCTTCGGCACATCATAAAGAATATGTGCTTCTTCGGCACTTAATCAAGTAAATGTGCTTCTTCGGCACATCATAAAGAATATGTGCTTCTTCGGCACTTAATCAAGTAAATGTGCTTCTTCGGCACATCATAAAGAATATGTGCTTCTTCGGCACTTAATCAAGTAAATGTGCTTCTTCGGCACATCATAAAGAATATGTGCTTCTTCGGCACTTAATCAAGTAAATGTGCTTCTTCGGCACATCATAAGAATAATATTGCTTCTTCGGCACTTAATCAAGTAAATGTGCTTCTTCGGCACATCATAAAGAATATGTGCTTCTTCGGCACTTAATCAAGTAAATGTGCTTCTTCGGCACATCATAAAGAATATGTGCTTCTTCGGCACTTAATCAAGTAAATGTGCTTCTTCGGCACATCATAAAGAATATGTGCTTCTTCGGCACTTAATCAAGTAAATGTGCTTCTTCGGCACATCATAAAGAATATGTGCTTCTTCGGCACTTAATCAAGTAAATGTGCTTCTTCGGCACATCATAAAGAATATGTGCTTCTTCGGCACTTAATCAAGTAAATGTGCTTCTTAGGCACATCATAAAGAATATGTGCTTCTTCGGCACTTAATCAAGTAAATGTGCTTCTTCGGCACATCATAAAGAATATGTGTACTTCTTCGGCACTTAATCAAGTAAATGTGCTTCTTCGGCACATCATAAAGAATATGTGCTTCTTCGGCACTTAATCAAGTAAATGTGCTTCTTCGGCACATCATAAAGAATATGTGCTTCTTCGGCACTTAATCAAGTAAATGTGCTTCTTCGGCACATCATAAAGAATATGTGCTTCTTCGGCACTTAATCAAGTAAATGTGCTTCTTCGGCACATCGCAAAGAATATGTGCTTCTTCGGCACTTAATCAAGTAAATGTGCTTCTTAGGCACATCATAAAGAATATGTGCTTCTTCGGCACTTAATCAAGTAAATGTCTTCTTCGGCACATCATAAAGAATATTAACTTCGGCACTTAATCAAATAAATGTGCTTCTTCGGCACATCATAAAGAATACGTGGCTTTTTCGCACTTAATCGTTGTAAATGTGCTTCTTTAGGCACATCATAAAGAATATGTGCTTCTTCGGCGCTTAATCAAGTAAATGTGCTTCTTCGGCACATCATAAAATATGTGCTTCTTCGGCACTTAATCAAGTAAATGTGCTTCTTCGGCACATCATAAAATATGTGCTTCTTCGGCACTTAATCAAGTAAATGTGCTTCTTCGGCACATCATAAAGAATATGTGCTTCTTCGGCACTTAATCAAGTAAATGTGCTTCTTCAATACATCATAAAGAATAAACAGCTTCTTCGGCACTTAATCAAGTAAATGTGCTTCTTCGGCACATCATAAAGATATATTAGCTTCTTCGGCACTTAATCAAGTAAATGTGCTTCTTAGGCACATCATAAAGAATATGTGCTTCTTCGGCACTTAATCAAGTAAATGTGCTTCTTAGGCACATCATAAAGAATATGTGCTTCTTCGGCACTTAATCAAGTAAATGTGCTTCTTCGGCACATCATAAAGAATATGTGCTTCTTCGGCACTTAATCGAGTAAATGTGCTTCTTCGGCACATCATAAAGAATATGTGCTTCTTCGGCACTTAATCAAGTAAATGTGCTTCTTCGGCACATCATAAAGAATATGTGCTTCTTCGGCACTTAATCAAGTAAATGTGCTTCTTCGGCACATCATAAAGAATATGTGCTTCTTCGGCACTTAATCAAATAAATGTGCTTCTTCGGCACATCATAAAGAATATGTGCTTCTTCGGCACTTAATCAAGTAAATGTGCTTCTTAGGCACATCATAAAGAATATGTGCTTCTTCGGCACTTAATCAAGTAAATGTGCTTCTTCGGCACATCATAAAGAATATGTGCTTCTTCGGCACTTAATCAAGTAAATGTGCTTCTTCGGCAC
Organism: Ascarosepion bandense; assembly: GCA_037127315.1. NCBI lineage: Eukaryota > Metazoa > Mollusca > Cephalopoda > Sepiida > Sepiidae > Ascarosepion > Ascarosepion bandense. Next base: position 3,496,901 of record JBBBDQ010001831.1, read on the forward strand.
ATCATAAAGAATATGTGTGCTTCTTCGGCACTTAATCAAGTAAATGTGCTTCTTCGGCACATCATAAAGAATATGTGCTTCTTCGGCACTTAATCAAGTAAATGTGCTTCTTAGGCACATCATAAAGAATATGTGCTTCTTCGGCACTTAATCAAGTAAATGTGCTTCTTCGGCACATCATAAAGAATATGTGCTTCTTCGGCACTTAATCAAGTAAATGTGCTTCTTCGGCACATCATAAAGAATATGTGCTTCTTCGGCACTTAATCAAGTAAATGTGCTTCTTCGGCACATCATAAAGAATATGTGCTTCTTCGGCACTTAATCAAGTAAATGTGCTTCTTCGGCACATCATAAAAGATATGTGCTTCTTCGGCACTTAATCAAGTAAATGTGCTTCTTCGGCACATCATAAAGAATATGTGCTTCTTCGGCACTTAATCAAGTAAATGTGCTTCTTCGGCACATCATAAAGAATATGTGCTTCTTCGGCACTTAATCAAATAAATGTGCTTCTTCGGCACATCATAAAGAATATGTGCTTCTTCGGCACTTAATCAAGTAAATGTGCTTCTTCGGCATCATAAAGAATATGTGCTTCTTCGGCACTTAAAGAAGTAAATGTGCTTCTTCGGCACATCATAAAGAATATGTGCTTCTTCGGCACTTAATCAAGTAAATGTGCTTCTTCGGCACATCATAAAGAATATGTGCTTCTTCGGCACTTAATCAAGTAAATGTGCTTCTTCGGCACATCATAAAGAATATGTGCTTCTTCGGCACTTAATCAAGTAAATGTGCTTCTTAGGCACATCATAAAGAATATGTGCTTCTTCGGCACTTAATCAAGTAAATGTGCTTCTTCGGCACATCATAAAGAATATGTGCTTCTTCGGCACTTAATCAAGTAAATGTGCTTCTTCGGCACATCATAAAGAATATGTGCTTCTTCGGCACTTAATCAAGTAAATGTGCTTCTTCGGCACATCATAAAGAATATGTGCTTCTTCGGCACTTAATCAAGTAAATGTGCTTCTTCGGCACATCATAAAGAATATGTGCTTCTTCGGCACTTAATCAAGTAAATGTGCTTCTTCGGCACATCATAAAGAATATGTGCTTCTTCGGCACTTAATCAAGTAAATGTGCTTCTTCGGCACATCATAAAGAATATGTGCTTCTTCGGCACTTAATCAAGTAAATGTGCTTCTTCGGTACGTAATAAATAAAATGTGCTTCTTCGCACATAATAAAGTAAATTTGCTTCTTAGGCTCATCTGCGTCATATATGGAGTTCTATTCCAAAATTCAGGAATCTTAAAGCACAAAACTGTTTTCTCTAATATAGAAAAACGCTTACCAAAGAATTTTCTACAGTTCTGCTAAGATGTGAAATTCTGATTGGGAAGAACAGGAGACACTGGTCAAATAACAACTGAATAAATTTATGAATCGTTCATTCACTTATGAATTTGAGCACTCTCAGCTACTAGCATGTGTTTACATTGTGTATAAAACACGCTAAAATCCGCCTTTGTGCGCCGATAGCCTAGATGTAGAATCTCCGACTGATATCAAAAACTTCCTCGCCTGACAGTCACCTAGCCTTCCTAGCATTGGATTCAGACTCGATGTAGTCATTTCATTTCAGATCATTTGAAAGGGTGAAGCCAAGGAGGCGCAGTGTGTTACTCTCTAGGAGACTAGCGCCATCCATTCTGATGATAGACAGGAATGATTCTCTATGGTGGTTAAAGGAGTGCAGCTTCGTTTTAGTGGCATTAAAATTTGAGCCATTTTCTACGCCATTCAATCATAGATTGGAGGTCCCTTTGAAAGGCAGCAGCCAGGTTTGGCAGCCTTGGCAGATTTCTTAATGCGACTTGAGTAAATGGTGGTGTCATCTGTATGGGTGACTACTTAGGACCTGATTACATCAAGGGGTTCATTGATAAAGATCAGAAAAAGCGTAGGATTTAGGATAGGGCCTTGAAGAACGCCTGTGTTCATATGCAAGCATCTGGAAACTTGCCCTTTCAAAGTAACTTTCATTTTACGATCTGATAGGAACGATTGTATTAAATCAAACAATCGTCGAGAAATACCGTTGCACTGGAGCAAGAAGGCCAGCATGCCAAACCCTGTCAAATGCTTTTCGCGATATCAAGAGTAACAGCTCGAGATTCGCTGTTCTTATAAAGAGCCTGGTTTATCTTTCGAGACATGAATGAATAGACAGAAGATTTTTCCGCAGTAGTTTGCCATTACTTTCTCGGGTAGACTGCTTTCCAACCAATGCTATAAAACACAATTTAACCAGCTATTTAACCCATAGCTGGAGAGAGAAGAGACGGATTAATACCTTATCTACCTCTATTTGCACATAAATGAATGCAAAGAATTCAACTATGATTCGAACTCGGCTCTACGATTTGTCGTTCCGAGCAGATATTCACTGCACTACAACGCAAATTCATTACTGATTCAATAAAGGATTTAAAAAAATAAACAGGTAAATCGATACTTCTGAAAACTCAAAAATAAAAATAATAAATAAATAAACATCCAAAGAGAAAAATAAATTAATTTGGATCTTCCTAAAAATTAACTTATTTATGACATTACGAAATTGGCAGTAAAAAGCCTTTCTTTGATCCATCTAAAGCATCGACGCATGCGTAAGTCGATATTATAGGTGCCATGAACTTTGTGACCATGTCGTTACACCTGAGAGACATACGGTTTTGAATTCAGAGCTGTCCTTCTTCTAGACTGGTTACCAAACATGGTTACAGATCCCAGCTTACCCTGCTATTTAATTAATAGTTTGAGATGGGGAGATAGCTTCATGCTTTTCTGAAAGATATTTGAGAGGGAATGAATCAAATGAACTCGGTTCGCTCATTTCGCATTTCTAGCCGCTAAAGAATACACCAGCTCTACACTCATAATGTAGAAGAATGGATTAAAAAAAATAATTAAGCCTCCTACCCAAAACTAAAGGGATCTTTGGTTCAGCTTAGAAAACAGCGGTGATAATTTTGAAAAATAAATTTGAGTTTCTCAATTCGCTCCATGGAATTTCAAAACCTCACTTCAACTCTGATTTGGGCTATAAGTTCAATTCCAGCCGACTTGAGCTGAAATTTTAGTTCATGCCGAACATTGAGTGCTCCATGTCACAAATCCCCTGGAACTTCAATTGACTTGAGTTCTTAAAATTACGAACTGTGAGGAATTTTAAATCCTCACGTCACGAAACCTCTAACTTTTACTCTGATTTCTTTGGCAAAAATTTAACCCTGATCATCGAAAGTACTTAAGGACACATGGCCCAGTGAATATAAACGTTGGTTAGTTCCTGTGACTTGACCCAAAAAGTTGTTAGTTCACTACCAGGCTACAGCAATGGTGAACGAGTAACTTAGAGGGTTATAGGGAGATAACTCATGACTACTAAAAGAGGCTCTGCGCAACGAATGAGAATGATTTACCCCAGTGATTGTAATAAAGAAATCGGTTCGAAATTCCTAGCACCTGAGGAAGGTCGGAGCGTACAACGGGCGAAAGGTCGTACAAATTTCAACAAAGATGAGGACAATTGTCCGAATAATGTAAATAGTATAATTTAGCCACATATGCAAAACAATTCAAGGCGGTTCCAAACTTTTGATCGGTAGTGCATATATATTAATTTATTGCATAAACGTTATTTTTAATGGGTACCGGTTTTTGCGTGGATGTTCTGCTTCTATTTATTAATTAAACAGTATATTTATTTATTTCCATTTATTAACCCGAATATTCTAGAAATCTTGTCAGAATAATACGCGCCCTCGGGATGAACTCGAAACTGAGAAAACCGTTATTAGATCTGACATGCCTTGACATCTCGATTACGAAAACCTTCCTGAATAAACAAAGCCCGAATAGTGCTTTTCATCTTGATTCTGTGTTTAAAAACACAGTTCACCCAAGGAACATCCCCCATTATCTCTCTTTCACCCATGGGTTGTTTAGTCCTCAGGTACATAAGCCAGCTTGCCTTGGCATCTTTAGGTGCGATGTTTCTAACCCAAAGTAGAGTTATGTTGTCTTGACTTCTGGGCATGTAATCTTCTTTCCGGGATTGATTGACCCTTGTGTTTCTGTGTACGCCTGATAGGGATCCAAACATTCAACACCGAAGGAAGCTATCATATCAGCAGGTATATAATATCGTGGCTATTATACTACCATTTTGTGAATGATTTTTAACCTTGCGGTTGTCTCCGGTGGGATCTCGCAATGCCATAATGGAGGGTAGCGCTACAGTAGCATCTCAGGACAATTTTCTTCAGGTTATTTATGCATACAAATCCTGTGGGTGTGTCTGTTTCACTGTCTACTAGTTTTCCACTAACAAATACAAGCATGAAAGCAATTAAAATGAAAATGAAGAAAACTAGCAAACCCAACCTAAAAATAAAATATGAAAACAAAGTAAACCCCACGCATAACATCTCTTACATAAACGTTTGGGAGTTTACGTTCCAATTTTCAAGAACTTGAACGCCATCTTCAGTTTAAATCCGAACCCCTGTTACTTTCTGAAACTGATATCACCGCCTCAAGCATGCAACCTTTTTGCTGCAATTACCCCAAAATACAATTTCACTATTATCCATTACCCCAATAAACAAATACCCGTAATATAGGAAAAGAAGTAATTATATTTTCATACATCAAAAGCAGACAAAGTTAATGGAAATTATTCAACACAATAGTACCAATTTATAATAATCAGAGGTATAGTAGCCGTAACCTAACCAAAATTTGACTATGATCACAGTTCTATGATTTGGTGTCTAAAAAGTGGAGAAATTTTGATTTTTTTCCACAAGGCTTGAAAGAAAGATACTTTAAGAGAGATTGGGGTAGGGGGAATTCTTCCTTGAAATACTGTCTTGTTAATAATTTGGTACAGTGTGAAGTTATAAGCTGATTGCCTTTTACCAAACCAAACATCCATTACCCCACTGGGCTCATTACCCCACTGGGCTCATTACCCCACTGGGGTAATTTACCCCGGGGTTGGGAACCATTGTACTAGAGGATCTCATAATCACGGGTTACTCACCTCTTATAGCAAAACACGACCACCTAAATCGTCATGACCACGAATTCGGAGCCTGCACCAAGGACGAGTTTTCCTGTTTCAGAGACGGAAAAAAAAACAAAAAAAAAAACAAACAAACGAGGAAACTGATCTTCTGTGTATGTGGTTCTGCGTGGAACCTCTCCATAGCACCACATTCGTTTTTTTTATCTCTATCGCCATATCTAAACTTATTTATAAATGAAGCTGTGTGTGTGTGTGTGTGTGTGTGTGTGTGTGTGTGTGTGTGTATCCGTTACCTATAGAGTCCGAAACGGCTGAACTGATTTTCTTGAAAATTTACACAGTTGTACTAGAAGCGTCTGTGAGTGTTCTTAGCTAGGTTTTGTGTCGAGGTACCCCGATAAATATCGAAAATCGATGATCGAAAAAATCGGGTTATAGAAGGTGTGGTCCAATTTTAATCAAATTTGATACACTCATAGACAAAGACATAAGAAATGATATTCAGAATTTTTCAAGGTTGCAGTTCTTACAATAGTGCAGAAAATTTTATATCGATATCAGGAAATCAAAATTTGACTTACATCCATTCATTTTTCTTTCAGTCTGCGGTTTCGCTTTAACTGGAAACAACTATTGCTTTTTAGTCTTTCGTGCCAACGTCCAAAGAGTCTGAGCTCCAGGACCATGGATTAGTTTTAAAGCTTTCATTACACCAGAGCAACGACGGGCTATACTGCTAGTATATAATATTTTAGAAGATTGATAGTATCTGTCACTCAATTTCCCTCGGCTAGCTTTTATATCTGTGGTGAATTCAGTATTCACCATAAAGAATAGTTAGTCCACTCCAACAAAATCGATGATGGCGGTAAATATTCCAAAGACTTCTCAATCGCCTATGAACTAAACCTGATCATCGAAGAACCTACCAGTGTCCTAGAGGCGACGGAACATTACACAAATATCCACGACTTCTTTTTAACCTCCTGCCCTGATAAATGCTTAGCAAAATCATCCTACATGACGAAAACTCCCTTCTCAACTTTCTTCAAGCATGCTGCCTCCAAAACTGTTCTTGTCCCTGACTGGATCCTTTCTGGAATAGAGATTTATACCCCACCCCCTTAAAACATTCCAACAAAAACCAAACAAGGCAGCCATGGTTCACACTTGAATGCGCTGAAGCCATAACTCACCGAAATCACTACTGGAAAATCTAGAACAATCTGTTTTGGCCCTCACTGTATACAGAATTTCTCGCAATAGCTACAAAAAGTACTAGAAAAGCCAAGTTCAGCTACACACGAACAGTCCATACTAAGGTTGAAAAAACAAATTGTATCCCGCGAATTCTGGAAGATCACAAACAGAAAACAGATCACAAACAGAAGCAAAGTGCTTCCTCGACAGACAAGTCAAACCCCTTCGCTTCGATCTTTGCCTTTAACTCAAAGTTAGACGACAAAGACCATCCCTCTCCACCTTCCCAGGTCTCACTTAGCACAATCTCAGTAATATTACCATCACAAGTTCTAGATTAGCAAAAACCTTGACCCTAAGAAAGCCGCTGGCCCAGACAAAATTCCAGTCGTTGTCTTTAAGAATATCAACTCGAAATTTTCCTTAATGCTAGCGAAGTTATTCAACTGCTGCTTGAAGGAGAACTCCTTCTCAAATCTGCCGAAGGTGACAAGCGTATGCCATGTTTTCAAGAATTCGGCTGTGCAGTCTTCCCCCTTCTAGTACATACCTACTAGTCTCACCATTATTATCAGTAAGCTTTTTAAAGCTGCAATCAATGAGAAGCTCGTGGAGCACCTAGAAAATAACAACCTCTTCAGCGACGAGCAATAAGTGTTTCGATTAGTCCGATCGACTACCGAGTTCTAACTCTCATCACTCACAGAAACAATGAGGCTCCTGACGACAAACACACCTCGAGGACATTAGCATTAGATATTTGAAAGGCCTTGGACAATGTGTAGCACAAAGAATTACTACAATGTGTAGCACAAAGAATTAACGGTCATGTCACGTTGAATACACCGGTTCCCGCTCGATCACCGAAGTTAAGCAACGTTGAGCCTGGTCAGTACTTACGTGGGTGACCACTTGGGAATACCAGGTGCTGTTAGCGTTCACGGATGTGCGGTGGATGTCGGCTTGGAGTGGGAAATCGGTGAGCCGAGTTCCAATTTCAGTCGAGCACACTGCACTCACTTGCGGACTAGTACCCTTGGGAAAGGTATTAATCCGTCCGTTCCCTCCAGTTATGGGTTAAATAACGGGGTAGGACTTGGGACCCTGCCCTTAAACAAATCCCAATGAGACTTGCTCCGTCAGGGAGGAAGCCCGCTCAACCCGACTAGGGTGAATGCGGCATACATACATACAAAGAATTACTACACAAACTCTCCCGTTTTTTAATTACTGGGAGAATCTTTTCGATCATAAAATCTTTTCTAGTAGGTAGTTCCCTGAAAGTAAATATTAATGGTTACTTCTTCGGAGCCCTACCGGTTAACGCAGGCATCCCCAAGAGGGGACCAACCCTCTTTTTGATTTACATAAATGGTCTGTCTTAGAATGCACTCAAATCATTTGTAAGCATCTATGCCGTTAATTTGACTTTATACGGGTGCATCTCTGAAACTCTTGATGGTTAAAGATTGGCGACTAATCTCTCTTCCAATCTTGCACAAACTACTCAGTGGGGTAAAGCTGGCTGATTAAATTCAATGCCTCGGTGACCAAGCTAGTTACATTCCATCATAGCCAATCTGACCCCAAACTAGCGCCAATTATCATAAACGAATTTCTTCTCAGGGAGGCACAGCGCCTTGAAGGACTCAGTCAGTCAAAGTGCCATACGTGATATACGCTTGACTGACTAGGTTGCCATTACTTTCTGCGATAGACTGGTTGCCAGCCAAGGTTATAGAACCCAATTTGTTCTGTTATTTAACTCATAACTGGAGGGAAGAGATTAATACATTTCCCAAGGGTATTTGTGCGTAAGTGAATTCAACTGGAATTCGAACTCGACTCCCCGATTTCTCGTTCCGAGCCGATATCCACTGCACCGCAACACACATCCAAGACCATTGCGCCTAAAACGCGCATCGAGCTTAAGTGGAACACATATATACGATCCACTACTAAGGATGCAGATAAAATGGTCGGCTCCGTGTACAGCTCCAGTAATTAAGTGACTCCTCTTGCTATCCTTTACCCTTACAGAAGCCAGAACAGACCCAAAATGGAGTACTGTTGTCATATTTGAGCGGCAACTCTTTAGACTTCACTCTCGAGCCTTGATAGCGTGTCTGAGCTTTTGTGACTGATGATTTATTCCCCACCTTAAAGCCTCTTTTCCACAGGCGGGATGTGGCAAACCTCTCGCTGCTTTACCGCTACATTCGCATAAAGTATTCGGACGAACTACATTCCCTGGTTCCGCCAAATCAAACATTTACGGAAAGAATATTCAATGCCACTTGCATTGTAGCAAACAACTTATATTCTTTCCGTATGCCATCGGTGAGAAGTAAGTTACATTCAAACAGCTCCTACCCACGAACTACTGCCCTATGAAACCGACTCCCAGCAAGATGTTTCCCAGATCCTTACTAACTTAAGCCGTTCAAAGTTAGGGTTAACTGCTATCTTCCACTTCTATATGCATGAATGGCTTCCCAACATAACCCTTTATCTCAAGGGTCCCAAGCGTTGTAAAGAGTGAACTATACTGTTTAAAAAAAGCCAGAGCAATTTTTTTGCATTAGAAAAACATCCTAAAGGTGCTAAGCTTACAAGGGCAGATCAGGAGAGGATGGTCGCAGTAAATGATTGGGTCTTGAAAGGATTGATTTTCAAGATGGGGTAATAGTTATAAACGTTGAAATTTTAATATTTGTCTATATTTCTGAGATAAGGTAGTGTTTACACTATTTACATTATTCGAATTATTTTCCTCTTCTTGGTTGCAGTTCATCCGACATTTCTACTTGGGATTTGATCACGTCAGGGAGTTCGTTTATGAAGACCCAAAACAGCGTAGGTTAGAGATCTGGGGGACACCAGCGTTCGTGTGGTAGGATGTGGAGGCATGCCCGTTCAAGACGATCTTCATTATGCGATTTGATAGGAAAGATTGGATCAAATCAAGCAAGCGTCCAGTGATACCATAACCCTGTAGTCTGTGCAGACTACAAATGCTTTGGAGATATCCAGGTAAACAGCTCGAGCTTTGCCGGACTTATTCGGTGATGGTCGTAAGCATATCGATAGTAGTCCTGGCAAAGCGAAAGCCATATGTCTGAGAGTAGTTTATGGGCAGTGAGATATTGAACTATTTCAGCATTCAAACACTTTTCCGAAAATTGGTAGGAGGCTGATAGGGCGATAATTGGAAGGATCTGAGAGTTCTCCTGAGTTCTTAAATACAGGAACTACAAAAGAGGACTTCTAGCAGGCAGGAAAACAGGAAGCAGAGAGGTAGTAATTATAGAGTTTAGAGAGGACAGAGGAGAGTTTTTTTTTCAGAACAATGACCGGGATTCCGTCGCCTCCGCTTGCCTTAGGGTGGTGTTAACTTTTGAAATTATCTTAGATACCAGAGAGGGAGTAATGTGAACATCTCTCAGTTGAGCCTCAGTTCTAAGAGCGAAGTCGGGTGTGGATACTCCAGACGAGTCAAATGTGGAGTTAAATGAGAATCTGCGAGCAAGACATTTAGCCTTGCCCACAGGTGCCGTGAGGACCTCAAATTTATTGGTTAAGGGAGGAATGGAGGATTTGCTGTTGTTCAGCACACGTTTGCAGAGCCGTCAATAATCTTTGGAGCAGGACTTGCGAGCAGCTATGCTCTCAATAGACCAGGGATATCAAACATACGGCCCGCTAAGGGCTTCAATGTGGTCCTAGAAACAATTTTGAACAAACTAAAACCTAACAATGTTTCTCTCGCCTGTATCAGCCGGCATTTAAAAGATTAGCCCCGTAGTTTATTCGCATTGTCTAAAGTGCTCTCTCTCTTTTTCTCTCTCTCTCCCGCCCCCCTCTCTCTCTCCCTAATTTTGTGGCATTGCTTTTAAGATTCGGTTAAATTTTCAACATGTCGTCCAATAAATAAATAAATAAACGAAAGGTTGATACAGAATGCAGAGTATTCCAAGAGAAATGAACAGATTCATATTTTTTCACATATGTAAATTAGAAAATTGGGTGTTTAATATGCTTGGATGAAATTTCTGTTATGAAGGAATATAAAATTCGCCGCCTCTATGACAGTTACCCTAGCGATAATTTCAGAAATTTGCAAGGGAAAGCAAGGACGGACAAAGTAAAGGAATTGCTGTCTGGTTTAAAGAAACAGAATTCTATTTTCAGTCATAGCATGGAGGTTAGTGCTGCGGCCAGCTAAAAAAAAAAAAATCCAGCTACCTCATTGCTAAAGAAATTTCTGTAGCATCCAAGTCATTCTCTGATGAGTAATTTCTGATGAATTGTTTGCTGAAAGCTATAGAAATTGTGTGACCTGAAAAACGCCAGTCTTTTGCTCATATAAGCTTTCAGATCGTATTTCAGACCTTGCAGCTGATATAGAATGTCAACCCAAGGAAAAAGTGGCATCTTTTGTGGCATTTTCAGTTGCTATTGAGGATAGTACTGGCATTACAGACATTGTCCAGCTTGCAATTTCCATCCTTGGAGTTGATACAAGTTTAACATTAGATGAAGAGTTTGTTCAGTTAGTATCAATGACCAGAGATGAGAAAAGTTGAAGACATATTTGGTTCACTTGTTGGTTCATTGGACAATGTTGGAGTAGAAGGTGCTCATGCAGTCAGTGTTGTTACAGATGGTGCACCTTCAATGACTGGAAAGAAAGCTAGTGTTGTTAAGAAATCGAAGGAGAAGGTACATACTGCAACTGGATGACTAGGCTTTTGAACTTTCCATTGTATTTTCTATTAAAGGACATTATGCTGAAAGTTACTGAAAATGGACCATCTGATGGAAGTTGTTGTTAAAATTGTTAACTAATTATACTAGCTACATCCACTAAATCGCTGAAAAACAGCAAAGTAAGAAAAAAAAAGGCCCAAACTTAATAGAAACTAACTTTTTCCATCAATATGTTTATATTATTATTAAGAGGAAAGATCAGAGTATTTTTGGATTATTTTTAAAAAAAATTAATCCCTTCTAAAAATTTTGGTAAAAAAAATCTTGCTTTGAATTTAGTTAGCGGGTAACCAAATCGTTATGAGAGTTTACAATGGAAAGCGTAACTCAGTTTTTCCGGTGACAAACACGTTAATTTGGAAATTTTCGCAAAATTCAAATAATTGTCGGATTTTAATGAAACTTTCAAGACTGATTCATAAATGAATTAAATTAATTTTGAAATTATTATTTTTTAACAATTTTGATAAAAATATTTTTTTTACATATGTTACCCCACCTCCAAGTAAATTCATGAAATTTTAAGAAATTAAATTTTGTTGGGAAAATTGGTTTTATTATTTTCACGTAGGACTCACTGGGGAATGTAAATCATCTATCATATTTTTGGAAAGTTTTGCTCCTATTTCCGAAAATTTGCTCCTTAAAATAAATTAAAAATGCAATATAGCCAGGGCCGTGCTTAGGGCCCCCGCAAACCCCGTAATTGCGCGTGGGGGGTGTCCCGGGAAGCTGCAAGGCTCTTTTTCGCTCCGCCAAAATTCCATTTTCTTTTCATTTTCAATTTTGGTAAAACCTGTTTACTTTTTATGTTTTTCGACTCTGACCAAAGCTTTCTTCCGACTGTATTTGTTGCTTCAGCATGCACAAACTTTTTTTGTGACTGAAAACCAGTTTTAATACCATTTTGAAGGAATTTTCATAGAAAAGCTTTTTTTTACATCACGGACTTTTTAAAGTACAAATTAACATGAAAATAGTTTTATCTGCTTCTTTATCCAAGAGAATACAAATTAACACGTCCCTATAAAAACCTGTTTAGTGTTTGTCTTTTCATTATTTAACATCTAAGTGAGTTCCATGTTTAACATTAATAAAAGGCAAAATTATCTTTATTTGAATCGACAAATATGTTTTGAATATTTTTCATTTCTGTTTTATTTTTCTTTCTTTTTCTGCTTTCCCATCGCTGATACATTAGATCGTGACATTTGTTTTTGTTTCTTATTGTTAATGGATTTGTGAAATAATCACTTTTCAACGAACCTGTTACAGAAGGTTGCAGCGCATTAATAATCTTTGAAGTAAAATATTTTAACCAGTTAATCAGGAATTTATTTCCGCCGTAAAAGTATGAGATAAATTTTATTAAAATTAAACAAAAACTTCACGCATCTTCTTTATATTATCAAGTTTGTATTTATCGCATCTTAGTGGCGGTGTAGGGGCCTTTTAGCACTTAATGACTTTCTCCTACATCGTGACATTTCAAAATGACTTGGTTACTTTTAATGTTGTTTAATTCGTTTTTTTTCTTCCCCCCCCCCCCTATACCAACACTTTTTCTGACCCCCCCTCTCCTCTCCATTTTTAAAATAAACTCCTGAAGTCTAATTTTGGACAGTATATCAAACTTTCTGTAGCAAAATATTTTTGAAATTTAGGCTTAAATTGTTTGAAAATTCTTTGGAAAAACTTGTAGAAGACTGAGAGCTAAAACGCACTGAAATGGCTATAAAATAGCTAGAAAATACCAAAAAGTAGCTAAATGTTGTGAAACCGTTAGCTTCAAAACCCCAATTCTGCAATTTCTTCTGTTTTTTCGTTATCACCGAATATCTGCGTTCCGAGAGTGTGTTATTTTGTTTAAAGCACCATTTATTGTGGGTTCAGTATGTTGAGGGGGGGGGGGGGGGGCGCAAGTTGAATCTTGTGGGTAGGGGCCGCAAAGCGCATTATGGGGGGGGGGGGGTGGCGATGTTCCTAAGCACGGCACTTAATATAGCTATGATACTATTTAATTTGATAAGCTTTTAATTGCTTGAATAAATAATATGAATTAAGAACATTATAGTCTGAAAAAAATTTTCGACTAATAATGAAACTTTAAAAAAATTGTTTTCATTTTAATTATAATAGTTTATAAAGCTTCAAAAATATTTTTAAAATACTTCAAAAATTTGTTGAGGTTAGTTTAAAACTTTATTAAGCAAGGATTATACTTACTAATCGGAAATTAAAAAGTTTAATACATGTTTAATATATGTTTCACAGTTTCTTCTCTTTACCGGAAAAAAATTGTAAAATTTTGTCACTTGTGATCACCATACACTTATCTTATATTTCATCTGTCAACACAAAGTTCAACTGCGTGATTAAGAAATATTTTAATTCTAAATTTCATGCTATAAATAAGTAATATTTGTGTAAATCAAATTAATTTGCTAATTTTTCAAAAATAATGTCACAGATGTATATCTTATTTTTGCAAGATTTTTAAAACCGAAAATTAACTTTTGTTTATTAATGTGTCGATCGCTTAAAAATGACCAAAAAATTGAAAAATTAAAAAACAATTGAAAAAAATTTAGATTCTAATCAATATAATTTCTGTTTGAAATACACCAGAGTATTTAGCTTACTGGAAATAGTAAATTTAATCATTTAGCTTTCAATTAAAACTAAAATAAAATTTCAAGAAAACTTTTTTATTTTTAAAAATTCAATTTAAAATTTAGATATCGAAAATGAGGCCTGAACCATTGTCAATTTGATACATTTCTTAATGATAAAGGTGATGGGCATGGTTTGCCATACCATACTAAAATAAGATTGCTAGGTCGCAGTAGTTTATTGAAGCAGTTTTTTTTAACTACAAGAGGAAATTGTAAGCTTATGAAAATAAAAGTAAAGCCTGTGGTACAATTACAGTCCTCAGAATGAGTACAAGACCTTGCATTTATGGTGGATATAGCAGAACATTTGAATAACCTGAATAGAATTCTGCAAGGTCGTAACTAAATTTTCACACAGTACTATGACAACATACGAGCCTCCAAGTCTAAACTTGTTTTGTGGGAGATGCAGTTGTCAAACAACAATCCTGCTCATTTTTCATGTCTAAAAGATCTTTGCAATGATGGAAGTGCTAAAGATTTGGGCCAGAACAAAGAAAAAATTCCAGTTTGCTTCAACAATTCGGGCGGGGTTTTCAAGTATTTGATAAGCTGGAAACACAATTCAAAATCTTTTGTAGTCACTTCTCCCTGACACCTACTGATATGGCAACTGATATGAAACTTGAGATAATTGATTTGCAGTGTGACTTAAACTTGAAAGAAAAGTTTTCCTGGTTATTCTAAACTGAGAGACCTAGCTGCCAAAGTTTTGTGCATGTTCGGAACTACTTGCCTATGCGAGCAAGTTTTTTCAGTAATGAGTACCAAGAAAACAATCTCCGTTCAAGAATAACAAACAAAAACTTAAATGGCATCCTGAAACTAACTGCTTTACAGGAAATCTTCCCTAATATTGATGCACTTGTCAAGGCTAAAAGTTGTCAAGTTTCTGGATCACACTAAGTTAACTAAATGGTTAATATTGTCAGAATGTTGAAATTAAAGTTTAGCTTTTTGAATGTTAGAATGTTTTGTAAGAATTCAGTGAAATTTGGTTCATTTCAAAGTATTCTATTGCATTAAAACATGGAATAATTTTGATTAAATAAAAACAATACAATGTTTTTCATCTTTTCTGTACATCTCCGGCCCACTTGATGTAAAATTGAGTTCAGGTGGCGCCCGAATCAAAATGAGTTTGACGCCGCTGATATAGACATACACCAAATAAGCAGACGGATATAAACTTATAAGAGGCTATGTTAGACAATAATCACACACACACACACACACACACACACACACACACACACACACACACACACACACACACACACACAAGAACTATAAAGAGAAATAAAATAAGGGGAAGAGAAAGAAAAAAGAAATTAGAAAGAGAAAAAAGGGAAAGATAATATATACTTAGTCACAAATAAATAGCTATTACAAAATGTTTTTAGAAAATAATTTTTTTCTAAGATAGATAGATAGATAGATAGATAGATCATGAACGGTATAAGACAGATTAAGTATATAATTCCAGATAGATAGATATGGAAGGACTGAGATAGATAGATAGATAGATAGATAGATAGATAGATAGATAGATAGATAGATAGAAGGAAATAACGAAAGAAAATACATCTAATCTCTTGTGGAATCGATAGAAAGAGAAAAAGAAAAAGTGAAGAAAGAAAGAAAGAATTAAAGAGCAAAAGAAAATAAGCATAATCACTTGTGGAATGAGAAAGAAAGAAAGAAAGAAAGAAAGAAAGAAAGAAAGAAAGAAAAGTAACACGAATAATTACCTGTGGAATCAGAAAGATAGAGAGGTCGATACAATTAAGAAAGAAGGAAATAAAAAGTTGAAACCCGAGAGATAACGAGAAATTTATTAGATATTTGTTTATACCCGCTCAACAGCGAGATCACCTCGTCCGTCATTTTAGATTTGCATGCTCCATAAATATACGTGAATAATGAGACATACTAACACGCAATATGACCTACCAGATCGACATGTCATAGGGTGTGGGTAAAAGCCAGCAATCCATAACACGAGTTCATTTTTTTCCATAAATAAGAACAAAAAAATCACGTTAAAAAATGACGATATAATTTACGTATGGATTGGCATCTCTCCCTCGGATCAATCTGTGCGTTAGAATTGTGTTTTGCTTCTTGATCTTTTCATTTTCAAACACAAAACACAAAATGAACTTCGTCTAGCCCTAGGGAGCCCGTTTGTCCAATAAGTACCTTTCCTTCGGGACGTATCTAGGATTAAACCTTGGCACTTGAAGCGTTTCCGAAAGTATAATGCGGAGGATGCTTGATTATTTTTTGATTCTAACTCCCACGTAGATTTGGGATCTCTTCTTATCTCGGCTTTGTGTCACATGCCGTTCAAACGATCGTTCAGATAAATATAATCGCTTTCTATGCCTCAGGATCAGTGTGTGATGTACTCTTTGGAAATGCGTTACATAATATCTATTTATCTATGTCAATGTATGAATGTATGTATGTACATATCTATCTATCTATCTATGGTAATTTTCTGAGCGTAGCTTAGGTGTGGCATAGAACCGAAATTATGGGGCAGAGAGAATCAAACTTATTATTCCGTCGTAATTGTCCTAGCGAGACAAACTTGCTAACCATTACTCCACTTCGAAGTGACCTCTACCTATGTCAGTCTATTCATTATCTATCTATCTATCTATCTATCTATCTATCTATCTATCTATAGTAGTTTGTTCATTATCTATCTATCTATCTATCTATCTATCTATCTATCTATCTCATTCCACAAGTGATTATGCGTATTTTCTTTCTTTCTTTCTTTCTTTCTTTCTTTCTTTCTTTCTTATTCCACAGGAGATTAGGTGTATTTTCATTCTTTATTTCCTTCTATCTATCTATCTATCTATCTATCTATCTATCTATCTATCTATCTATCTATCTATCTATGTGTGTGTGTGCGTGTGTGTGTGTTGATATACATACCCATTTCATTATATATCAGCAAAAAGAAGAGCCCAACATGCAAATTACAATTACCAATTTCAAGCAAGTACAAAAGTTTAAATATTTTTTTTTAATGGTATCACCCCCGAGCAAGGCGGTAACGCCACTGAGGTGCAGGGGGCTACGTAATAGTGAAAAGATTAGAAAAGAGAAAGCCGGAAACCACATCCTAAACAGGGAACAAGGGATTAGCCTCTTAACCTGTTCAATAGATGTGGGTGGAGTGTGAACCGGGCGATAGATAGATCTATCTACTCCAATTGAAAAAAAAAATTGAGAAGATTGGAAAAGAGAAAGCCGGAAACCACAACATAAACAGGGAACATGGGATGAGCTTCTTAACCTGTTCAATAGATGTGGGTGGAGTGTGAACCGGGCGATAGATAGATCTATCTACTCCAATTGAAAAAAAAAATTGAGAAGATTGGAAAAGAGAAAGCCGGAAACCACAACATAAACAGGGAACATGGGATGAGCCTCTTAACCTGTTCAATAGATGTGGGTGGAGTGTGAACCGGGCGATAGATAGATCTATCTACTCCAATTGAAAAAAAAATTGAGAAGATTGGAAAAGAGAAAGCCGGAAACCACATCCTAAACAGGGAACAAGGGATAAAGCCTCTTAACCTGTTCAATAGATGTGGGTGGAGTGTGAACCGGGCGATAGATAGATCTATCTACTCCAATTGAAAAAAAAATTGAGAAGATTGGAAAAGAGAAAGCCGGAAACCACAACATAAACAGGGAACATGGGATGAGCCTCTTAACCTGTTCAATAGATGTGGGTGGAGTGTGAACCGGGCGATAGATAGATTTATCTACTCCAATTGAAAAAAAAAATTGAGAAGATTGGAAAAGAGAAAGCCGGAAACCACAACATAAACAGGGAACATGGGATGAGCCTCTTAACCTGTTCAATAGATGTGGGTGGAGTGTGAACCGGGCGATAGATAGATCTATCTACTCCAATATCCACACTAAATTGTTTCACAAATTCCTTATGCAACTTTATCTAAGTGTTTTACTTTTCCCATTCCTTAGAAACAACGTTCTTTACTCTCGTGAACAGGTCATATGAATTTATTCATATTTATCTATATATATTTATCTTATCTGTACATATCTAACAGTCTGTACCTATATATCACGAGATATGTCCTTTCTATTCTCATCTATCTCAATCTGTTCATATATATCTGTATATTCACATCTATCACAATCTGCTCATATCTGTTCATATGCATCTGTCTGTTTACAGATATCTATCTTCATTTTTATGCAACTGCCATTTAGATTTTCAATGTTATGTTTTGATCGTTAAACAAATCACAGTGCGCTCTTAGCGTATATATATATATATATATATATATATATATATATATCGCCATCTATCGAGCGAGCTTTAACCGCTTGTCTACGAAAAGCTTCACAGTTAAACAAGATTCTATTACCTTAAATCACGTTCATTTTTTTTTTCAAAAGCTCAGTTTCTAATCCGAAACGTGAACAAAGCAATTTCTAAAGAATTAATGGATTCTTATTTTTATTTTCATGGGTCCCCGTATTTGAACAGATGCTCCTTTTTTTTCCTGTCTACCTTTCTTGCAAATTCAAGATAAAATTCAAATGAAACTCTATTCTTATTGTTAAATAGGTTATCTTAACAATAGAATAACTCATGACTAAAATATTAGGAACCAGACTACAACTACTTTGCGTTTTATTTCTTTTGTTAAAGTATTTTCAGACGGAAAGTGTGACACTGAAATTCCAACTCATATTTGTATAAAAAGAGACAATAACATAATGAGGAAAGAGGGCGTGGAAAATTTGACACTGACAAGACATATTAAAAGCAACAGAGAAAAAGCAAGGCGGCGTATAATCTACTAAACTAGTGTAAATGTTTGACAGAACAGAGATTAAGACAGCAAAAAGACAAAATTTACTAAGAGCTATAATGGAGAGGAAATTATAGAGAGTCATCATCGCTTATATCCTAAAGGTTCACGAAATATGACTGAAGGCGTCTGCAAATGGGTGTACCAGAAACGAGCAATCCGACATATCGCATGCATGCAGAGGTGTGTTCACGGGTGGTTAGAACGTTCGCTTTCTGACTATTAGATTAAGGTTCGAATCTCGCCATTACTTCCTAATGATGAGAAATCGGTCTCAACGAACGGTACCGTTAGAAAGAATCTGTAAACTGTATTACGGACTCACGCTGTCAGTGACATTCATTCACCGTTTGGAAGTCATTGTTGGTTGTTCGAACACAAAGTCAGAAGCCATCGTGACCGAGGGTTTGAGAGAACTGACTTGGTTCACACTCGTGATCACGCCAAATTACGCGCGCTCTCCCCTAAACTGTAACTAATGTCTGCTCAGCTAAGTATGTTCTGTGAATTTTAAACAAAGATAAATGTGCCTGAGCTGGTGTCTGCGAACCGGAATTGGATAACCGCCTTAGCTGACTGCTGTGATCGGAAGTGAATAGCCGACTATTTTTATGTATGCATGAATAAATACATACGCCTTTCTGTATTTTAGAAATTTCATGCGCAGGCGTAATTGATAATTTAGTCTGGCAATGATACGATGATCATGCGCGACAACGTGGTAGCAGCCATCATGTATACATGTAAATCGGAATAGAAA
The DNA here is from genome assembly GCA_037127315.1 of Ascarosepion bandense. Classification (NCBI taxonomy): domain Eukaryota; kingdom Metazoa; phylum Mollusca; class Cephalopoda; order Sepiida; family Sepiidae; genus Ascarosepion; species Ascarosepion bandense. The sequence continues at coordinate 3,516,284 of JBBBDQ010001831.1, forward strand.
TTTATTAGGCCGTTTTTGTTGACCGATTTCCGGGGGACACCGAGATTTAAACTGTTGTTAATGCGATATAGCTTGATATATTGTTATTTCATTTCCTGTGAGAATCCAATTGTGTGTTCGACAGGTAAATCGGTATCACGAGGATGTACAAGTAGAGAAATAGAGCCTGAATATTCGAGAAATCATATTGGATAAAATTATGCTCTCAGCGGCAGGATTCGAATGTGCGTTCCTCAAGTGGAAACCGTCATTAGATTTGACGTCCTTCAACTTGTCGGCTACAGATTGCGTCGATGAGCAAAAAAGTTTGAATAGTGCTTTTAAACACGTTATTCTCTGATACTCGAAATAGACATATCTTTTCAGTTCGTGTGCTGACGTAAGCAAAACAAATTGTAAAGAATGAGTTTGAGTTTTGTTTAACGGCATATCAACCTGTGTGGGTTATTTAAGGCCAAAAAGGTGGGCTTTGAAGGTATTTTTTGTAATGTTCGGTTATACTGAGAAGGTTGATTTATTCAGATTTTGATTAAATATTTTCTTTTTTTTTCTTTTAGAAAACTGAAGACGTTTTCTAGTTTTGTATTCAAAGATGTGTTTTAGTCAACTAACTGTTATACGTACATTTATCTATGAACTTTTCAACCTATGAACTTTTCAACTGACACTCTTATATATACACTACTGGCCATAATTATTAGGCAATCCTATTTTTTTTAAATTATGTATTTCATACTATTTTTAATATTTATTACCAAGTGGATAATTCTAAATGAAAATATAATGGTTCTTTTCTTATTATTACTTTGCAAAATTTTACAAGGCAGCTAGAAAGCCTTTGCTTTGGCCAGCCAATAAGAAGAAGAGACTAGCATCGGGAAGAGAGCACAAAACAGGACACCAGAACAGTTCATTTGATGCACATGTTATTGTGCAGTATTAACAAAAGAACCATTCTATTTTCATTTAGAATTATCCACTTAGCAATAAATGCAAAAAATAGTATGAAATACATATTTTTTTTTTAAAGTGGGAATACCTAATAATTATGGGCGGTAGTGTATATATATATATATATATATATATATATATATGTGTGTGTGTGTGTGTGTGTGTGTGTGTGTGTGTGTGTGTGTGATAAAATATATTTTTAAGGCATGCTACGTTTATTGGTTAAAGTGTTCAATATCACCGTATGTAAATATAAAAGCAGACATGAAAATCAACACCTAAACGCAATCCTCAAGCCATTTAGAGAATAAGAAAGAAAGAAAGAAAGAAAGAAAGAAAGAAAGAAAGAGAGAGTAGAGACCCGAGAGATAACTAGAAATTTATTATACATTTGTTTATGCCATCCCAATGAACAGAGGGATCACTTCGTCTGTTAGTTAAGGTTTGCATGTCTCATAAATATATGTGATTAAGGAGATATGGCCTGACAATTGTGATTAGGAGGAAACAGCCTCTGTGTGCTGATTTCAATGTCTATAACACGCTAAAATCCGCCTTTCTCCACCGAGCGCTTCTAGCTGAGATGTAGAATCGCCGACTGATGTGAATTCGATCGGGTTTCAGCCGGATGTCTAACCGTACTGATGAGCTCTGATACAACGAAACAAGACTGTTTGCGGATGACTGTATGTATATATGCACGCACACACACACACACACACACACACACACACACACACACACACACACACACACACACACGGGGCACGATGGATAAATTGTCGTCTAAATTCTGCAAAAATGAAAATAACACTGACATTTCATTTTAACAGATATATTTACCAAAATCACAAAAAAGTATCTTGAAATACTAATGAGAAAATTTATTCAATAAAATCGCCATTGGCTTCAACCACAACCTCTAGGCGACTTCAAAATTTCCTGCATCCCTTCTGGATGGTCTCCTTGTTTTAGTTGGTAAACATTGCCATGATCCTTGCCTTTAGTTCATCTTTGGTGTTAAAAGGAGTTTTGTTGGGTCCGTCACTCAACTGTGCACCTCATAATAATCTATGGAGTTGGGTGACCAGATGTAAGAGGTGGTGTGGTCGCAGTTATTGTCAGACAGCCATGCTTGCGTTCTCCTACATGTGTGGCATGGGGCAGTATCCTGTTGCCAGATATACATTTTTCCAGTAGCCACCCTCTTGACACAGGACAGCACCACTTCTCCAGGGCACTTGATATAGGCCCCTGTGTTGAGTCTGAGGAAATGGAGGCATAACGTCGCCATCCCTGGCAATCACTGATATATCCAGTCAACATCATGGTTTTTGCATCGTAATATTGACAGGATATATCATCCAAATCTTTCCGCATCGTCTGCACTGTCGTCAGATTGACACCCAAACACTATATAATGTTCGGACTGCAGCTTCGGGCTTGAACACCAAGCAGTGCAGAATTCTGTTTCCAAATTTCCGAAGTGAATTGCGATATGGTGTTATTTTTCTCTCAGACGGTGCCAAACTGACCCTACTATACTGTAAACAACTGGAATGTACAAAATAAAAAAATGTAAAATAAAATGGTGACAATTTATCCACCGAAATATGCACACACACACACACACACACACACACACACACACACACACACACACACACACATATATATATATATATATATATATATATATATATATATATATATATACAAAGTATATTATATATTTTTTTATATTTTTTTCTAATTTATAATATTAGGTCGAATGGATTTATATCTTTGTATTGCTTCTTTCAATAGCCATTATTTTACATTCTATGAATAATATTTCTGTTTGTGTATGGGATTTCATCATTTTTTTAAACGCCAAAAGATTTGAGTTGCAACATTGTAACTATGTGCTAAGATCTGTCAGCCACCCATTTTTGTTCTAATTTTGAATGCTCTTCTTTCGCTGTTTTCATTGGCTTTTTACTTTTCTCAACATTTTCTCACTTATTTTTCTCTTCACTTTCTGATTCTTCTCTATCGTTCCTTTTCCTCTTTCTTTCCCTTTTTTTATTTCTCATCTTATTTTTCTCTTTTCTTTCCTCTTTCTTCTTTTTCCTTTTATCTTGTACAGAATTTTTTAAAAATTAAAAATGAATTGCTATTTACATAAAAAAATTAAATAAAATCGTTTATTACCATCTTTGTAAACTACCTGATAAGACATTGTTTTTTTCAATGTCGAAACAAAATGTACAAGTTTGTAGTAGTTTTTCACATGTTCTAATGTAATATATATATATATATTACATGTTCTAATGTAATATATATATATATATATATACCTCATTCCTCTCCGTGGTTCTCTCCGGCCTGCTCAGCCGCCATTGCCCACAGGAACCATTACTTCCATCTATTCCAGAGACAGCCAACTGATCACAATAGGCGCCTGTTCACATCCGCTCGCAGTGAGTGCAAGAGAACCCTAAATGACGCCAAACAGTTGTTTGCGGAGAGAATGCGACAGCACATAGCTGACCGCAAGTTCGGCTCCAAGGACTATTGGAGGATTTGTAAACGGGTGCTCAACAATAGGAAATCCTCAATACCTCCCTTAATCCATGGATTTGACGTTCTCACGTCATCTGCTGAGAAAGCTGAGTGCTTTGCCCGCAGATTCTCATCCAACTCCACACTCGACTCGTCCGGAGTGCACCCACCCGACTTCCCTATTAGAACTGAGGCCAAACTGCATGACGTATATATTACCCCGACAATAGTATCCAGAGTAATTTCAAAACTCGACCCCCATAAGGCGTGTGGAGACGATGGAATCCCGGTGATAGTCCTTAAGAGGTGTGTCCCTGAACTTTCCCCTGTCCTCTCTAAACTGTTTAACTACTGCCTTTCTGCTTCCTGCTTTCCTGCATGCTGGAAATTCTCCTCAGTCGTTCCTGTCTTTAAGAACTGTGGTGAACCCTCGGACCCATCCAACTATCGCCCGATCAGTCTTCTACCAATATTCGGGAAAGTGTTCGAGGCTATAATAAATGCTGAAATAGTTCATCATCTCACCGCCCACAAACTGTTCTCCGACAGGCAATATGGATTCCGATTTGACAGGTCCACAGCCGACCTGCTAACTACTGTAACGGAGTACATGCTACAGGCCCTTGATGAGTCTGACGAGGCTCGCGCGGTTGCTCTGGATATCTCCAAGGCTTTCGACAGGGTTTGGCACCCTGGCCTCCTATGCAAACTACGCGGTTATGGTATTACCGGTCGCCTGCTTGACCTAATCCAATCTTTCTTAAATAACCGCAAAATGAAGGTCGTTCTGAATGGGCGTGCCTCTTCGTCCTACAGCACGAATGCTGGTGTCCCACAAGGCTCTATCCTGGGCCCAACGCTCTTCCTTATTTTCATCAACGACCTCCCAGATGAGATCAGGTCCCAAGTAGGCATCTACGCAGATGACACTACAATATACTCCCGCTCCAGTAAGAAACCTGTCGTGGCGGACAGACAAAATCTCGCTGCTGACCTTGAGCGGGATCTACACTCTGTGGTGAACTGGGGCAAGAAGTGGCTTGTCAACTTCAATTCCTCGAAGACCAAGCTGTTGTCTGTCAACCATTACAGGCAACCTCTTCTGCCTCCCATAAGCATGGACCAGATGATTCTCCCGGAGAGTAATACACTACGCCTCCTCGGACTTACCCTGTCCTCAGACCTCAAATGGAAGCACTATATTGAATCCATAGCAAAATCTACTGCTAAGAAGATTGGGTCACTATGTCGATCCAGGATGTTTTTTCCACCTGAATCCATCCTGCATATATACAAGTCAACCATCCGTCCGTGCATGGAGTACTGCTGCCATTTATGGTCAGGTGCCCCTGCCGTTCTCCTCAGTGTTCTCGACAAGCTCCAAAGGAGAGTCTGTAATGTGATAGGTTCTGATCTGGCGACTCGTCTGCAGCCACTTTCCCATCGTCGAAATGTGGCCTCCCTCTGTCTCTTCTATAAATACCTTCATGGCTTCTGCTCGGATGAGCTTAAGTCACTGATGCCTCCTCAACAGGTGTTTACCCGTTCAACCAGACTGGCAACTGGGTCCCACCCATTCACAGTCAGGTTAGCCAAACGCAGACGACAATTCTACTCCAGCAGCTTCCTCTCTCGCACTTCCCGCCTGTGGAACTCACTCCCGTATTCTTGCTTTCCTGACGGCTACGACCTCCAGAAATTTAAAAGCAAAGTTAATACTCACCTACTAACCACTGGCCTCTAGCTCTCTCCCCTCCCCTGTATAACCTTCCCTTTCTCTCCGCCCATGTACCTGTCATTGCACCTGCTTTCTCAGTTTTCTATTGTTCCTTTCTAACTAGCTTGTACTCCTCACTCTTTTCTAATTAATCTTTCTACATTTATGTAACCCCCTGCACATCAGTGGCGTTTCTGCCTTGCTCGGGGTGAAATGATTAAAAAAAAAAAAAAAAAAAAAAATATATATATATATGACAAATGGTAACCTGTTTCGTTGAAACTAGATTCGATTACGCGTTTCGCCCTTCTAGCTTTCATTAGATCCAAAAATGAAGGAAAGTAATATACGTACGTGCAAATGTACACACACATATTACTTACCTTAGTTTTTTTATTCATAAGGTATTAATCTGTCTCTTCCCTCCAATTATGGGTTAAATAACAGGACAGATTGGGTTCTATAGCCTTGGCTGGCAAACAAACTGCTGCAGAAAGCAATCGCAACCTACTGCAGGATAATCTTCTGCCAAGTCAATCATATCTCTTTCGAGACATGATCGCCCAAGTGTGCATCACGTATAGCACTTAACTGACTGATTGACCAAAATTGTACGTAAACAATAAATATATACATATTTGTTGTTTTTTCGTTTTTGGATTTGATAAACCCTAGAAAGGCGAAACGTGTAATCAAATCTAGTTTCAGTGAAACGTCTTTCCATTTGTCAAATGTATTCAAAGCTTTGTTGGCTTCTGTATCATATCTTATTCACACACACACACACACACACACACACACACACACACACACACACACACATACATATATATATATATAAATAAGTTTTCGAAGTATGAGTGTCAAGTAACTCAGTTCTTAGAACTAAACAGCCAGACTATTTGCATATTTGATTTGATTATAGTAGTGAAGTCTTGCACCAAACATTTTTGGAAGAGCCGAATATCGTGAACTGGTGAAAAAATGACCTGAACAAGAGTAACAATATAAAGCTGCAACTACTGCTAGGAAAGTTGTGTCTCTGTATATCGACAAAATCCAAAGAAGGATCTGCAATGTGATCTGTCCTGATTTGGCATCTGGACTTCTATCACTTTCTCACCGACGTGGTGTGGCTTCCCTCTGTCTTTTCTACAAATACTTTCATGGCAACTGCTCTGACGGGTACTCCAATCACATACATTTAAGCGTGCTACTCGATTAGCATCTAGGTCCTACCTTTTTTTACCTTTGATATAGTTACTTGCAACCATCACTTCTACCCCTTTTCTCGCAGTTCCGGCCTGAGGAACTCCTTTTTATTTATTTGTTTCTTTGATAGCTACAATCTCCAAAAATTAAAATGCAACGTCAGTTACCGTCTATCTTCTTGAATTCTGTTCATTTTTTATCCTTTCTTCAATACGCCCTGTACCTAGTTTTTTCTATTATATATATATATATATATATATATATATATATATATAGTAATTTTGTTATTACAATGGTTTATAAAAGCATTATATCACTACGCAAACATTTTCATGTTTCAGAACAACACTGTTCTTCTTCAGGTGATATTTTAAAATAAATGGTGAAAATGATTTATTTAGAAAATATAATAAGAATTCATGGGTATTTTAGAAAATTAAGGAGTGGCAGTTAGAGGAAATTAAACAATATACTTGCGGGTGTGTCAACATTGTTCAATCAAAAATAAAAATTAGATTGAACTATGAAGTTGAAAACTTGGTTCGCGAGAGGGAACAGAGTAGCCTAATATCAATGCAAGACACTTTTTAATCGAGAACTCTTTACAAAAGCAAATGCTTGAACTGTGGATTTTAATCTACGTGTTCTTTCACTTTCTTATAATATATATATATATATATATATATGTATATATATATATATATATATATATATATATATATATATATATATATATATATATAAACTTATTTATAAATGGAACTTTGTCTGTGTGTGTATGTGTGTGTGTCCGTTACGGCTGAACCGATTTTCTTTAAAATTTACACAGTTGTACTATAAGCGTCTGCGAGTGTTCTTAGCTAGGTTTTGTGCCGAGGTAAACCCGATAAATATCGAAAATGAAAATCGATAATCGAAAAGATCGGGTTATAGAAGGAGTGGTCCGATTTTAATCAAATTTGATCCACTCATAGACAAAGACATAAGAAACGATATTCAGAAGTTTCAAGGTTGCAGTTCTTACAATAGTGCAGAAAATCGATAATATATATAAAAGGCAAGATGTTTGTGTGTGTGTCTGTTTATCAGTCTGTATGTCCTTTATAGAAATCCACAATTTGTATCCGATTCTCAGCAAATTCATACAAATATTCTTTAGGCTGAGTCTGAGCTCCAAGGACCATAGATTAGTTTTAAAGCTTTAATTACACTCGAGCAACACCGGGCTACACTGCTAGTATATATATATATATATATATATATATATATATATATATATATAGGGTGTCCATCAAGTTCGTGTGCACTTTAAAAGCTTTATTTATTTGTATTTGCGATATAATTATGTGCACATGGACTTTATGGACACCTTGTATGATAAAATATTGTTTTAAGGTATGATAATTTATGAGTAAAAGTGATCAATATCGGAGATAGAGCGTTTGTGGGCAATTATAGAGAAAGAGCATATAAAATATTTAAGTGGAGATTGATGTCAACACAAAGCGTCGAGAGTTTGTTTTATGTTTGAACATCATCATCAGAACATGTATTTTTCGTTGACTAATATGCTGGGTGGATGTGCGTTGTGGTGCATTAGATATCGGCTCGGAACGAGAAATCGGGGAGCCGAGTTCGAATTCCAGCCGAATTCATTGCATTCACTTCCGCGCAAATACCCTTGGGAAAGGTATTAATCCGTCTATTCCTTCCAGTTATGGGTTAAATAACAGGACACATTGGGTTCTATAGCCTTGGTCGGCAACCAATCTACCGCAGAAAGCAATGGCATCCTACTGCGGGATAATCTTCTGCCCAGTCAGTCATGTCTCTTTCGAGACATGATCGCCCAAGCGTGTATCACGTATGGCACTTAACTGACTGACTGAATATGCTGTTTAACAATGCATTATGGGTAACAAGTTCTGTTGTATTACACTAATGGCTATTTTTCAAATTATTCTAGAGCCCATTTAGTAGAAATTATTGTGGATCTGAATGCGATTATTTGTAGCTATTTAATATTGTTTGAAGTAATGGTATTTAATATTTGTATCTATTTAATAGTGTTGTTAACGTTTTACTAATTTTTACAGAATACTCAAGTATTTTTCGTTCATTATTATTCGTAATTACAGTTTGTTAATTTAATTTGTTTGTTTATTTGGATTTATTGTTTAATTTATTACAGAGGTTTGTTTTTGTGTCTGTATTTTGAGATGAGATCTGATCGTTTATTTCATAATTTGTTTTGGTCTTGGAAGGCGTTCATTAGTTATAACTCTGAGTAAATAATTATAAATACCTTAACATTTATAATACTTTTAAAAATGAGCAACAATAAAAACCTGGAAACGACAAAACTAGTATTCTGATTTGAATTTGGTGTTGGAGAAACGAGGGACAGTAATACTGAGTAAAGTGTGCGTTTGAGGTCACATGTAGTCCAAATATGGATCAGAATTCAATAAATGGATAAGATAAAGAGGCGGACCTGAAGGAGACGACCACCACATTTATATTTGTTGTTTTAATTTTGTTCTTCACTTTTTTTCAGCGCAGTCTTATCGGTTATTACATAAAGTTTTCACTTATCAAAGAAATTTGAAAAAATTAAAATATTTAAACAGTTTTAGCGGGTGCTCAGTTTCTCATACAATGTTATAGTAGATCGATCCTCCATTTATGAACCACTCGCGTTCGGGTCGCTTTGTTTTTTTTTTGTTTTTTTTGTTTTTTTTTTGGGTGGGGGGACGAGTTGTTGCTCTTGTTTTTGTCTTTTTAAAGTTTTCTTTAGTTATTATGAAGGCATATTCCTAGGAAACTCCAAGAATGGCTTTATTAAAGAATTTCGCAAAGAATTACGTTTTTTACGCAAGCAAAAAAAGTTAATTGCACAGGATCAATTTACTATAAGATTGTATGAAAAACTGAGCCCTCCTTGAAGTTATTTAAATGTTAAAATTTTTACAATTTTTTTTCTGTCAATCGGAAAGTTTAGGGTTTAATCGATAAGATTGCACTGAAAAAAGTAAAAAAAATAATAATCAACCAATTCACAGGTGGTGGTAATGTCGTACCGGCGAGTGATTCCAAAATGGAAGATCGATTTACTATAGCTTTGTATGAAAAATTGAGCTCCCCCTACTAAAGTTGTTGAAATATTGAAATTTTTACAAATTTCTTTTGTTAATCGGAAAGTTTGGGGTGTAATCGATACGATTGCACTGAAAAAAGTAAAAAAGAAGAAATGAAAAACAACAAATTTAAAGGTGGTCTCCTTCAAGTCCGCCGATATTCAGTTTTTCTCTTATGTATCCTGTTTTATAGATATGTGTAATGCGTTGGGATGTGCGTTGTGGTCCAGTGGCTATCGGCTCGGAACGAGAACTTGGGGAGCCGAGTTCGAATTCCAGTTGAATTCATTGCATTCACTTACGCGCAAATACCCTTGGGAAAGGTATTAATCCGTCTATTCCTTCCAGTTATGGGTTAAATAACAGGACAGATTGGGTTCTATAGCCTTGATCGGCAACCAGTCTACCGCAGAAAGTAATGGCAACCTACTGCGGAATAATCTTCTGCCCAGTCAGTCATGTGTCTTTCGAGACATGATCGCCCAAGCGTGTATCACGTATGGCACTTGACTGACTGACTGAATGCGTGTCTAAATAATTTAATTGGAAAATACAAGAAGTAACTGGGGTTTTCTTCTTGGTTTTCTTACTTCAATTTTTTTTTTGAGTGCTAAAATAATGATCTTATTATTATGACCTGAAAAAGAAAAAGAAGATTAAATTTTTCCCGATTCTCCGTGTGAACTGCATGCCCAATATTATGAATGTCACGTAGAGAAGAAAAGTTGGGTCGATTCTCATTGGTTTAAAATGGGTCAATTAATGATAATTATAATTGTTATAATCATTTCATTATAATTATTTTTTGACACTATGATTAATCTTTACTTTTTATGGACACGACAAAGGGGATTATAACTATTTTCTCCTCCAAACAGACTTTACAGCTTTTGAACTTATTGTTTAAATGGTCTTTCAGTGGAAAAATAAAAGCTTCTTTATCATACTTTAGATGCACATTATGTTTTCTACGGTTATTATGTTTCAAGAGAAGCAGATATCGCTTGTTAACAGAAAAGAAATGTGGATCGAGACTCAGGAAGTATTTAACATTCTTTCAACAAGTTACGAACCAATCAGGAAAAAGATTATTGGAGCTTGAAGCGAGACGAAAGAACTTTGTAATCAATCCAACCATCTCGAAAGGTGAAATATTAGTAAGTCCTCAATTTCTTCATAAAAGATTTAATGAGCTGTTTCAACACGAGAATCATGGGAAACGAGCGATACGACAGTTACGCTTGATTAAGGTCAGATTTAGATAAAATAGATTTGAACTTTGACATTTGCTTCAGTCTCGTCCGGTAAAGGAAATCTTTTCTGCTTTGTTTTTTTTTTGTTTTTTTTTTGTTTTTTTGGTGGTGGTGGTGGGGGGGGTAGTGAGATTGGAGTTGGTAGCTGTGAGTTTATTGTGGAATGTATTGAAAATGTTTTTTTTTAATGGCTTCAATCTAAATATAGCGTGACAAGCGTCTGTCTGCCGGTTTGTGCCATAGTTAAGTGCCATAGGTGATACACGAAAGAGACATGACTGACTGGGAAGAAGATATTCCCGTAGTAGGTTGCCAAAGTTATAGACCCCAATCTGTCCTGCTATTTAACCCATTGATGGAGGGAGAAGAGACGGATTATTAACTTTCCCAAGGGTATTCGCGCGTGAGTGAATGTAACAACTTCAACTGGAATTCGAACTCGGCTCTCCGATTATCATCGCTGTGTCAGAGACGAAATCGTATTTGATTATTTTTGTGGTGGTGGTGGGGGGGGTGCTTCATTTATAAAATATCAATGATTATTTTCGTATCAAAATTAAATTTGCACGTGACGATTGGGGATAACGATCTCCTCTTGACAGTGATTTTTTAAAGCGTAGCTTAGATGTGGCGCGAAGTCAAAAGTATAGGGGGTACTACGCTCCCCGTGATGCCTTCGAATGAAACAAGGCGTTCGAATTTTTTATTGTGTGGAGCGAAGTTTTATTCAGAAGAACGAAAACTGAGAAACAAATCTATGGTAATGATAATGGTACTATCAACCGTTTCCTTATAAGGAAACATTTAACCTTCATTGACCGGGCTGCTTCCGGTAGAAATTTATAAAATCTTTCTCTTAAAATAATTTTTCAAGAAAATAGCTTTTTCATGTCCAGTTGATGTTATAGCTCTTTGCAGTACTGATCTTAGCCTTTTCCCTCCAAGGAAACATTTGACATTCATTGACCGAACATCTAGTTCTGCTTTCTACTGAAATTTATAAAATATTTCTCTTAAAACAACTTTTCAGGAAAATAGCTTTTAAATTTCAGTAGATGTTATCGCTGTTTCCAGTTGATATTAAGCGTTTTCCTACAAGGAAACATTTGGGATTTATTGAGCGAACAGTTAGTACTGCTTTCAATTGAAACTTATAAAATCTTTCTCTTAAAACATTTTTTAAGAAAATAGGTTTCTCAAGTCGAGTAGCCATTATCGCTTTTTCCAGTACTTACAAGAAAACATTTGGTATTCATTGACCAAGCAGTCAGTACTGCTTTCAGTTGAAAAAATTATAAAATCTTTCTCTTAAAACAATTTTTCATGTCCAGTAGCTGTTATCGCTCTTTCCAGTATTGATGGGGCTTTCCTTCCTAAACTTTTAGTTGAAGTACTGTGTAGCGTTGACATCTTGATTATGCTAATATTTTCTCTTCTCGTTATATGTACTTTGCATTTTAGTTGTTACCGCTGTTGGTACTCCTCAAGTGATGTTTGTGTTATTTGCTACAGTTCTTTGATGATATTCACTGAAGAAACATACAGTGATGATACTATGTCCCTTGAATATTTACATGATCGTTGCTCTGCACAACCTTCTGTGTTTTGTTGTTCAAAATAATTTTTTACCCTTTCAGTGAATCAGTGAAGTGCTATATGTTATCCACGCATAGGCAATCATGTCTCTTTCAATCCATGACTGACGAGTTAGAAGATTTTCCCGTAGCAGACTGCCGTTTCTTTTTGCGGTAGACTGGTAGACCAAGGTTATAGGATGCAATCTCTTCTGCTATTCAACCCATGACTTGCCCGAATTATTACAATTGAGTAGTGAGTTCGATCCTCACTGAGTGTCCCATACTTTCGGCCTTGTGCCACATCTAACCTGCGCTTAGAAAATCAACAATTATATACCAGTACATTTACGTCTCTAGAAAAACGCATCCCTGGATAATTACGTACCTCTGGTAATTTTTTGAAGTTACCATATTTTCTTAAGAGGTTCTAATTGCAAACTAACTTTTAGTTATTCTAAAAAAGCAAAAAGATAGTTAATATAAAAACACTATTGTCGAAAATAAAACTGCAAATGAAAGAATCATGGCGCTATTAGATAAATATACTGAAAACAGGATAAATTTCTTAAAAGGGAAAGCTCACAACGTTCATAATTTTTTATTAATTTGTGAAACTATAATAATTTTCAATTTTTGAAATATTTTCAAACACTGTTAATCTGTCATTGCATTTATAGCAAAAATAAACTTGAATTTTTCTTATTTTATTCGTTTTAATTTTTTTTAAATTTGTGATTACTACCTATGCTTTTTCCAAAATTTATGATAATTGCCTTTAAAAAATTGCCAAAGGTAAGCAATTATCCAAGAATGCATTTGTTTAGAGACGCAATTGTCTTTACACGCAAATGTCCGTTACGCCATTGTCCTAGTGCGACAGTCATAACCAGCCTTTGTTATATTTATACCGTCCAGGGTGCAATTGATAAATTGTCTCTATTTTATATTTTAAATTTCGCGCGTTGTTTGTTTTTGATTTTGCCAACAGCAAAGTATATTAGGGTCAGTTGAGCACTGTCTGTGAGAAAAAGACCACGATTTTGCAGTTCACTCCAGCAGAAATTGGGAAACGACATGTTGTATTATTTGGCATTCGCACCGGAAGCTCAAATACGAACATTTCAAAATGTTTGGGTGTCGATCTGAGGACAGTTCAGAGTATTCGGAAAGAGTTGGATGAGTCTAATGATGATTACGAAGATACAGCAGGCCTTAAAACTCACTCAGATACAAAAAAAAAAAAAAAATAGAACAACTCCTAAATGTGTTGGTGAGGATCTCGGGCACAAAGAGCTATATCAAGTACCTTAGGAGGTGGTGCTTCCCTGTGTCTATAGGGTGGCTGCTGGAAAACCCTATGTCTGGCAATAGGGCACTGCACCATGCCACATAAGCAGGAGAACACTGGTCATGGCTGTCAAACAATTTCAGCGACCACATCACCCCTCAGAATCACGCTACTTAACTCCCCAAATTGCAACCTCCTTGATTATTATGTATTGGGTGCAGTTGAGCGAGAGATTAACAAAACTCCTTATAACACTAAAGATGAACTGAAGATAACGTCGTCGTCTTGCGGCCATTGGCCGAGATGGAACTCACTACACCCCTCCAAACCCTAGCGCATTTTGCAGCGAAATTCAGAATTTTGTCAAATAGCTGAATACTTGATGCTTCGCCAGATTGTGACACCAACACTAGATGGGTTGCCTCCCCATACTGTTATTTAACCCATAACTTGAGGGAAGTGACGGATTAATACCTTTCCCAAGGGTACCAGTGCTGAAGTGAATGCAGGGTCCGTCAGTTAAGTGCCATACGTGATACACGCTTGGGCGATCATGTCTCGAAAGAGACATGATCGCCCAAGAAGACATGATCTTCTGCCCAGTCAGTCATGTCTCTTTCGACTGGTTGCCGACCAAGGCAACCCTATAGAACCCAATCTGTCCTGTTATTTAACCCATAACTGGAAGGAATAGACGGGTTAATACCTTTCCCAAGGGTATTTGCGCGTAAGTGAATGCAATGAATTCAGCTGGAATTCGAACTCGAATTCAGCTGGAATTCCCCGATTTCTCGTTCCGAGCCGATATCCATTGCACCACAACGCACATCTATCACTGAACGCTTACAGCGCCTGGTATTCCCAAGTGGCCACCCATCTAAGTACTGTCCAGGCTCAACGTTGCTTAACTTCGGTGATCGAACGATAACCGGTGTATTCAACGTGATATGCCGTAACTGAAGATAAACTCAAACAAGCAGACCATCCAGAAAAGATGCATGAAGTTCTGAAATCGTCTGAAGGCCATGGTTGAAACTAATGGCGAAATTATTGAATAGATTTTCTCTTTAGTACTTCAAGATATTTTTGTACCATTTTTGTAAATATATCTGTTGAAATAAGATGTCAGTTTTTTTGTTTTTTTTTTTCATTTTTGCGTAATTTAGGGTCCATCGCACCATGTATATAAAACTGTCGATAAAAACATTAGTCTGAAAATATCCAATATAGAGACGAAAAGAATGTTTTTTCCCGATTTTATCGTTACGTTAACGAAAACTAAAATAAATGAAGTTTCGAATTACTCGACGACCAACTTAACACTATCCACCAAAATGCAACTTTCAAGTTCGCTACCGTTTCTGTTTTCTTTCAACTTGAAGAATTCTGTTAGAAAATTGAAGTAAACCAGAACACATTTCTTCAGATCTTATTCTAGTACAAGTCATATTTCTTTCATTCTACCCGCCCCGCCTGTCTATATGATTATATGTACGCATTGGCGCAGTAGTCTAAAACTATTTGTTGTGAGGAGACAAAAGGGAGACCACCCACATCTACAATGCTATCATTTAATTTTCATAACGAATAAATCAAATCTTGAAAACGTACATATGGAAAAAAGTTTTGTGGAAAAAAATACAGGGTGGGCCAAAAGTAGATATAAATTTGTTTACTGATGTCTCATTTTCTTTTTTACGTGGTAGTGTCACAAATTTGTTTACTGATGTCTCATTTTCTTTTTTACGTGGTCGTGTCACAAATTTGTTTACTGATGTCTCATTTTCTTTTTTACGTGGTAGTGTCACAAATTTGTTTACTGATG
Source organism: Ascarosepion bandense (assembly GCA_037127315.1). Taxonomy (NCBI): domain Eukaryota; kingdom Metazoa; phylum Mollusca; class Cephalopoda; order Sepiida; family Sepiidae; genus Ascarosepion; species Ascarosepion bandense. The sequence goes on from JBBBDQ010001831.1 coordinate 3,531,788, forward strand.
TCTCATTTTCTTTTTTACGTGGTAGTGTCACAAATTTGTTTACTGATGTCTCATTTTCTTTTTTACGTGGTAGTGTCACAAATTTGTTTACTGATGTCTCATTTTCTTTTTTACGTGGTAGTGTCACAATTCAGAACCAGAACTAACTTCACCGAACGGTTTTTTTTCACTACCTTATTATTCTTTGGCAGTAAAGAACTACCTTTATCAATTCTTCTCACGACGTGGCAGCATTGAATAGCCACTACGTTCACTTACACAAGTGGTTTTCTTTTCTTTTTTTTTTTGCGAGGTGGACCGCAAGGCGAAGTAAAAAATAAGGTTTATGAGACAAAATCTTGGAAGCATTTATTGACATTCATGCAGTTCTAAATTTGTGTTTCACCGTGTGTCACAGTGGTCTGAGAAATTCGAGAAACGTAAAAAGGTTGAAATTGAAGAATAACATTTTGAGCAACGCACACGCGCGCGCACACACACACACTTATATATATATATATATATATATATATATATATATATATATAATAATAAAATAATAATAAAATCGACTCTGTACGTATCCAAATCTTAAAATCTTACACAAGTAATTTTTAAGGACCACGAATAACCGGCAGAATCTAAGTCCGTTATTGTCCGCCGCTATAAAGCTTTGGACAATGAGGGGGAAAAAAAAGACCTTGTGCCTGCAGATACCTGACGGTCGTCACCCGAGTAGCTTGGTGTTAAACGTTAATTATCGAAAACATATTTTCGCTCTAGTTTCCTCTTATTGATTATTTTATTGAGCACTTTTTAATTATTTCATTCTTTTCATATATATCAGACTCAGGACACGTCGTCAGTGGCCCACTTGCCATCGAACAAGTTGGCACTCTGCCCTGTTCGTCCCAGAATCGTTTATAAAATCCCCAAGTAGATTCGTTCGATAAAAGGAATCAGAAGAATATATATTTAAAGGTTAAATTGAATCTTGTCTGCCATGAAATCTTTCGTAGTTTAGTGGTAAGACAGGACCAATTTAAACACGGCATCTCCCCGGTGTTGGAAGTATGCAGGTTAGATTCCTACCGAAAGATAATAATCAGATTATTATAATATACTGTTTGATTATATATATATATATATATATATATATATATATATATATATATACGTAAAAAAATCACAAGATCGCCAAAACCTACCGCGGTTTCACACAACGGCTCGTCAGGGCCTTATTACTCTTATTTGAGTGGATAGTCTGTTTTATATATATATATATATATATATATATATATATAAAACAGACTATCCACTCAAATAGGAGTATTCATTAGAAAAATAATAATGTATATTTGTGTATATATCTATATATACTTTTCAAATGTCCGTTTTTAAAGCAAAGAACAACAACAGTGATAATTAAGGATACAAAAATATGGTTGACTGGGTTGGAAGACTATTGATGTAAACTATTAAATTTTAACCATAAAAATAACAATCAATGCAGGGACATAATAATAATAATAATAATTGATATGGCTTGTCCAGCGGATTGTAACATAGCAACCAAGGAATTTGAAAAACTGTCAAAATATAAAGACCTGGAAATTGAAATAGAAAAAATGTGGAAATTGAAAACAAGAGTTGTACCAGTGATAGTAGGTGCACTTGGAATGATAAAAAATGGAACAAAACAACACATTGAAAGAATCCCTGGAAACCCCAGCTTAAGAGATATACAAAAAATTGTCTTATTAAGTACAGCCCACACACTAAGGAAAACGTTATCTATGTAATGCTGGGGATGATAGGGAAGATAGAAAAACATGAAATGGAGTCATAACAACATGCCACGATCTGCCTTAGGTCTCCCCGCAGACTTGGTTGGTAGTGAGACCAAAGCAGAAATCGAAATATGATGAAAAATGACATAAAAATAATAATAATTAGCCAGGAAATTATATAAGAATTAAGATGATTGAGTGGGAATAGGGTCCGTTGGTAATTGTGTAAGAGATTGAATTTGGACCATACAAAGGAATGATAAATGCAGGAATAACAATAATAATAGTAATAACAACAGTGAAGTACCGCAACCTTCCACTAAGGTGATACTTACATCATCTTAGCGATTAGCAAGAGATGATTATTAATATCAGAATAACTCTTATAAACGTGACCGCTCTTTTTTTTTTACTTTTTTTTTCTTTTTTTTTAGTGCGCCCAGAAAATGTAATAACGTAAAGCAATATAGGGGAGGTAATTCAGTATTTGGCATGTGAAACATACGAAAAAATATGAGTAAAAAAACGGGAAATAACATAGAAACATTATCCCGTACCAGATCAAACCAAGAATCATCCCTGAAAGTTTCATCAACGGGTCTTGATATAACTTGACTACGGACAGACAGACTAAAAAACAGACAAACGCGACCGAACACAATGCCTCCACCTTAAAGCGGCAGTAATGATTATCCCAGAAAAAATTCAATAATAACGATGATTGTGTGGGAAATATATTGATTGGTAACTGTGCAAGCGCTTGAATTTTTATTAAACAAAACAATGAATCTGTCTAAGAAAATGGAAGTCATAATCTCCAACAGATCAACAAATTCAACCGGATCTTATAGACATAAATAAGAATAAAAGAACATTCTCGGTAGTACACTATTTACATCATTCGGACTATTGTCATCATCTTGGTTGCCAAGAAGAAGGCCAGGGTGGGGTGTTACAACGACCGAAACGTCGCACAAATGACAACCAAGATGACGACAATAGTCCGAATAATGTAAATAGTGTAAATAATAGCTCATCTCAGAAATATAGACAAATATTCCCGGTAGTAGATTTTATTGTTCTGGCAAACCCCAGAAGCTGAAGAGTAAACCCGAAGAAAGTGAAATGGTGGATAAGTATCTTAATATCACCAGGAACCTGACGCAGTTGTAGTACCCGAAGGTGACGTTCATACCAGTTGATATGGGAGCACTACGAATTATCCCAAAGAGGACAGGAGGAACAATTAATTACAGGATTAACTGAGACGATCCAAATGACAGAAGAAGCCAATCTCCTGGAGAGCAACATATGGCACATCCCACTCTCAATCGACCCGAAGTGGAACGACTACATCGAATCTATAGCTGCATTTACTGCTAGGAAGTTTGGGTCACTCTGTTGGGCCAGAAAGTTTTTCTCGTAAGAGTCCATTATATACATTTATAAATTTACTATTCGTCCGTACATAAAATACTGTTGCCATATCTATTCATCTCAAAGTTCTCAACAAAATCCAAAGAGGGATCGGCAATATAATCGATTCTGACATAGCAAATCGATTTCAGTCATTTTCTCACCGATCTAATGTGGCAACCATTCTGATCAGCTTTTTCCCCTGGTTCCCCGTTCACATGAATTTAAGCGTGCTACTAGGATGTGCGTTGTGGTGAAGTAGATATCGGCTCGGAACGACAAATCGGGGAGCCGAGTTCGAATTCCAGTTGAATTCCTTACATTCACTTACGCACAGATACCCTTACAAAAGGGATTAATCCATCTCTTGCTTGCAGTTATGGGTTATACAACAGGACAGATCGTGCTCCATAGCCTTGGCTGGCAACCAGTCTACCGAAGAAAGCATTATCAACATACTGCAGGATAATCTTCTGCAAAGCGTGTGTTATGTATGGCACTTAACTGAATGACTAGATTGGCATCAAGGTACACCCTTTTACCGTCAAAATAGTTAAATGCAACTTCCTCTTCAGCTCTAATAGTTTCTTTTCTCGCATTACCCACCTGTGGAATTCTCTTCCGTTTACTTGCTTCCCCGATAGTAACTGTCACAAAAGGTTTAAATGCAACATCAATTACCATCTTCTATCTTTTTGATTCCCATCTTTCTCTTCTCCTTTCTTCGACATCACCTGCACCTAGTTTTTTTCTCTCATTGTAACCCTCTGCACACCAGTGGTGGTCCTGCTTTGCTTGGTTTGGGGTGAAATGTTAAAAAAAAAAGAGGAGAAAAAATGACTAGGAAAATGGGTGTCGATTCATTGAAGAGACTTGTTGTCACTTAATCTCCAGTGTAAACCACCAGTTGCTCCTGGTATAAACCATCAGTAAGTGAACAAAAATATTAACGAGAAAAGAAAAAAAAATGGAAATTTGTGAAAATAACAACTTCCTAACAGAACATATTTTGTTTAATGTTTGGTTAACTTAACCCAGACTGTTAGAATAAAGTGTGTCACCCGTTCTTCTTCCTAAATTCAACATCCCTCCCGTCACACCCTAATGTTAACGTTGTGTCCTTTGTGAAGTGTTGAGACGTCTACAGATTTAAGTTAGTGCAACTTAAACGCCAAATAGCCACAGTTGATAACGCCCGATTTTCACACTAACTTACTCAAGAGAATAAAGAAAAAAAATGACTACTCTACCGTGTTTAACTCAGTGGAGAAGAAATATAATCACAGGTTAGGAGGTCTGAGGCACTTTGACAACAGAAAATTGACTGTTTTTTTTTCATATAATCACCCGTATGTTTGTTGTTGTAGTTCATGATTGCTTTTATTCTTTTTTTATGTGTGTGTGTGAGTGTGTGTGTGTGTCTACGCATATTAATTGTTAATGATCACGACGGGCAAAAGATGATATTTAAAGAACCTGAATAAGATCACCTTTCAATCAAGATTCTCGAATTTTTCATATATAACCTTGTGCAAATTAAATTAAAACAACTGCTTTAATTTCCTTTCTTTCACCATACGGGCAGTTTTAGACCCACTGGAGTGACAGGGTGTAATCGGTTTATATTTTTTCTCAGATAAGCTCTTTTGCAGTGGTGTGCAGTAATATAAATTAATTTTCAGGGTGTATGATGAAATTTGTTTGGCCTTGACAAAAATTGCGTCACCCGTGATTGCATCAAATTTTTATCAGGCCCAGACACTTTTGTCTCAGCTGTCGATTAGTTGTTCTTCAGCCATGGACGTTACTTCAAGGAAGCGTACGAAAATTGTAACGCTACACGAAAACACCGTCAAGCCTTGCAGTGAGATCGCGGATATTGTTGAAGTCATGCATTCAACTGTCAGTCGTGTGATCAAGGCGAAGAAACAAACTGGATCCATTAGTTCAAAACGAAAAGGAAAATGCGGTCGGAAAAGAAAAACAATGCCAAGAGACGACGTATACGTGATTAGGGAAAGTATAGAAAACATTATTCGTTTTGTTTCAATTAATTTGCACAAGGGAGCAGTTAATAAATGACTAATCTGTTTGACCAAGCGAATAACTTTCTGATGTCGACAAAGAAAAAAAATACTGTTAAAATAAAGAGGAAAAATACCATTAAATTAAATCATGTTATTAAAATAAAGAAGAACTGTGAAGTAAAAAACTCGGGATAAAATTAAGAAACTTGTTAAAATACTGTGGAAATTTATTGAATAAAGAGGAACATTATCATTAAAATAAAGAAAATTCTTAAAGAAAGAAGAATTTTATTAAGATAAAAAAAATCAACCCAATCGCAATCATGGCGCTCTGCTGTGCAATTAGCAATGAAACTCCTGAACATCCTCGCATTTTTGAACGGAGGCTGCTGGAAAAATACATCCAAGAAAATGGCACAGATCCTATGAATAGAGAAAACTTGACAGTGGATGTTTTAGTAGATGTAAAAGCTTCTCCTTTGATAAAACCACTTCCACCATTGGCAACTAGTATTCCAGCCATCCTGAAATTCCTGCAAGATGGATGGGATGCTGTGATGTTGCACAGTTTTACATTGAAACAACAGCTGCAGACAGCAAGACAAGAATTGTCTCATGCTCTCTACCAACATGATTATTAAAGAAAGCAATATTTTATTAAAATAAGGAAGAAACCTCAAAGGTAAAATGAAGAAGAACCATTACATTTAAAATAAAAAGAAGTTACATTTAAAATAAAGATATTTATTTTTAAAATAAACAATAACCATTTCATTAAAATAAAAAGTAACTGGTGATAACTTATAAGAAACTTATTAATCAAAGAGGAACATTATCATTAAATAAATGAATTTATCATTAAAATAAAAACAACACTTATTGTATAAAGAAGAATTGCATTCAAATAAAGAAAGATCCTATTTATTAAAATAAAGAAAAAGATTACCATTAAATAAAGAAGAAAACTTACTAAAATAAAAAGAAATCTTATCATTAAAATGAAAAAGAAGCCTTATTATCAAAATAAAGGAAAAAACTTACTAGAAAAATAGAGAAGGAAGTTACCATTAAACTAAAACAGAAACTTTACCATTAAAATAAAGAAACCATAAACCTTATTAGTAAAATAGAGAAGAAACTTTATCATTAAAATAAAAATAAATTTTACCATTAAAATAAAGAAACCTTACAATTAAATTAAAAAAGACGCCTTCCCGTAAAAATAAAAATAAAACTTTCCATTAAAATAAAAGTAACGTTACTACTAAAATGAAAAGAAAACATATCGTTAAAATAAATAAGAAATTTTACCATTAAAATAAAAAATAAAAATCACCATTAGACTGAAAAAGAAACTTAACCATAAAAATAAAGAAGTAACCTTATCGGAAAGTTAAGTAATAGAAAGCTGAATAAGATCTTTAACTCAACCCAATCGCAATCATGGCGCTCTGCTGTGCAATTAGCAATGAAACTCCTGAACATCCTTGCATCTCTCCTATCTCTGGACACATTTTTGAACGGAGGCTGCTGGAAAAATACATCCAAGAAAATGGCACAGATCCTATGAATAGAGAAAACTTGACAGTTGATGTTTTAGTAGATGTAAAAGCTTCTCCTTTGATAAAACCACTTCCACCATTGGCAACTAGTATTCCAACCATCCTGAAATTCCTGCAAGATGGATGGGATGCTGTGATGTTGCACAGTTTTACATTGAAACAACAGATGCAGACAGCAAGACAAGAATTGTCTCATGCTCTCTACCAACATGATGTAGCATGTCGTGTTATTGCCCGTCTCACAAAGGAGGTAACTGCTGCTCGTGAAGCTTAGGCTACTCTCAAACCACAAGCTGGTATTACGGCTGGTCTAGCTGGATATGCAGCTCCAACACCACAACCCGCATATGCTGCCAAGGCTGAACCAGAAGCAGCTCAGCAGCCAATGGAAGAAGCAGGAATGAGTGAAGAAGTATTGCCAAAGCTCCACGACAAGGCAACATTGTTGACAGCTGAAAGAAAGAAGAGAGGTAAACAGTCCCTGAAGGTCTGGCCAATTCTGAGGACATTCGTGTTTACCGACAACTGGCTTCCCACACAGGTCTTCACAGTGCAAGTTTTTCCTGGCATCTTATCACTTGATATTTATCTACGGGACACTTCAAAGATTGTTACAGGTGGCAATGACAAGAATGCTGTGGTCTTTAATAAAGATACCTAACAGGTTATGGCGATCCTGAAGGGTCATACCAAGAAGGTAACCAGTGTCATCTACCGTCCAAAAGAGGAACTTGTGTTTACAGCATTTCCTGACAGTAGCATTCGTGAGACAGCTCAGTGTGCTCAAGTGATCCGTGCTCATGAAGCCCCAGTCACTGGTCTCAGTTTTCATGCCACAGGCGATTACCTTCTCAGCAGTTCCACCGACACGCACTGAGTTTTTTCAGACATTCGTACAGGCAAAGTTCTTACCAAAGTTACAGATTCTTCTGCTCCCCATGCGCTGACCTGGGCCCAGTTGCATCCTGATGGTCTCATTTTTGGAAGGGCTACAGAGGATTGTATGATCAAAATTTGGGATTTGAAAGAGCAAATCAATGTTGCCAACTTTCCTGGACACACGGTACCCATAACCAGCATTGCTTTCTCTGAAAATTGTAACTAGTTGGCTACTGCTGCTGAAGATGCTGTTGTGAAATTGTGGGATTTGCGTAAATTGAAGAATTTCAATACTATCCAACGGGATGATAAATACGGAGTACGCAGTCTTTGTTTCTATCACAGTGGTACTTACCTGTCTGTGTCAGAATCTACCTGTGTAAACAATGGCAAGATTTAGCAGTGTTCAACTACCACACGGCTGCAGATACTGTAGTTCGTTTTGGCCACAATGCAACGTTTGTTGCTTCAGTCAGCATGGATCTTTCAGTCAAGTTTTTTGGGATGAGTTAAAATTCATTGACTGCATGTGGCGCATGTATGTACAGTTATGCATCCATGCATTAGCATGTGCGTATGTCTGTGTGCACGCCTGTGTATGTATGTGTGTATTGTGTGGCTTTATGGCAAATCTACAAGGAGCAGGAAACAGGTTGTTAAACTAGATGTGAAATTTTCTGTCATTTCTACAGCATCTGAAGCATCTTATATTAAAAATTGAAAAGAACAATCTCTTATCTACAGTTGGATGTTTTTAGGATTTTTATTTTTTAAATTAATTTTTGTACTCTCCAATAGAATTTGTCAGATTTTAATCACTGGTCCTTGTTCTTGCTATAATATTCAGAGATGTTGCTTTACCATTAATTGCTGCCGAATTTTGAGATCTTGATTGCAGAATTGCCAAAATGAATACCAGAATGCTTTGTTTTGGTCTTTAAAAGAAATAAAAAAAACTTGTGGAAGGTTAATATTTTCTGAATAGCTTAATTAAAAAACACATAAAAAGGAAAAAAATGGTAAACGTCATTATGATTTTAAAAAGAAATTGAAACTTTTTCCTTTATCCTACCTTGTGTCATCATCATTATCATCATCATCATCATCATCATCATAAGTTAAAAGTTATTAGTTTGTATAATAGTAAGCATATTTCTACTAATGAATCCTGATAAAAACTTCTAGGTCCTGGATATTAGTTTGTATAATAGTAAGCATGGATGTGCGCTGTCGTGCAGTGGATATCGACTCGGAACGACAAATCGGGAAGCCGAGTTCGAATTCAAGTTTTCAAAAAAAAACTTTTTTTGCATTATTAACTTTATATTGTCTTATTGACTGAATAATTAGTATGTGGCGCGGTGGTAATTGGGATTACAACGGATTGATTAACGATTATTTCTTAAATATTTTTAATTTTCTTAATTTTTTAGACTCTAATTTCTTAATCCTTTCACCGTTAATATTTAATATTTATTTTTTAATTTTTAATTTCTCCTACCATCTTTTCTTTCAAATTTAAATTAATTCCTCTCTTCTTTCTTTTTCTTTCCCTTTTCGTTTACGCTCATAAAAATACTTACCCTTTCTTTTTAACGCTATCTCTCTCTCTCCCTCAACCCCTTTTTTTTACTTTACAAATCGACGTGTCAGCAGTCTGACTGACTTACGTAAAGTATCTTTGAGTTGACATCCGTTCTTACGGGTGCTCTTTGATTATATATGGCGTGTGTATATATATTTATGTAAGTATGTGTGTGTATTCACCTAACTGATGTAATGATGATTTTTTGCTTTCAGTTTTCGCTTTTAAGAGAGCGATCTTTATTTCTATTTCTGTTTTTTTGGTGGGGTCTTTATGTGAGAATTGTATTCGTGTAAAATCTTCTGTACACTAAAGACGGGAGCTGATGATGGTTCGCCTGAAATAGGCCATACTCCCGCTTAAACGTGTCTGTCTTAATTTTTACATATATTTGCTTTATATGTAATTATATACATATATATTTAGAGTTCTGCAAGAGAATTATTTTACCACTTTATGTACAGGATACGTCTTTGGATTCTTCTATATCTACACCACAATTTCCCTTCTCTGATACCATGCGTCGATGGCTTAGGGGGTAGCGACTCCGACTGACACCAAATCGGTCGAGTTTCGATACCGGCCAGAGGCAAGTGGATGCGTCTAGCCACACTGATGAGCTGTGATACAGCGAAACAGGCTTGTATGTGGATGACTAATATATATATATATATATATATATATATATATATATATATATATATATATATAAAGAATTAAAATTGATAAAATATTAAGTAAAACCAACATTATATATCAATTCATATGTCCCTTTGGAAAAGGTATCTCTAACAAAAAAATAAAAAAAACAAAAAAAAAACAACAAATATATATTTAGATTTACAACAACTACATTAACAAGACGTCTTACATTACATATGTCTGGCCCTTCGTCCACTTCTAGACATCTACAACAACATTCTCGTCTACATTCACAAAATAAAAAATAATGATCGCTAACACAATTATCCTGCACCAAGAAAACACCAAAAGCAAACTAATGATCCTCGAGGCAATATTCATTATAACACTTGAGCTGTCAATTAATAGAATCAGCTATGATTACTGTAGTAATGTTCTAAAGTGTTTATAAAAAGAACAGTTATTTTCACTCGTTAACATGTGCATAACCATGACATTCAGTCAGTTAAATGCCATACGTGATACACGCTTGGGCGATCATGTCTCGAAAGAGACATGACTAACTGGACAGAAGATTATCCCGCAGTAGGTTGCCATTGCTTTCTGCGGTAGACTGGTTGCCGACAAAGGCTATAGAACCCAATCTGTCCTGTTATTTAACCCATAACTGAAGGGAAGAGATGGATTAATACCTTTCCCAAGGGTATTTGCGCGTAAGTGAAAGCAATGAATTCAGCTGGAATTCGAACTCGGCTACCCCGATTTCTCGTTCCGAGCCGATATCCACTGCGCCACAACGCACATCCGATCACAACAACAACAACAACAGCAACAACAACAACAACAACAACAACAACAAAAATCCATTTTTATAGCGTTCATTAGAACGTGAAAATTATTCAAAATGGATTTATTTTATGACCATGACATTACAACATAAAAAAAATCCATTTTGGATAATTTTCACGTTCTAATGGACGCTATGCAATTTGTCAACCGTTATATTTGGAGCAAGAAGAAAATTTACAGTAAATTTTAGCAACACAGTTTTGCAGTTATACCACAAACCTGAAGATCATCACGGAATTAGATTAAAAGTACTTGGAAGATCGAGAAATGAATAATAAAATCAACTGTCAAAGTTACAGCTCATTTCTTACATATTATAATACGTGAAAGATTATCTGTAAGTATGAACGGATTTTATTAAAAATAAGCAGACACAATGTTTGCAATTTATTTAATCTGACATGCCTAAAAGAAATTTGTTGTCTAAATACATACATACATACATACATACATATATTCTTAGTTCTAAAACACTACATTTACCGTCAACATTGGTGTCTGTTTTACAGGGATCGGCAAAATAACCTTGGTGACAATTTACCGGATCAGCAAAATAGCCGATTCGACTTGTGAATGCGCTTTAATAATCACGTAAGCTGAATATTATATAGTGAACATGTTAAATTAAAATTTATATAGTGAACATGTTAAATTAAAATTTTTAAAAATGACAAGAATTTTTAATATATTTTTTATGATCAATACTTCCTGAATATTAAACAAGTAACACTCAATTTTTTTGTGATGGGAATGGTAAGTGTAGCACATACCAGGAAGGTGGTGAAAAGGTGGGATGAAAGAAACAATTAACAGGAGTTGAAAAGTGGGTAGCATACGACAATATTTAATAGAGAAAAAAAAAGGCTATGCAGAACTGATCCCAAAATTTGAGCACCATGGGAGAAAGGTAATGCTGTATGTGTGGTGGATGATCGGTATATTATTTATTTAGAATTAAAAAAAAATGATAAGACACTAAATGCACATTTATACATTCATCAGCTGCAGCGTGTCCATACAATTTTGGTCAAGAAGTCCCCTGCGCTCATCAATAGGGAACATATTGTTTTCCTCACTGAAAAAGGAAAGGCTGCACACTACAAAAACAACGCAGGAAAAAAATTGGAACTGGTTTAATACGTTCCACCCCAAAACTTCCTCTAATAAAAACCAGAGTTGGTCGAAAATGAATCACCTGTCGAATTTTATTCAAAAAGTATCAAAGGGCTGCTTGATAAGTGGCAACAAGCCATTGCAATTAATTGTAAATATATGAATAATATGTATAAAGTGAAAGCTCAGTTTACGATTTTAATTTGTTCTTGAAGGCCGTTCGTACCTAGAAATGTTGGTAAATCGAAATTATTTCCGCCACAGAAATCAATGCAAAATGGATTAATTCGTTCCTGGACTCAAGATGATTGCTTATTTAAACATTTACAACAGTACTTTGGGCACAAGTTCATACAGAAAACCATTGCCATTGAAAATGTTTATACTGCGGCCTGATTCTGCTTTCGTAAGGTGATATCGTTCCATGGAACTTTACGCCACACTACCCCGTTTTGCACACATTTCGCGAATCAAAGAACTAGGAACAATCTCCCTTGCTACTTCTTCATCTGAAGACTTTTTCTCTACAATCACTTATGCTGCTGATACTGAAGTCATTCCAGTTTTAGGAACACCACTTTCATGTTTTGCTATGATTCCTTTCTTCACCTCTTTCGTGATTCGGATCATTTTTCTTTTGATCTTGCTTCTAACATTATTCTTCTTTAACCACATTCTGCCTTATTTAATAATTTATAACACACACACACACACACACACAATAGAATTACAGAAAAGGCATAGCAAATTCGAGTAGGGATATGTGTAAAGCGAAAACTACACCGCAACTGATGCTCTCCTGCCGATACTCCCGGCTTGTCACCAGCTTCCGTGTTCGTCGCTCGAGTTACAGTTCGTTACTTGAGATGTATTTTCTTCGGGCGTTCGTAACTGAAGGTTCTACTGTTATTGAATAAAATTGGTTTTTCTTTAGAATAAAATTGCCAAAAGAAAAACAAAGAAACGAAATTATTTATGACCTAGCCAAATATTTGCAAATAATTATAATTTCTATACATAGTCGATGACCTGACATTGAGCTTAAGGCAGCCTTCAGTAGCTTTTAAGTAAGTGGATTATGAAGTTAACTTTGGTTGCTTAAAAATAATACCGGTTCCAATATTCATAATGAAATAAGAAATAATAACAAATAAATCAAATTCGTTAGTCTTAATAGTTTGATATAAAATATTTGTTACATTTTATCTTTAAAATACAAGAAAATTTTGTATGAAAGTATACGAAAGCAAATATAAAATATAAATTTTAAATGTGTGAAACTTAAAACCAACATCCAATAACGCGACAAACGTGTTTACAAGAAGAGCAATGACTTTTTTTTTTCAAGGAAAGAAAGCAGTCATTGTTTGGAAAAATTTAAATTTAAACCAGATGATAAAATGTAAAGTGCTGTCTGAAGAAAAACGAAAAAAAAAAAAAAAGAAAAAAGAATACTTGATAATTTTCTGAACAATGACGAAGTGGAGTGAAAAAAAAAGATTGTCGAGAAGCCCGCCATGACAACAATGGTGTGAGAATAATTCGACCAAATGAAGTGAAAAATATTGATAAAATGTAGCACAAAATCAGACAGTTGTTTAGTGTTTGGATTTTTAAGAGCCATCACTTTTTTTTCTTTTCGCTTTTTAATTTTTTTTTATTTTTCTTTCATCCTTTATATTTATTCATTTCCTTTATGCTGTTTTAATTTCCTTTACTATTTTTTTTTAGATTTTTGTTGTTACCATCAGTTTTTTACATTTTTTATTTTTATAAGAAAAAAAACATCCATGGACCGGGCAAGTCAGCAACAAGGAAGTCTTAAAAAGTATCAGCAGAAAGAACAGTTCAACTCAGAATCAGGAAAAGACAGTTGATTTTACTTGGACACAAAATTACGAAAGATGGTTTGGCAAGCCTAAAACTCACCGGGCAAAAGAGATAGTGGAAAGCAGCCGCTTTACCTTACGTGTAAATGAATGACGGAATAGAGGTACGGTAGCCTTAGCACAGAGATTAATTAAGAGCCAAAAGGGATAGAAAGTTGTGGAGAGCTATTTCCTGAAGTTTCGCTGTACAAAAAAGAAGAATCTATTAATTCATTGTTATCCTCCGTTCCATTTTTGGGACAGTGAACATTAGTGAATGTCCATTGTTCAATTTAAAAAAAAATTTAAACACAAGATTACTGCTAGAATTTGTTTAAATATTTTATCTTAAATTTGACATTTATAATCTTAAAAATATTAGTAATTTCAACTAACCTGTAATATTAACTGTTGGTATCAACAGTTAATATTGCAGGAAAACTGACCGCTAACACCGGTCGACATTTTCTTTATTTTTACCCAAATGTTGTTAAGCAGTGGGCGCATGTTTCTGGGATATTTTTAACGCTGATTTTGAAAATCAAATCCGTATTTCTCTGTACAGATGGTACCTTTTTTGCTCAAAATAAGCCAAAATGTCTAATTTCACTGTGAAGTGCTAGGACATAATAATGTAAAACACTTGAAACGTTTTATTTTAGGTTCAAGTAACGTATCATACAAGGAAAAACATCTTAATAATCTCCTAAGTGTATTTTCAGTTTCAGTCTATTTTCTGGTCGAGAAATACTTAATTTTCTGTGCATTTATTACCTGTGTGATGTCTTTTCTAGGATCTTCATTTTTTATGTTCCGTGTCCCTTCAAAACGTGGACGATCATGGCTCTCCTCAACCTGTCTTTTGTAGATCTAAGTGATGTTTGTCTTTTTGTTATCTGTGCTCATCTTTGTTTCACTAACTATTCACACAAGTTCGTTCGGTAGATTACTAGCTGCTTTCCCTGTCCCATATTTCTTTCAATATGCCCTGTGAATGTCAACATCTCCGAGCGATCTTACCTCATTATGTTCACGAGTAATTGAAACGGTTTCTTTCTGATTTAACGTATAAATTTCCTTTGTGATTCACTAGCGTTTTGTTGTTGCTAACATTGTTCAGTCTATGCTATTCTCAGCATCTTTCTGTAGGGCCACATTTCTGTTGATTAAAGTCTCTTCTTCATTTATGAGGAGATTGTCCAGCATTTACAGCCATATGGGAGGACTGATATTACATAGCATTTCAGCGCTAATCTTAATTCATTAGTGCTTAATCTTAAGTCCATATTAATTCATCAAGACAAAACGTACAAGTTAATACCTCTAATCAAGAGATCAAAAAACGACATGAGAGTCCTGCCTGATGTAGTTTTAGGATATTATTATTATTATTATTATTATTATTAGTAGTAGTAGTGGTGGTGGTAGTAGTAGTAGTAGCAGCAGTAGTATTAACAGCAGAATTAACATCGTGTTTGAATTTATATGTTTGGGAAATCTTATTAAAGAAACCTAACGACGGATTTCCCTGCTCAGAGGACGCAAGTCCACATCCTATCGGAAATCGCATATTGGTATGTTCCGTACTCTTTTTTTTTTTTTATTCCTATTTCTGTTACTTTCTTTGGCTTTTGGAAAGCATCTTTCGCTATGCCAATTAGTCTGCGGATTTTGGCGTCGTATTTTCCATCCTCTGTTAAAACATTTCCCAGACAACTTTTTTTTAATTATTTCACCCCAAGCAAGGCGGTAAAGCAACAGAGACGCAATGGATTATTAGATCCCATTATAAATTTTAGATTATTCTAATACCTTTCCCAAAATAAATCAAGCTTACCTATCAGTTCAAAGAAATTTTTGAGACATACTTTATGAAACGTTTCAGTAGTTGTGCCCAGTCGTCTTCTTCAGGTGAGTGTTGATCCGGGTAACCTTTACGAAATTTCGAACGGAACGTTATTTCATCTACAGCGATAATTTGTTCTCGTCTAGTTTTTTTCCTGTTGTCTATGTCTAGAAATATGTTACCGTCTTCTTTTTAGTACTTTGTTCTACTACCTGGACCAGGAACTGAACTCACAATTATTGTGCCACAAAACTTGCAAACCAACACTTTAATTTTTTTTCCGTGGGTCAATTCCGTGGTTAAAATTAGTTCTGGACATGTTATCCATGAAAATAAAATTTCTTTTTACATTATAGTTCACCTAATGCAAGGCCCAAGAGCCTTCCAAAGTAGAGCTGGATTGTTTTATAGTCGTAAGTATACAAGGTAAGAAGTGTAAATGTTTAGATTGACGAGATCAAAGAATGTCGCTTGTCTAAACATCAGCCATGAAAATAGTGATAGACTTGCGACATTTTGTCTATGGGAATGAGGTTAGAGTGTGTAAAAACATTAATCGCCCACAAGGCCGTGTAGACGCTTTTGAAGTCTGTTGAGGATTGGGGAGCCGAGTTTGAATTTCAATTGAATTCCTCGCATTCACTTACGCACAAATACCCTTGGGAAAGGTATTAATCCGTCTCTTCCTTCCAGTTATGGGTTAAATAGCAGGACAGATTGGGTTCTATAGCCTTGGTTGGCAACCAGTCTACTGCAGAAAGTAATGGCAATCTACTGCGCGATAATCTTCTGCCCAGTCAGTCATGTCTCTTTCGAGACATGATCGCCCAAGCGTGTATCACCTATGGCATTTAATTGACTGACTGAGGATGGGAAGAGAGGATTGGACAGTTCTAACTCAGATAAGATCACCTTGTCATAAAGAAGAAAACTATTTTGATCTAACAAATTCAACAAGTGTCCCCCTTTGTACCGAACTGTCTAGAACCGTCATATCGGCGGGAATCTTTCAAGCCCCTCCTCTGGTTCAGTTAAACGGCCCCTTGATTTTTTTTTTATGAGATAGATGAAATTCCTGGGACATGCAATGAGGAAGGAGGGCTTGGAGAACCTGATACTAACAGGCCAGAGAGAGGAGTGAAGAGACAGGCGTAAACAGCGTGTAACGTACTTGACTGGCCTGTGCGGGTGGATGACGGAACGAGGGTTGCGCGGTGTAACAGGAGAAAAAGAAATAAGAAAATTTTGTTAGAAAAAAATACTAAACTTGTACGTAATATCATTCCTCCTATATAGCTGGACATTCTCTTCAGTGATTAAGAAGAGATTTGAAACAACAGAAATGTGGTTCTACAGAAGGATGCTGAGAATACCATGGACTGAACATGCAACGACGAAGTTTTAGAGAAAATGGAAACAAAAACTGCACTTATACTTAACATCAAGAATAGAGAGTTTAAATTTCTAGGGTACATGACAAGAAAAGAAGGTTTAGACAAAATGACACTCACAGGACAGATAGATGGTAGAACAGGATTTGGGAAAGATAGTTAAATAACTCTCTTAAATCTACAAAAAAAAAAAAAAAGAAAATTGTGGAGAGACATGATCACCAATAACTTGCAGGGACATAGCACCTTAAGGCAATTTCATTCACATTTGTCTCGATTTTCCTGAAAAGTATACGATTTTATAACACTGGGAGGTAATCATGTTTGAACCAATGCTTTAAACCACAAGGCGATGTGTCTGAGTTTTTGCTGGCCAACCATGGTGAGCTGATGGCGGAAAAGATGAATGTGAGTTATTCATAGAAAATATTTGGCATATATGGACCCTCGTGCCGGCATAAAGGAAGTGTTGATAGGATGTTTTTCTCATTGACATTGCTATTATTTTAACTATCTTCGCTCCTCAGTAATGTTTATTGTTTCAAAAAGTGATAATTAGAATTGTCTATCAGTTAAATGTCATATGTGATACACGCTTTGGGCGATCATGTCTCTTTCGAGACATGACTGACTAGGCAAAAGATGTTCCTGCAGTAGGTCGCCATTACATTCTGCTGTAGACTGGTTGCTAACCAAGGCTATAGAACGCAATCTGTTCTTTTATCCGGATCAGTCAGTGTTGTGGCCTGTTGGGGCCAGGAAGAAAGACACGAAAAGAAGAAGGTAGGTTGAAACAGTGTATTGGAATAACAGAACATATATACAAAATAAGAGTGTTATTAGTCAGCAGATAGAAGTGTCTGTCCGAACTGTCAAGTTACACTGAGTCTCGACTGCCTCGCTTAGGAAGTCTCGCAGGTTAGTATTTATGAAGGAGGAAGAGTTCATTCCAATGTAGATAGGGCACCATAACAGTCAGTTAAATGCCATACGTGTTAAAGGCTTGGGCGATCATGTCTCTTTCGATCCATGACTGACTAGGCAAAAGATGTTTCTGCAGTAGGTTGCCATTTCTTTCATCGATAAACTGGTTGCCAACCAAGGCTATAGAATTCAATTTGTCTTGCTATTCAACCCATAGCTGGAGAGAGAATGGATGTCGCAAGGACACGTGCACGTAAATGGGTTAAACGAATTTAAATGGAATTCGAACTTGGCTTTCCGATTTTTCGTTCCGAGTCGATATCCATTGCACCACAACTCACACCCAGGATTGTTATTAACCTGAAACATATGATGAACGTGAATTTGTACATTTTCTTTGTTCTTGAGAATTGACATAAAAAATAATAAACAGTAAAAATAGTAAACACTGTTTATTTAACAGATTGTTTATTTGCACTATTTATTTATTAGATTGTATATTGAAATGGTTGACAAAACTTCGGCTAATTAACAATGGATTCAAACTTTATAAAATGGTAAATAATAAGGATGCCCTTATAGTTGGTTCACATATTTTTATAATTAAAAAAAAACGTTTATAAATTTATAAATAAAAATATTTTCATATTTATTTCTTTATAAATTGACAATTGATAAATATTCCTATGCATAAGTTTTAATTCTATTAGTTTTATATATATATATATATATATATATATATATATATATATATATATATTCTTGTAAATAAGCAATCTAATCAGTAAAAAGAGGAGCCCAGAATGACAACTACAAGTCGGGAATACTAAAACTAAACACATACAGAAATCGAGTACAAAGATTTAAATATCTGAGAAGTGTCCCAACAAAGGACGGAAAGTGCGACACTGAGATCAGAAGGTGTATTGGCATGCCCATGAATGCATTCCAGAAGCTCAATAGAACATTGTGAGACAGGAAGATTTCGTTGAAAACAAAGAGGACATTACTGGATTCTTATGTGATGTTTGTCCTTCAATATGGCAGCTAATGCAGGACAATATTAGCAAAGATGAAGGAAATACTTGAAGCAACCGAAATGTGGTTATACAGAAGGATGCTGAGGATACTATGGACCGAACATGTGAGCAACGACGAAATTTTGGAGAGGATGGAAATGAAAAGAAAACT
This sequence comes from Ascarosepion bandense, assembly GCA_037127315.1. Lineage (NCBI taxonomy): Eukaryota > Metazoa > Mollusca > Cephalopoda > Sepiida > Sepiidae > Ascarosepion > Ascarosepion bandense. The sequence continues at coordinate 3,550,850 of JBBBDQ010001831.1, forward strand.
GATACTTAACATCAAGAAAAGACAACTGAAGTTCTGGGACATATAGTGAGGAAGGACTATTTGGAGAATATGATGCTCACGGAACGAATAGAGGGAAAGATAAACAAGAAAAAATGCAAGACCTATTTGATTGACTTGAGCAGATGGATAATGAAATGAGGATTGAGCAGATAACAGGAAAAGGGGTTTAAGAGCTATAAGGAATGTGGAGGGTCATAATCGCCTACGTCGTGAAGGGACACGGCTCACAGAAGAAGAAATAGTGTTTAATATTTTTGTTGTAAATTCTCAAGAACAAAAAGTATGAATTCACTTTCCTCTTATGTTTAGGTTTCATTAAAATTCTACTCATCGCTTTTTAAAATCAAAACATGAGGAGTGAAGGTAGTTAAAATAATCACAGTGTCAACAGAAAAAAAAAGTTCTTTTGACACTCCGTTATTTGCGGGCAAGAAAGTTCAAGTTTGCCAAATATTTATTGGTCTGGGTCAGTTTATGTGCGTGGTCTTATTTATTGAGCTTGAGAGAGAAACAGCCTCTTATTTGAACTGAGAAATTAACTCTCTACCCACTAAATACTGCCAAGTACTCTTGATGAGAGACAATAAATAATGTTATACACATCAATGAAGAATGTCATGTATGTAGACACATTTTTCTCAAGATGTATTAGGAGCCAAGTTGGTCATAAATTCTCTTTAAGATGAATGCCCGGCCATGTTGGCTATAAAACTATTTCATACGGGGTACAGGAACCAAGGTGAGTCTGCGAACGAAAACGCGGATAAGAGAGAGGGAGAGAGAGACAATGATCGGCAGCTGCATAGATCAATGGCTAGATAAATGCAGAAAGGTAAGAGAGTGTGCGCAGGTGAGAGAGAATGTTACTGAAAGTAAAATTTATTCAAGCATAGATTAATGGCGCCTATGATATCGTGTTTTCTCGCAAATGAGTCTCGTATAGACTCGCATTAGGATAGAGTTAATAGTTCTATATTCATTGAAGGCTTCATTATAATGGGCTTGTTCTAGACTAAGCTAAACTTAGCAAATAACCATTCAAAGATCAATACATCTATATTAATATTAAAGTTTGTGTTGCTTGTGTTTCTATGTTCGTACATCCCAGTCAAATGAAAAGTCCTAAATTTTTCCTTGAATAAACGCTACATTTCAATAACGTCCTAACTAATGAAAATTACTACATGTATATTAGCGTTTAATATTTGTGCGTGCATTTGTATGTTCGGATGTAATGAACAAAACAAGTTCTAGATTTAAAAATTCAAATGCTAAGCACTGACTTATTGATTTTGTTAGAAATAAACGAATTTTCTCGAATTTACAAAGTTTACTTAACACACACAAAACTCGTGAAATTTCACACCTCGATGCGAAATGTTTTTCGGCCAAAAGAAAACAATAAAACATATATAAAAATAAACAAAATTCAAATAATCTTTAATTATCAAAAATAATTTTTTTTACGGATCCTTTTCGCGAGCCGACGCGAAGTTGATTTGTCGTCCAATAGAAATTCCAGAATCATATTTGGGAGTGGATTCCCAAATGACCTTTTCGCCCCCCCCCCCCCAAACGAAATAAAAGACAGAGAAAGCTAGACCGTCGCCAGAGAGAAGAATACGAGTGAAATTGACACGCCCCTCGACAAACATCAAGCGATCGTTATTATTATTATCTTTATCTTTCTCCCTCACCTCTTTATTCTTACGGTTCACCCTCTGCTTTTTCTTATACTTGATAACCGGACAGAACCATGTAAGATTGAGCGAATACTTCAAAGACACTCCCACTCAAAGATAATGCTCACACATACATAGACACATATGTTCCTGCCTACGTACACATACACTCACTCTTACAAAGACTTCTACGAACATTTTAACGGCTTTGTATAAACCAAAATACATTACTTTTATTTGTAAAAACCTTAATTGATTTATATGTATATACATTTGTTGTTTTTATTCATAATTTGATTTTCTTGTTTTATACCCCTCTTATAGTGGGCTATCTTAACTAATAAGGCCAAATCAAAGTAATCTGTTTCAACACACATACACTTCACTATAAAAGAGCACCCACTATACGTCCATCACAGCCAAACAAAATGTCCCGTTTTTATTCGTTTGAATAAATAACATATTACTCAATAAGTTTGTATATAGATAGCGCCACTAACAAAAAATCCATATGATTTTTATGAAGTACAAACCTTCAAATGGCAGGTGACAAAATTTGGGCCCAATCAGATTATTAGTTTACAAATTACAGTTATTTAAATGAAGCGACTTTTGCAAATTTTCAAAAAAATACTGCTCAAACAAAGCAGTGGCTTGATAAGTGTTATTCGAACTCCGCTCCGACAGTAACAACGGTTAAGAGGTGGTATGCCGACTTTAAACGCAGTCGTACAAACACTGAATGCTCAGGCCGTTCAAAATCATGGCCTTCCACGTCTCCTTATTCCTGGTGACTCTTAGCACGTTTTCTCCTGTTATCCAACTCAAGCCCCGCTCTGCCATCCACCTGCTCACGCTCTTCAAATATGTTATCCGCTGCTTTCCCCAGACTCACTTTCTCTCTATCTGACCTATGAGTATCAAATTCTCTAAGCCCTACTTCTTCATCACATGTCCCATGAACTTTAGCTGTCTTTTCCAAATCATCATTTATCCATCACACCCAGATGGTGCATAGGGGAGCAACTTTTTGTTGCTGTAACAAACTGTTTTTGACAGGGCTGGGTTGTTAGCCCTGCACCCAACCCCCAAATTTGGAGGACCGGTGGACCATTATTGGTCCTTACATTTACAGCACCTGGTATTCCCAAATGGTAACCCATTTAATTACTGACCAGGCTCGATGTTGCTTAACTTCGGTGATCGGACGGGAACCGGTGTATTCAACACGATATAGCCGTAGACGTCTTTTTCCAAATGCTCAGTATTAATCAGTATTAATTTCCTTTTCGTTTCCACACTTTCCATCATTGCTCACATGCTCGATCCATGATATTCGCATTATCCTTCAACAGAACCACATTTCAGTTGCTTCAAGCTTTTCTTTATCTTTGATGATATTGTCCAACATTCGCTGCCATACCGAAGAACGGATATCACATAGAAATCTAGTCTTCTTTGTTTCTAGTGAAAATTTCTTGTCTTTTAATACTCTACTCAGCTTCTGGAATGCGTCCTTCGCCATGCCAATTCGCCTTCGGATCTCAGTGTCGCACTTTCAGTCTTTCGTTAGAACAATTCCTAAGTACTTAAATGTTTGTACTCGCTTGATTTTAGTATCCCCAACCTTTAATTGGCATTTTGGGCTCCTCTGTTTAATGATGGCCATACATTCTTGTTTTCTTGTAGTTTATTTATAGTACTTTCTTTCGACTTTCTTCATTTACCTTTTTAGGAGGCCTTGTAGTTTCCTTTTCGTGTCTGCTATCAGCACTGTATCATCTGCGTATCTCATATTGTTCAGATTGTGACCGCCAATGACGTATCCTGGCATAACTTCTAGGGTCCTCAGAATAGTCGCGCTGTACAAGTTGAATAGATCCAGTGAAAAGATACATCCTTGTCTTACGCCCCTTTCTATCTTTGTATGTCTGCTGAATTCATTTCCTGTCCATATGCAAGTGGTTTTCTGCCAGTAAAAATTCTTGATTTCTCTAATGCCTTTATTGCTATAGAGAAATAAATCTTATAATTTTATAAGAATTTTTTTGTGGTTTTCGCTAATATTCTACATACCTTCTCTGTTTACATTTGAAACACCAGTCTCCTCGTCATCTTTGAGGAGTAACACGATAACTTTATATTTTGTTTAACTTTTTCAGCAAGCTGTATAAATATTGATATATCTGGAATAATAATAATTTTATGGGGATCGCTACAACAAACACCCTCTATTAGATTTAACCTTGAGGTAACAATAAAAGATTTAGAGCAAGAAGCTTATAAGTACCAAGCTGTAAATGAGGGTGAAAGAATTTACTATAAGAAAATAAAAGAAATAGTGCGCAAAGAATACTATAGAAGGGTACGACTGATATTAAGAACTGAATTAAATTCTCATTACAGAATTATGGCCAGTAATAATCTTACCATCTCAGTGATTCAATATAGTTTGAACATTTTGAACTGGACTCTTAATGATATCAGCTGAAAGACAAGAAAACTTCTTTCTGAACATAAGAAACATCACCAAAAGTCTGATGCAGATTGTCTAAACATACCCCGAGGTCTTATTCAGCTAAAATTGAAAATACAAGACAACAACTATTGGCTTTCTAACATATATGAGAATAACAAAGGACTGGATGATACAATTAGTCAAACAACATGAAAACAGAAAAAAATATTCAATAATGAAAGAAGGTAGTAAATACAAATAAGATTTACATTTAGTAGATTCTGTAAAAACCCAAAACAGAACCCAAAACAAACTGTTGCAGCAAAAAAATATAATAACGAAAGCCAAGTATAAAGCTCTTAACCACATGAAACAACGCTATCACAACAAAACTCTGAATGACTAATATCCAGAACATGCAAATAAACCCGATGTTGATAAATTTAATACTCATTGATAGCTACGAGCATCTGGATTAAAGGCTGAAACTGACGGCTTTATTCTTGCAGAGCAAAACCAGAGTTTTTTTCACTAGGAACTTTCAGAAAAATATTATACATAATGTGAATCCAAAATTCAGTTTATGTGACAAATACCAGAAAACCATAGTCCATTTCACGATGATCAAGAACCGAAAAGAAACAACTTACCTAGTAATTGATATATCTTGTCCAGTATTTTGTAACATAGTAAGTAAGGAATTTGAAAAGCTATCAAAGTATAGGGACCTGGAAATTGAAATAGAAAAAAATGTGGAAATCGAAAACCAGAATAGTACCAGTGATAGTAGATGCGCTTGGAATGATAAAAAAAGGAATAAAACAACACATTGAAAGAATCTCTAGAAATACCAGCTTAAGAGATATAAAAAATGTCTTGAAAGTACAGTCTACACACTAAGAAGAACTTTGTCCATGTAACACTAGTGATGTTATGGGAGATAAAAACAAATTAAATGTAGCCATAACAACACACCACTACATGCCTTAGGTCTTTTCAGAGACTTAGTAGGTAATGTGACCACAACAGAAATCGAATTATGATGGAAATGAAAGAATAATAATAATACCTATTGGCTTATGTTAAAATATGTATTATTTTATTTAGAACCGTGATCAATAGATATCTATGGCAATAATTATTATCAAAAGTATAAAATGTTCAGATCAACTGAAAGATTCACGGTGTTTTGCTTGTCAAGGTTCAGACAAGAATAAAGCAATATTCGCAGAATATGCGTTTTATAAACTTTTATTCTCTTTCTTTGCTTACCTTGACGTGGTGTAATTTTATATCGTTCGAACCTATTGCAAATGAGACTTGAGTTAGATCCCTCATATTTTCAGCCTTGTGCTCCATCTAAGCGGCGTTTACAAAATAAACTCTTATATTTCTTCATATTTTCAAATTTAAAATTGTCTACACTGACTACTGCTAAAATATTTGACTTTATTGCAATAAAAACCTAAATATTCGTTACATTTTTTTGTCTTATTCTCTTTTATTTCTTTTAAAACGTAAAATGATGAACTTGAATACAGTCTCGGATCAAAAATTAAGTTACTGTAAGTATTATTACAGGTAAAAAAATTCGAAATTCTTGTGACCGGAAGTACTTCAGTTTTATGATTTTTATCTGATTTTGGAATACAAGCTATTTAATTTGTAAATAGCATCTATAAAATGGGCCAGCTTGGGAATATAAGCCAGCATAAACACGATACCTTTTACACTTCATAACATATATTACCCGACACCCAGGACGTGGCTTGAACAATCCTTTCCGCTCCTTAACCAGTTCGCCCACGTTGTGTTTGTATTTGTTTTAATCTCGGAGCAGCCAAAGTAGGTTTGCCCATTATCACTTGGCTAGATTAGTCCTGACACGTGAGGGGCCGAGTATTTTAATTAAGACAGGATTTATGCAATCCTCGATATCAGTAAGCCACTGCAATGCCACAGGCACCAGAAATAACACGACTTATGATGCGGAGGGGTGTTTTTAATATATATTTACATATATTATATACACAGATATAATAAGTAAGTCAAAGCTGGTAACACTCAACAGTTGGCCGGTATTTTAAAAATACTTCAGTAAGAATGTTTTCTGGGTTGGAGTTTATTCAATTGTCTTTTAGCAGCACGTCCGTTTCAGTCCGACTGCATTATTTAGACCACCTCATTATTTAGACCACCTCATTATTTAGACCACCTCATTATTTAGACCACCTCATTATTTAGACTACCTCATTATTTAGACTACCTCATTATTTAGACTACCTCATTATTTAGACCGCCTCATTCAAATCACTAGCCCCAACTTTATCTCTTCTAGCAGCAAGCTCCGACTCACTAATTTTGTCCTGCACCCTGTTTTTATTAAACAATCACAAAAAAGGGGTGGTAAAGGGTAGTTATGGGGGGTTCAATTTTCCCTCACTGTATAACTTTATCAACTCGAAATGAAAACAATAACAGTTCCCCATTTCGGCTGAGTCTCTGGACCCTTAACGGGGAGTGAACTCACTGTGTTATCCTGTCAATTCCAACAGACCAGTAGCATAGGACAGAAAATTCTCACAGTACAATTTTGACCTAGGGTCACAATCTGCCAAAACTGGATGACAACGTTATGTCTAGAATCGGTTTGCTTGGATTCAATGAATACAGTTACTCTTCCCGAGAGAATTAATTGTATTTCTAAATTTTATCACTTTGGTTACTTTTCCCGACCTGTCACACACCTGTCTAGACTTCCCAACAGTTTGACTTTTTGTAAATATCTTTTGAATATCTTTATTGAGCACGAAATACCTGGTAAGTAATCCACAAACGAAGGTATTCCTGTGACGATCGCTAACAAAAAACTGGCGACAACACAGGCTACGGAGCTAGGCTGAGGACCCCCCACTTACAGCAGCTGTACATGAAACCTTCTCAGTGCTTTCTGAAATTTTCCATTTGTGGCAAGTCATGTCCGCATCCAGAAATCTTTCAGGGGTTTTCGGATTTGGAAATTTCGGATAAAGTATCTTCTTCTTCATCTTCTTCTTCTATGTACCTTGTCCTTTCAGGACGTATGTGATCATCCCTCTCCACGTCTTCCTAACCCTGGTGGCTCTAAGAACGCTTTCTCCTGTTACACCACGCAACCCCCGTTCTGCCATCCACCTGCTCAGGCCCTTAAATATGTTATCATTTGCTTTCCTCTGTCTCTTTTTCCCGTTATTTGGCTTGTTAGTATCAGGTTCGCTATGCCTTCCTTCCTCATTGCATGTCCCAGGAACTTAGCTTTTTCCTTTTTGTTTCAATCCTTTCCAAAACCTCTTCATTGCGCACATGCTCGGTCCATGATATCCGCAGCATCCTTCTGTAGAACCACATTTCAGTTACTTCGTTTTTCCTTCATCTTTCAGGATATTGTCCAGCATTCACTTCCATATTGAAGAACTGACATCACATAGTAATACCGTACTCTCTTCTTTGTTTCCACTGAAAGTTTCCTGTCTCTTAATACTTTACTCAGCTTCTGGAACGCGTCCTTCGCCATGCCAATTCGCCTTCGGATCTCAGTGTCACACTTTCCATCCTATGTTAAAACACTTCCCAGGTATTTAAATTTTTGTACCTGAAAAGGATACTCAACCTATAATAAAAAACAGTTTAGCTGAATATTAATCATATAAATATAAGAATATCATATAAGAATATACCGAATGTTTCACCATCATTAAATGGTTCATGTTATTATTAACACATTGAATTGTATATTACAAAATTGATTGATTCATTTTCTAGGGCTTATAAACTTATTTAAAGCCAGAAAATATTTTAGATTGCAAGAACCGGGGAGAAGAGGTGGCTACAAACCCAGTCAGAATCTGATAAACGAACAAGAAGGTGGGGATCAATTCTATATTACAATCATTATATAAACTTATCCCCCACTTCGTGGCTACACTAGTTTCTGCTTATTTATATTCCAGAGAATATAATAAGAACTGCGTCCGTCCATCACAATTTCATATCTATACTATAATAGCAGCCGTATCCGTCCGTCGCACACAGCATATGCAGCATTTCATTTACTAATAAGATATAGTTTTTCTTTCAGTAAAAAATTAATCTAATTTAAACTAATACTTTAACATAAAACTAAAATGCAAAATTTATTAAGTTGAATTAATAATAGGTAAAATATTTTTAGGGCAGAGAGTATACGTTTTGGAAATTGATGTGGCTGTAAGCCATTTACAGTGAAATATATAATAAAATATGACTTAAATTTTGAAAGAGTAAATCTGTTTAGAGACAATTGTAGAATGGTTTGATTTCTTAACACCTGTCTTTCAGATAGAGATGGAAACATTCAAACGGAAAATAGAATCGTCCAGCCGAGATCAAACTCTGGTCGATTCTGTATCGTTCACTTAGTGCTACAAAACTTGGAAGAGGCATAAACTCATTGTCCCCCAGTTAAGTGTTAAATAAGCCAGTCTAGAATGAGGAAAACTCTTAGTTCAAATCTGAGCATGGATAGGTGGAGACTTTTCTCTGGGATCAGTTCTGAAAAGTGTAGCTGTATCTCCACAATGCCTTCATCACTGTACCGTAAACAAATCATATCTGCGGATTGTCTAGCGGTACATTCCTAAACAAAAATGCGGTATTCTAATACGTATGCAGAGATTTTTAACGGTCTTTGTTGAAAAGTAGATCTGAACACACTGTTGTTCATTTTCTAGTTTTTCGGTAGATATATTTTGGGCCACACCAATATATATATATATATATATATATATATATAAAACATCACTCAGCCTACTGAAAATTATGTTTGTATTAAACTCTCTCTCTCTCTCTATATATATATATATATATATACAGACATATATACATAAAGGAAAAGTCAAAACATCATGAGTTTTCCTTTATGCATATCATATTGCTCTGGATAATATCCATTGAGCTCTCTATACAGATCTATCACTTGATATTTCATATTAAATAGATCTTTTTGGATTATCCTCGCCGTTCACAGACTTGACATCACTATCTATCTATCTATCTATCTATCTATCTATCTATCTATACACACATATATTATTTGCCTTCTTACCTATATATATATATATATATATATATATATATATATTTTAATCATATCACCCCAAGCAAGGCAGTAACGCCACTGATGTGCAGGGGGCTACATAAGAGTGAGATTAGAAAAGAGAAAACCGGAAACCACATCCTAAACAGGAAACAAGGGATGAGCCTCTTCACCTGCTCAATAGATGTGGGTGGAGTGTGAACCGGGCGATAGTTTAGTCTCTCTACTCCAATTGAGAAAAAAAAAAGACAAGACAGTGAGAAGATTAGAAAAGAGAAAAACCGGAAACCGCATCCCAAACAGGAAACAAGGGATGAGCCTCTTCACCTGTTCAATAAGAGTAGAGTTCGTGTTCTATGAGAAAGTTAAGGGTATTGAGATTTGTAGAAAATGTTCATAGTAGTAATTGTTGAAAGAGTATATGCGTACGTACGTATGTATGTATTAGCGTTTGTTTGATAGGAATGTCTTTGGAAGGAGAAGAAGTAGAATGAATCAGCACGCGAGAAGGAAAGAAAAAGAGGACGAATATCCGGGTCACTTGAAGCTTCTCCCGTTATATTTTATCTTGTCGTCTATGCTGCTTCCATGTGTGTCTGTGTCTTGACGCTGATCGGAGCCTTTTATAATCCTTTTGAATTTAGCACTGGGTCGCTAAATCTTCAAGTCTTGCAAGTCGCTCTCATTGGTCAAAAATCAGTTTGACACATACTTTCGAAATCTGTTATTTTACGCATATGGTCAATCTTTTTTTTCTATTTGGAAAAAACCAGGATTTCACACGTCATTGGGAATTTTTGTAAAAGTGAAGAAAAAGGTTGATTTTTATTTTTAATTTCTTATCTCACTACAGACTAACAAATGAATAAAAAGTTTATTCTAATCGATGTTTGTGGTACAGTGGATATCGACTCGGGACAAGAAATCGGGGACCCGAGTTCGAATTCCAGTTGAATTCATTGCATTCACTTATGCGCAAATACCCTTGGGAAAGGTATTAATCCGTTTCTTCCTTCCAGTTATGGGTTAAATAACAGGACAGATTGGGTTCTATAGCCATGACTGGCAACCAGTCTACCGCAGAAAGCAATGGCAACCTACTGCGGGATAATCTTCTGCCCAGTCAGTCATCTCGAGAGAGAGAGATATGATCGCCCAAGCGCGCGCGTGTGTGTGTGTGTGTGTGTGTGTGTGTGTGTGTGTGTGTGTGTGTGTGTGTATAGATAGATAGATAGATCCGTCGTAGGATCCTTGAAAATCAACAAAATTATTGACGATTATCAACCTGGATACTTATACGATAATGTTTAAATACACAAACCCCTTACGACCTATCATTTCTCCGATCCCAGCACTCATATACCAATTGTCAAAATTCCTGAATGATACTATCACACCATACCTATTTACTAATTATAGCATTAAGTCCACCCACGAATTCCTTCACATTCTTAAATCTACAACCCCAAACCAAGGTATTCTCGTGTCTCTCAACGTCGAAAACGTAATTAACAATATCCCTGATTGGCATAATCATTAACTCTGCGTATGAACATACTTCAATCTCACCACAATCTATCAAGCCTAATACTCTCAAAAATCATTTGCTTGCCTGTACGACTAAGTTTACTTTTTATGATCATGAAGTGGACCCTTGATGGGCCACGAAATGATAACTCGAAACACGGTGGTAAGGTTAACAACATATATAAAAAAATAGATACAAGAGAAAAGAGTAAATATAAGCTTGGCTTACTAGTAACTGACTGTGCTGAGCTGAACTGAAGCCACGAGAGTGATTAACTCTCAGTTAATACACTGGTAGGAAGAGTTAATAGTTAAGTGGGTAACGCCCCAGAACAAATCATAAAGGCCATATTTACACACAAACTAACGGAGTAAGTATGGGACCCACCCTTGGTCCATGCTTCCCTAACTTTTACACGTCACGTAGAAAACACAGTTTTTAAAAATTTGCCAAACCAAAAATATACGTCCGCTACGTAGATGATATTTTCATTTTAGCTGAGAACAAAAACAAAATTCATAAATTTAAAACTACATTTGAAAAAAATTCCGTCCTCAACTTCAAATATATAGCCCCTCTCCAAAAAAACAAAAAAAACTCCCATTCTAAGATGTTCTCGTGGAGTCTGGTAATTATACCTTCACTGTATAAAACAAAGCTGATAGTAAAAATTATTTTCATTTTATTTTTACAAGTCAGTGTCCTCTTAGATATAAAATTGGTTTTATTAAAAATGTCCTCAAGAGAGCGTACAAGAACTCATCTACTCGCTTGCTTTTCTTCAAAGAACTTCATAACTCGAAACAAATACTTGTCAACAACGGATTTTCCTAATTATTTGGTTGACTACCGCATTAAACTTTTTTTTCAAATTTAACCAATAGCAATAATAAATATACAGATAAAAACAATAACATTAATATTTTCTACAAAAAACCAAATGTATAGCAATTGTAAACAGGACGAATCTCTATTTCGAAACATCCGAAAATACCAACTCCCGTTGACGTAAACAAAAAAATTAAATTATCTATTATACAAAATGTAAAACTCTTTAAATCTATATTGGCAACAAACCGCTTGTGTACGTATAGGAAACGAACTCAGCAGTTATACAAAAATAGAAAGGGGTATAAGACAAGGATGTATTTTCTCACTTGATCGATTCAACCTGTACAGTGGAGTAATTATGAGGGAAATAAAAAGCTTGCCAGGATTTGTCATTGGCAGCTACAACCTAAATAATACAAGATACGCTGATGACACGGTGCTAATAGCAGACACAGAAAGGAAAATGCCGGAACTTCTACAGACGGTATCAAAAGTAAGCGAGAAGAAAGGACTTAAAGAAAACTGAATGTATAGTCATCAGCAAAAAGAGGAGCCCAATATGCCAACTACAAGTCGGAGAAACTAAAATAAAACAAGTGAAGAAATTTAAATATCTGGGAACTGTTTTGACAGAGGATGAAAAGTGTGACATGGAGATTCAAAGAGGCATTGGCAGGGCCAAGGACGCATTTCAAAAGCTAACAAGAGTACTTAGAGATAGGAAAATCTCACTAGAAACAAAAAAAAGAGTGCTGGATCGCTATGTGATATCTGTCCTTCTGTATGGAAGTGAATGTTAGACGATCTCATCAAGGATAAAGGAGAGGCCTGAAGCAGTAGAAATGTGGTTTTACAGAAGGATGCTGAGGATACCATGGACTGGGTCCGTGAGCAACGATGAGGTGTTGGAGAGGATGCAAACGAAAAAAAAACTCATGCTTAACATCAGATGAGTTTCCTTGGACACGTAATGAGGAAGGAGGGCCTGGAGAATTTAATACTCACAGGACGGATAAAAGGAAAGCGAGACGGGAAAACAGCACGGGACCTACTTGATAGATCTGAGCAAATGGATGGTGGAGCGGGGTTTGGAAAAGATAACAAGAGAAAATATATTGAGAGCGACAAGAGACAGAGCCAATTTTGTCCTGCACCCTGTTTTTATTAAACAATCACAAAAAGGGGTGGTAAAGGGTAGTTATGGGGGGTTCAATTTTCCCTCACTGTATAACTTTATCAACTCGAAATGAAAACAATAACAGTTCCCCATTTCGGCTGAGTCTCTGGACCCTTAACGGGGAGTGAACTCACTGTGTTATCCTGTCAATTCCAACAGACCAGTAGCATAGGACAGAAAATTCTCACAGTTCAATTTTGACCTAGGGTCACAATCTGCCAAAACTGGATGACAACTTTATGTCTAGAATCGGTTTGCTTGGATTCAATGAATACAGTTACTCTTCCCGAGAGAATTAATTGTATTTCTCAATTTTATCACTTTGGTTACTTTTCCCGACAAAATAACTGTATTCTTCCATTTTAGAGAAATCTCTTATCTTTAAAATTAATACCAGCCATCTTGAAATAGGGTTACACATATATCCTGATAGTAGCTTTATATAAGCGGCATATGTTTACTGACGAATCCACTCCATCCAATACGCGATTGAAATCATCGTTTTTTGCTCTGTGCAGTGTTTTTCTATTTGTCATTAATTTATGTTCATCACTTTAACAATTTCTCCTTGTTTTCTTAGGTCGTATATGGTAGTTGTTCCAAAGCCAATCTCCGAAGTCAAACGCTACACATTTACACACCTGTCTAGACTTCCCAACAGTTTGACTTTTTGTAAATATCTTTTGAATATCTTTATTGAGCACGAAATACCTGGTAAGTAATCCACAAACGAAGGTATTCCTGTGACGATCGCTAACAAAAACTGGCGACAACACAGGCTACGGAGCTGGGCTGAGGACCCCCCACTTACAGCAGCTGCACATGAAACCTTCTCAGTGCTTTCTGAAATTTTCCATTTGTGGCAAGTCATGTCCGCATCCAGAAATCTTTCAGGGGTTTTCGGATTTGGAAATTTCGGATAAAGTATCTTCTTCTTCAACTTCTTCTTCTTCTATGTACCTTGTCCTTTCAGGACGTATGTGATCATCCCTCTCCACGTCTTCCTAACCCTGGTGGCTCTAAGAACGCTTTCTCCTGTTACACCACGCAACCCCCGTTCTGCCATCCACCTGCTCAGGCCCTTAAATATGTTATCATTTGCTTTCCTCTGTCTCTTTTTCCCGTTATTTAGCTTGTTAGTATCAGGTTCGCTATGCCTTCCTTCCTCATTGCATGTCCCAGGAACTTAGCTGTCTTTCCCAGATGCTCAGTATTAATTTCCTTTTTGTTTCCATCCTTTCCAAAACCTCTTCATTGCGCACATGCTCGGTCCATGATATCCGCAGCATCCTTCTGTAGAACCACATTTCAGTTACTTCGTTTTTCCTTCATCTTTCAGGATATTGTCCAGCATTCACTGCCATATTGAAGAACTGACATCACATAGTAATACCGAGCCAATTAATTAAATAAAATAAATTTCGAAGTTCAAAACCGTTGAATGATCATTTCAACATGAAATCCCTAAGAGAGATTTCACATCAATCAATGTCTATTTTTAGATTTTGGACAACATTACTTTTAGATTGAGTTGTAAGTGAGAATTTTAAAAATTTGGCTTTGTCTAGCTTTACAAAGTGGGAGGGGGGTAACGGAAGAAATAGTAAGTGGTGTTTGACTGAGAAGTGAGCTAGACAAAATGGAGAGGGAGGAAAAAGGAAAAAAGAAAAGAAAAAAAAGAAAAATTTCAATTTCGTAGAGACGCTAGAGACGTGTTAACAAAACTAGTGTTTATAAATGGGTTAAAGTATTAGAAAAAAGATTTTTAGAAAAAACTTTATTTGGGGGAAAAATTCTTTTCTAAAATTCAAGAGTAGGTGCTGGTTTGGGTACTTTAATATTAGTATTTTTTCTTGCAGACACAGATCGCACCGATCACGAAAATTCCTCTTAATTCGGGCTGAACCTATCAATCTCCAACTAATTACAGATTCCAGCCCTTCTTCCTTCATTTTCCAGAATCTCCGTGAATGGGCTGTCTGGTATTTCTGACCCGGGTTCGAAAAAGAACAACTTTGATTGTAATATCTTTGCTTAAAAGGTCCCGCGGACATACCAATATAAGTTCGGTAATTTTTCTTGTTGTTGGACGGTGAAATGTGAACTTCATAAATTACCTGGGTGGATTTACATTTGCCCTCCACCGGGCAGGCATCCACGAAGCTACAATTGCATTCATTTAAAATTCCGGACCCAGAGTTAGTATTACATAAATTCTTTAGAATTTGCCTATTATAAGAATTTATAATGTTGTTCATATTTGGGGTACAAGAGTAGCTAATTTTTAGAGTGTTCCTATTAAAAAATGTTCGTAGAGGATTGCTGTTATTAAAATGTTTGTCTACTAATTTGAGAAAATATTTACCAATATTGATATTTCTTAGTTTACAGCTTATTTATGGAGGGTTAAACCAAATTATCTTTTTTTTACAATTATTTTTATTTTTTGTATTAGATGATTCGGGCTCTATTGTAGGATTTTTATACGTTAATTTTTTCTTAAATCTTATTTATGGAGGGTTACTGTAAACTAACAAATATGATCTTTTTGTTTTTTCATTTTTTTTATTTCATTTTGAATATTGATAGTTGCCGATGAGATGTGAAATCTCTCTTAGGGATTTCATGTTGAAATGATCATTTAACGGTTTTGAACTTCGAAATTTATTATTATTATTATATATATATATATATATATATATATATATATATATATATATATATATATATACTGATCCTTGGGATTCTTTAGTTCATTTTGAGAGAGGTATTATTTACTAGGATTTTGTTCCTCAAAGTTCTTGGGAAGAAATTAGCGGAGTGAAACATGCTCTTTACTCATGGAACATGAAAGAGTCGACAATTATTCCCCTCAATGTATACGGCCAGCTGGGTTCTTTAGGGTCGTGGGAATTAAGGAATATAGCTCGTCTAAACATTTTCTATGGAAATAGAGGCAGAATAGTGAGGGAATTGCAACGTTTCGTCTGTGCGAAATGGATTGTAAGATGAAAGGCCATTTATCACTCGCAATGATGGATAGACGTTTTTGGATTATCAAAACTGGATAGCGCCAACCCAAATAGGGTAACAATACTCCATTTTCGAACTGATTTGTCTCAATATTAATTCCTGACTAGTGACATTCATTTTTCCCGATTTTTGACCGTTTGCGAAGGTTTGATGTAACTTTGCCCAAAATCAGAGGGTAGAAGATTGCATGTGCGGAAACTGATACTCTTTCTATGAGGTTTCTAAGTCGGCAATGAGCATTAATCGAACTAAATATGGTACAATACCGTGTTTAAAGTGGGAGTCTCACACATGGGACGAGAGAAAAATTGATCTAATTCTCTCAGCATTTTCTTGCTTTGATGCCCCAGACGTCATGTATTAAACCTAGACCTCTCTCGTTTTTATCGGATCAGAGTAGAGCAACCAAGGGTAACAGAATCCAAAAATAAGCATGTGTTTCGAGCTGAGTCAAAGAAGTTATCTGTGAATAAGTAAAAATAGTCTCCCTTAGAAATGCATTCGTCATATATTAGTTATCTCCCTTGTAATTTGTTCAGTTCTTCATTTCAAATTTTTATCTCCGTTTATTTTTTTATCAAAAAATATAAATCGATATTTTTTTACTAGAAACGGTATAAGTTTTTGTTTCAAATTGATTTTATGATAATACAAGATAAAATAATTCTTATATTGAATAACAAGGATGGGTTCTTACCATATTCTCTGAGTCATAGTTTAAAAAGCAGAGCACGCGGGCCGAACACAGGCTCGAACCTCGCCATGGTAAATTTCTCAAGGAGATGACATCTTGACCAGGGAAGATCATTGGCAAGGGGAGATTATTCTAGCATCCGGCACTGTCGGTGAGCGTCCGAAAATCATATTATGGTTTGACCCCCTTGTGATTGTATCTGGGTTGATTGGAACTGTTTGGGAGCCTTCGGTGTGCATACTAGCACGAAGTCAAAAGGGATCGTGACCGAGAATTTGAGTGTTCTGCTCTTGTTCAACCTACTGATCACGCCAGATTATGCGTGAAATCTTAACCAAGGTCTGCTCAGTATATTTGCAGTATAACTTCACAGACCTCTCCGGTCTTTTGAACAGGAGTAGAGGTTTATCTTTTCTTTCCGGTTTAGGATTGGGTTTCCGGTTTCTCTTAAAGTCTACTTTCACATTACACTTCTAACGTCTACAAGTGAATTTTGGAATTTTATTTACTAATTAAATCTCAACCCCTTCAAGTATGCAGTTAACCGTTAACTTTCCTGCATTGCCCCCAAGAACTTCCCTTCTTGTCCTTTATTCTGCTCATGCAGTAACCCTCTACCATAAGTGGCTCTTAAGTCTTGTATTGGACAATAAGTAATAAAATAAAATAAAAACATTTGTTAGCTCTCTGGGTGGTAAAATATGTGTCTGAACAGACATCTGCAACAGGGATTAGCTACCTACGCAAGCAGACAAGCATACTTGGAAACGAGCTAGTATCCCTACTGATTAAAAAACACATTATGATTATGATAAGTTAAAAGAAAACGTTGGGAAAAGTAAAACTAAAATTTACACCAAATTCTCCCAGATCAAGGCCAATTCATTGCATTCCAGTTGGGTTGACCTTTGCAATCGCCCAAATGTTGGCGACTCGGGTGCGCTATTTCTAAATGAGTTGTCTATATTCGCGCTCACCCCGATAAAAAAGTCAAAAACACCTTTTTCTTTTTAAAATTGTAAAATATTCCTTGTAAATACCTCGAATATCACCTACACTGAGGAAATGTGAAAAATTCCATCATTTTTTTTTAATTCTAAGATTTAAAGTTGTTGAAGCTAAACAATTTTTTTTTACAATTTTAATCTCAAAAGAGTGCCTATAATTCAGAGATTCCCGTGAAAATCTATCCGACTCCAAGATCTATCTTTTTTTTTTTTTTTTTAAGAATATACAACTCGTATAGCTGCCATTTTCTTTTCGGGAATAATTTACACACGAAACACGTCCGAATCCGTTTTCGTCTAGGAGGTAAGACATTTTCTCTAACGTTATAGTAACATATTCCATACAATATTTTTTTTAAATGTCGTATCCTTTCAGGATTTTGGTAATCATGACTCTACATGTTCCTTTTTTCTATCATCTTCCAACTGCCATGACTTCTTGGGAAAGAGAGTTGCTTGATATGCCATTGTCTACTACAGAGTTTTGAATTCATTCTCCTAGACTGGCTACCAACCAAAGTTACAGGGTTCAGTTTAGACTGCTATTTATCCAATAGGCTGAGTGATGTAAAGAGAAGCTAAGCAGATTGAAAACTAATATTCAATTAATATTACATTAATAATAATTGGTATTAATTCATGGTATTATTATTACAATTTTTATTTCTCTAGATTGGTGATCTAACTTCCGAGTTTGATCATTTTATTTTTATTAAATAAATAAGGTCTTATGTTTGCAGTATTTACATTATTCGGACTATTGCCCTCATCTTTGTTGCCATTTGTACGACGTTTCGGCCGTTGTACGCTCCAGCCTTCTTCAGGTGCTATGAATTTCGAACCGAACCCTTTATTACATTCACTGGGGTATATGAACTCCATTCCTTGCCTAGAGCCTAATCTGGAAGTCGTGAGTTATCTCCCTCTAACCCTGTAAGTTACTTGTTCACTAATGCTGTAGCCTGGTATTGAACTCACAACTCTTTGGGTCAAGTCACAAGAACTAACCAACGTTTATATCCACTGGGCCATGTGCTCTTAAGGTACAACGGCCTAAACGTCGTACAAATGGTAACAATGATAAGAACAATAGTCCGAATATTGTAAATACTGTAAATACTACCTCATCTCAGAAATATAGACAAATATCTTGTTAACTACAGGCGAATAATGTAATTTAGTTTTATTCGTCTATTTTAAAAGGTAAATGTAGACAGTTTCTTCTGTCTTATAATAAAGGCCCTTATTCGTTTCCTTCAACCAAAAGAGCAGCGTGAGCCAAGCCATCCAACATCACGTGTTTCTTGTTCACTATATTTATTGCCCAGAATGAACAATTTTGGCACAAGGCCTAGTGGGGGTGTTGGGAGAGGCTGGTCAACACTAACTATCCTATACCTAACGAACCAGAATCACGACTCTTACATGCAATACTATTTGGACTCTTCACCACAAAAAAATCTTATCCATTTTCATTCATTCCAACATTTAAACTGACATATACCACAATACTACATATAAGTAGAGAACATACATAATCCCCATGCCATAAAAGCTTACAATGTCTAATCTAAATCTGATCTTATCTAAATCTAATCTAAACTTAGTTATAAATGGAACTTTGTCTCTGTATGTGTGTGTGTGTGTGTCGTGTGTGTGTTTGTGTGTGTCCGTTACCTATAGACTCCGAAACGGCTAAACCGATTTTCTTGAAAATTTACACAGTTGTACTATAAGCGTCTGCGAATGTTCTTAGCTAGGTTTTATGTCGAGGTACCCCCCGATAAATATCGAAAATCGAAAGAAATCAGGTTATAGAAGGAGTGACCCGATTTTAATCAAATTTGATACACTCATAGACAAAAACATAAGAAACGATATTCAGAAGTTTCAAGGTTGCAGTTCTTACAATAGTGCAGAAAATCGATAATATATATATATATATATATATATATATAAGGCAAGATGTTTGTGTGTGTGTCTTTGTATCTGCCTGTATGTCTGTATTTTTTGTCAGCCCTTTTATTTTAGTTTTTGCTTCGGGTTTGGCTATAAGTAGGTATAATTGTAGTTCTTACTCTCAGTCATGATACCATTTACTCAGAGGACTTATTTAGCCTTCCAAATTCAGTTTACGACGAAAAAAGCTTATTTGATATCGATACCAGGAAATCAAAATTTGACTTACATCCATTCATTTTTCTTTCAGTCTACGGTTTCGCTCTAACTGGAAATAACTATTGCTTTTTAGTCTTTCGTGCCAACGTCCAAAGAGTCTGAGCTCCAGGACCATGGATTAGTTTTAAAGCTTTCATTACACCCGAGGAAAGACGGGCTATACTGCTAGTATAAAAATAGATTAAAAAATTGCGTGATGGAAGTGAAAGGATAAAAATCTGAAAAACAATCTAAAATATAAAAGAAATAGCAAACTAAAAAAATATGTTAGCAAGTCCCGTCAAACCCTCCCCCACCAAAAAAGAAAAAAAAAACAAGCAGTTACTGTATTTGGCCTATAAGCAGAACCAAGAGGCTCGCTCACTAAGAAAGAGGGAATGGCAAAATAAATGGTAGGATGTGAAAAGCAAAATGACTGACCTAGCTGAGATCAAAACGGCACTAAAACAAACCGATTTGGTTGGAAATCTCGACATGGATCATAACTAAAGAGAACGCCGGGAACAGGCGAAAAACAACAATCATTCACATTAATTAGGTACACAAGAGGAGTCTAAATTAACCAGGGGTGGGATCCAATGAGAAACCGCCCCAGTGTGTCAAATGGGACCTAGAAAAGAAAATCAATGCTGGCCCCATTCATTCGAACCACGCTCGCTACATTTACCCATCTTTTAGCTGAAATCTGTTGACACTAAAACGCTTTCTATCAAATCTGATTTTCATGTTGAGTTAGCATCCAAAGAATCTGATCAAATGGCTGTAAAAATAGCGTTCATATCGCAAGATTCCCTCCGTTCGTAACGTCCATATTACCATACTTGACACGGCTAGCAATGTGAAAAATACCATCTGTTTTTACCCAGAATACAGGGGCAACATGTTATCTCACGTGTATGCAAGATGGACATAATCCCATAAAGGGTGAACCTGGGGACAGTCATAAAAGGCGTGCGAAGCTGTTTTCTCTAGGAATGGTCACACCATTGGCAATCACGCAAATCTGACAAGCTCCATCTGGAGACTACATCATTGAGAGATAGCACGTTCGGAATCAATCGCCTCTGAATGGATGTACTGTCGAATGTGACAATCGGAACCTCGATGAATCTCTTCCTTACGACGTTTAACGCTCATTTTCACGGCTTTGTTTGACATCTTGTTTTACCTAAGCCTAACTACCTGACCCTGGCATCGCTCACTAGCTGCACGCTCCACATCCTGCCTAGCTATGTCTATCTCAAGGGAACCCTCCTCCTAGCCTCTGCCCGAGACAGACTATCTTTTTTAGCATTATTTTGGGTGAGCCATTGGCTATATTCTGTAACGAAAGCCCTAATGCTATACTTAAACCTCTTCCACCACCTAACCCCAATAACCACCACAACTAATTCCCGCTGCATTAATCTAATTAGTTGTGGTCGTAAGGACAGATTAATTTTCTAGTGTTCAGCCTTTCTAGGCACAGACAAGTCTATGGTCCAAATAGTCTAACCAGTGGAACGTGGGACAATCTAGAAAATCTAGATCGACATTTCTCACTAACTTTCTATCCACGTATCTGGCTACCTGGACAAACGGCCACCACATCTCCCCTTTTCGATGATCGACCCAGTATTTGTCGACGAGATCAAACTCGTCGATCAGATCAACCAAGCTATGATCGCCTAACTTCCCAATAGCTCCCCGCCTCCTGTCTAATTTTGGGTTCATAATAGCATTTCAGTCCCCTGTTAAGATTAGGCACGACGAATCAGTTAAAAACGTCTAAACTGAAGGAAAAAACAAGAAACTCTCCATATGATCTTTGGGCACATAAACCGCAACGAAACTGTTCACAGCAATATCAGCCACGATCAACCATCCCGAATCGACATGGAAAAAGTCCTCCCCCGCACCCGCAGTATGTTTAATCAGAAAAGAAACACCTTTAGTACATTGATCCTCGTATGCTGAATGAATGATAAAGTCGCCAGACAGCACACTAGCATCAACTTCGCAAAGTGTGTCTCCTCGACTGCGGCCACATTCACACTGAAAGACAAGAGGTCACGAAGTAGGCAGCGTCCTTATTCCAATTCCTCAAGCCTTTCGCATTCAAACAAGCTAACATGATAAACTTTTCTTTAGAGAAAACATAGGCACAGACTAGTCAGAAATATGCGGCAGACAGGACCCTGACGGATTGTCCTAGGCTACCAGTGCCTAGCTCGGACGTAATGCGTCCGTCAGTAACAATACCGCCAACGTCCGTTGGAAATGTTAGCTTAATGGCTCTATATAACGAGGGATGGAGTAAAACTGGGGCTCTCTCAGAGCAACGATTTGACAATTTTCGAATATCCGGTGACTCTATTTGAACCATCTGGATCTTCGGAAGATAATCTTTTGTTGCCGAAATAAAGTCCAAGGCTCTTTTGTCTAACATTCTCACTACTGTGATTACCCGGAGCGTCCTTAAAGTTTCTGGGATCATCCGTCGACATCCCATCGACAGATGTAAGCTTAAATAGAGGTCTTAAGATGGACTCCTTTGGGAGGAATGGTTTCTCCTATTCATCTGTCTATTTATCTTACAATTTTCTTCCCTCTTGGGAGAAAGGTTCCTTTACTTTTGGTATGGGATAGGATGGGAAAAAGAGTGGATGTTGGAGCCTTAGCAGGAGTAGAGGGGAAACTCCTAACATTACTTAAGTTTGTTTCTTTTCGGTCTGGCAAAGCATGGACAGATTGAGACTTGGCTTTATCCATGACTCGTTCCGGCCTGCCAAGC
Organism: Ascarosepion bandense; assembly: GCA_037127315.1. NCBI lineage: Eukaryota > Metazoa > Mollusca > Cephalopoda > Sepiida > Sepiidae > Ascarosepion > Ascarosepion bandense. Next base: position 3,573,345 of record JBBBDQ010001831.1, read on the forward strand.
TAATCCTTCTTTCCTTATATTTTTAATCTTATACCTGCTCATCTTTTTCCCTTCCCCTTTTTAGAGAGAATGGCCGAGGTGGAAGCATTTCTAGCATCCGGTAGCTGCTAGTTTTCCTGCTGCTTTTTTACCATCTTTTCCAGTGGCAGCTGCTGATTTTTTCCCGCCGCAGGTGGTGGTGGCCTTGCTGCTTCTGCTACTGTTCCTGCTGTTGCTTGTGCCATTAATGCTCCGGTCGCTTCTGTTGTTACTATAACAACCTCCTTCCAGTCACCAAGGCCATCGGGGGGGGGGGGGCTTGTTAAATCTCTTCTCCGCAGCTTCTGTTGTAGGCTTCGTTGTTCGAGGCTGTGGTACTGTGTTCTTACCGGAACACGCATTGGACATGCTCCGATGCCCCACACAACCATCAGTGGGGTCGATGGCCCTCTACGATGACGAGCATCCTTTTATTACGACAAATCAGTATGTCAGGGATGTGCAGAAAATCTTTACGGGACATTGTCACTTGAAGAACAAAGTCTCCGGTGGCAATGCCCACTTTACTGATTTTTAGGGAGACTTACCAGACCTATCCATAATTTGTCACAAAGCCCCCAATCGGTCCTCGGTAATATCCGTGGGCACCCCATGCAGTGTCACTCTCGGCTTTCTCGTTCACATATATTCCGTATGGATTTTATCACTAGATTGTTTCCGGTTAGTTGCTTGGTCTCCTCTTACCAGCAGGATGTCTCACACGGAATTCGATCTTTTGGTCATAACCTTTGACCCATTTTTTAAAGTTTCTTAGCGCTTCTTTCATTCTTCTGCTGACCCAAATTAATTTCCAAGTTTTTACATCGGTGATCAGCAGGGAGAGTGTCCTTGTGGTTACAGCATCCAAAGCTTTTAGTATTGTTAGGAATTCTTTTCGTTTCATGAACTTATTATATTTCTTTTGTTGCTGAGCATAATGAGGCTCGCATCTTTTGGGGTCATGTCTCGGTTCAAGCCGTTTTCAAAGATGTTCTGGCAATAGCGATGCTATCATGGTGGCCGTAACTCGACCACAACAAAAAATATTCAAAACGTTCGCTCTAACAATTACAGAATTCGACAATGATAGGTTTTAACGAGTAAATCTAAAAATAATAACAAATATAGAAAGATAAAACCGGATAGAAAATAAGGCGTGGGAAACCCGTATAAAATAATAAAAACAGTTACTGCAAACATAAAAGCTTACACAAGAAAAAAAAAGATTAGCTAAACAAAAAATTTTAAAAAAAAAATTAAAAAAAAAAAATTAAATAAATACTGTTTTCAAGTTAGACGCGAGAAGGTGTGCTTACAAACATTACTAAAAGAGAAAATACGAAAAGAAAAACATTAAAAATACAAAAATAGAACAAAATTACAAGAAAACTGAAAAGGAATATTCCAAGAATGTTCAAAACTAGACAAAATAATTAAAAAACTTAACAAAAATTGTACTTGCAGAAAGTTACTGGTGTTTCTAACATACCGTTCAACTCATTTAACCTCGTTTTCGTATCTCCTGTTTGCAACCGCACACGCATTGTTAAGCACTTTTTATAGATTGAGTAACAGGTCAAATTTGCATAGGTCAAAAGAGATTCTTGCGAAAGTCTATCTACCTCCGAGACGTATCTTTTTACTTCTTTTTAAAAATACAACTCGTAAAGCCGCCATTTTCTTTTCGGGAATATTTTACACACGAAACACGTTCGAATCCGTTTTCACCCAAGGAGGCAAGCTATTTTCTCTAGTGTTACAGTAACGGTTATTGACGACCTAAAATTAGAATCAGTGCCCCGAGTTCAAATTCCAGTATTGTGTTCACTTTCTTGCAAATTTTCTTGGAAAGAACTTAATCTATATTTTCTCTTTATCTATAGACTTAGTAGCGTGCAGAAGAGGGGTAGAGGAGGGGGACGATAACGATTATCCATATCGAGAGGCGTCCAATCAAAGAAGGAAATAAAAATTCCGTTTATATTAAATTTGAATAAAGTGTTTATTTTATCTATTTTTACATATTTGAAATGTCTTTTCTCAGATTTATCAGTACTAAGCCCTATAGCGAAAATGAATAAGTGGAGAGCCATGATCGCCTACATCCTGAAGAGAGAAAGAGAGCTCTTAATTCAGAACTGTGGACAAGGCAACGCCACTATCTTTCCCAAGAACGCATGGTAATTCATGGATAATAGCGAAAATAAATAAGTGGAGAGCCATGATCGCCTACATCCTGAAGAGAGAAAGAGAGCTCTTAATTCAGAACTGTGGACAAGGCAACGCCACTATCTTTCCCAAGAACGCATGGTAATTCATGGATAATAGCAAAAATGAATAAGTGGAGAGCCATGATCGCCTACATCCTGAAGAGAGAAAGAGAGCTCTTAATTCAGAACTGTGGACAAGGCAACGCCACTATCTTTCCCAAGAACGCATTGTAATTTATGGATAATAAAGAAAAAAAAATGCATGGAGAGCTATGATCGCCTAAGTTCTGCAGAGGATTAATTATAAACAGTGGCGAAGACAACGGGAAATCACTCTACTATCTTTTCTAAGAAGGTCTGGTACTTCATAGATAAAAACAAAATGGAAAAAGTGGAGAACCATGATAACCTATGTCGAGAAGAAAGAAAGAAGAATCTTAATTTACAACTGTGAAGAAGGCAACGAGAAATCACTTTACTATCTTTTCCAAGAAGGCATAGTAATTCAGAAATAAGAGGGAAAAAGAGAATGTGTGGAGAGACATGATCACATGCATTGTGAAGGACATAGCATTTTAGAAATACCCATATCGTTGTCAGTATATTCATATTTATACAGTATCTTGCAAAATGTTCATATTTTTTTTTAATCATTTCACCCCAAGCAAGGCAGAACTGCCACTCGTGCGCAGGGAGTTACAGAAGAGGTGAGATGAGAAAGAGGAATAAGTTACAGGGAAGTCAGAGAATGAGTAAGAAAAGGATGAGAATACAGGTGTGAAGAGGGCTGCATGAGAGTGAAGTGGAAAGGAAGAAGAACATGATACAAGGGTTGTCAGGGAAAGGATGTGAGTCAATAAGATAAGAGATGGCAATTGACTTTGCATTTAGATTCTTAGAGATTGTAGCTTTCAGGGAAGACAGCTACAATCTAAAAGAATTCTAAAGGCGGGAAGTGCGAGTAAAGAAGCTGTGGGAGTAGAAGATGAAGTTACATTTCACTGATTTCACTGTAAAATAGTGGGACCTACCCCGCTAGTCTAGTAGCTCGAGGAAATTCATGCAGTGAGGGCACCAGGGAGCTAAGCTCATCAGAGCAGAAGCCGTGAAAGTATTTATTGAAGAGACCAAGGGAAGCCACATTACGTCGGTGAGAAAGTGAGTGGAGTTGAGCTACCAGGCCGGGATCAATTACATTACAGATTTTTCATTGTATTTTGTCAAAAAGCCCGAGGTGAATAGCAGGGGCACCAGACCAAATGTGACAGCAGAATAAATATTCGGAGAAAAATAAATGCATGTATTAAACATTTTGGCAAACATTGATTTTTATACCGGCAAAAAACGGAGTGTCAAAAAGGACAATCTTTTCCCTTGACATCACTTTTATTTGAAACTAGTAGTATAGCCCGGCGTTGCTCGGGTGTAATGAAAGCTTTAAAACTAATCCATGGTCCTGGAGTTCAGACTCTTTGGACGTTGGCACGAAAGACTAAAAAGCAATAGTTGTTTCCAGTTAAAGCGAAACCGTAGACTGAAAGAAAAATGAAGTCAAATTTTGATTTCCTGGTATCGATATCAAATAAGCTTTTTTCGTCGTAAACTGAATTTGGAAGGCTAAATAAGTCCTTTGAGTAAATGGTATCATGGCTGAGACTAAGAACTACAATTATACCTACTTATAGCCAAACCCGAAGCAAAAACTAAAATAAAAGGGCTGAAAAAATACAGACATGCAGGCAGATAAACAGACACACACACACACACACACACACACACAAACATCTTGCCTTATATATATATATATATATATATATATATATATATATATATTATCGATTTTCTGCACGATTGTAAGAACTGCAACCTTGAAACTTCTGAGTATCGTTTCTTATGTCTTTGTCTATGAGTGTATCAAATTTGATTAAAATCGGACCACTCCTTCTAGAACCCGATTTTTTCGATTATCGATTTTCGATATTTATCGGGGATACCTCGACACAAAACCTAGCTAAGAACATTCGCAAACGTTTATAGTATAACTGTGTAAATTTTCAAGAAAATTGGTTCAGTCGTTTCGGAGTCTATCGGTAACGGACACACACACAGACAAAGTTCCATTTATAAATAAGTTTAGATACCTTCACTCTGAGTCTTCGGTAATGCTTATTGTTTTAAAAAGCGATAATTAAAAATTTCTATTAAAATTCTAAACATCGCTTAAACATATAAAAATTAATTTATGCATTATCTTTATTCTTGCGAATTGACAATAAAAATAATAAACACGATTTATTATTTACATTATTTATACACGCTGTGATGGATAAATTTTTGCCATTTTATATTTTTAATGTCGTGCGTGCACGTTATTTTTTATTTTGTCGACTGCACAGTATTGGAGGGGTCAGTTTGTCACCGTCTGTGAGAAAAAGAGCACCATGGCGCAATTCACTCTGCTAGAGAAACGGCGTGCTGTACGAAGGTTTTTGTAGTAATCTCTAGTGATAGCAACGTTGTACCTCCATTCATCTTCTCATAGGGTCTCAGACCCAAAACATAGACCTACTTAAAGTGTCTCGCGGGAGTAGTGTTGTACTAGGTCAAGAGGGAGGTTGCTGGAATACCCTATGTCTGGCAATAGGACTCTACATCATGCCATACAAGCAGTCATGGCTGTCAGACAGTTTCTGCAACCACATCGCCCTTTACATCTGCACTGCCAACTCCCCAGACTGAAACCCGCTTGATTATTATGTGTGGGGCGTAGTTGAGCGGGATACCAACAAAACTCCTTGAAACAACAAAGATGAATTGAAGGCAAGGATTATGGCAGCATTCCCTAACTTAAATGAGGAAAACGTCCAGAAGAAGTGCAGTTGATTCCAAAATCGTCTGGAGGCCGTGGTTGAACCAAATTGCGATTTTATTGAATAAATTTACTTTTTAGTGTTTCAAGATGATTTTTGTAAGTTTGGTAAATATATCTGTTAGAATGAAATGTCAGTGTTAATTTCAATTTTGCGTCATTTAGACGACAATTTATCCATCGCACACTGTATTGTATTGTTTATAACAATACATCAACTAATTTTTTTTTTTTTTTTTAATCATTTCACCCCGAGCAAGGCAGAAACGCCACTGATGTGCAAGGGGTTACATAAATGTAGAAAGATTAATTAGAAAAGAGTGAGGAGTACAAGCTAGTTAGAAAGGAACAATAGAAAGCTGAGAAAGCAGGTGCAATGACAGATACATGGGCGGAGAGAACGTGAAGATTATACAGGGGAGGGGAGAGAGCTAGAGTCCAGTGGTTAGTAGGTGAGTACTAACTTTGCTTTTAAATTTCTGGAGGTCGTAGCCGTCAGGAAAGCAAGAATACGGGAGTGAGTTCCACAGGCGGGAAGTGCGAGAGAGGAAGCTGCAGGAGTAGAATTGTCGTCTGCGTTTGGCTAACTTGACTGTGAATGGGTGGGACCCAGTTGCCAGTCTGGTTGCACGGGTAAACACCTGTTGAGGAGGCATCAGTGACTTAAGCTCATCCGAGCAGAAGCCATGGAAAGTAATTAAAATAAAAGAAGAGACAGAGGGAGGCCACATTTCGACGATGGGAAAGTGGCTGCAGACGAGTCGCCAGATCAGTACCTATCACATTACAGACTCTCCTTTGGAGCTTGTCAAGAACACTGAGGAGAACGGCAGGGGCACCTGACCATAAATGCCAGCAGTACAATTGCCAATTGATTTAAACTTTATGAAATGGTAAATAAGAATTTACTTATAGTTGTTTCACATTTTAATAATTTAGTGAATTTTTGCAATTTATGAATAAAAAATTTCATATTTTCTAAATTAGTAAATGATAAATATGGCAATATATTAGTTTTAATACAATTATATTAGTTTTTAGAATGTTGAAAATATAAAATTATCCTTTTAAATAAACAATCTAATGAATAGTGTTAAATACTTTTGTTGTAAATACCCAAGAACAAAAAAAAAAAAAAAATTTTTAGAGGAGTAATTAAAATAAAAGCGGTGTCATGGGAAAACCTGTTTTCTTTTTATTTTACACTCTGTTTTCTTTGCGTGCACGAAATGCATGTTTGCCAAAATTATAACATTAGACGTATTCTTTTTATAGATAAACTTTTCAATAACATTTTTTCGTATGTAACCCGAATTAAGCTGGAGAAATTAAATGTTAATATAAAGACCTACCTCAACTTCAGTTCATGCAATTCATTTAACAAAGACAACAAAAAAACTTATGAATATCTAAGACGGCAAAACACTAATCGGCTGGCGGCTTTTAATTAGTAACATTGTGCCTTTCTCTTATTAATTACCACACGAATAAATGAGAAATTTTCTGTTGAATTGGCAGTTTAAGCGCTAGAAAAATACTTTAAAGAATTTTTTGTTCATTTGTTCACAGAGTATTCGTTCTAAATACCATTCAATTATTTTTAAAAATCTATAATTAAATCTCTGACGCTTCCCTACAACGAACTTTTCAGGATTTTGAACATTGCACCGATTCAGAAGTCCCCCTAATGCAAAAACGGTTATTGTTTGCTCTCTGTGGTGTTATTCTACTACACAGATACTACACTTTGATTCTACTCCCCGACCCAAGAAGAGTCGTTATTTACCCAGCCTCCTCAACTGAGGCGAGATGTGACACACAGTCGGATTTTAAAGTGGATACCTCGAGTGCGAACGCTTGGGTTACTGGTCAAAGATTACCCAGACACCGCATACGCAGTAACTGGGTACTAATGTTAGTTTGTCAAATCTGGTCATTGTCTTCCGAACCTACACACGTTTTACTCGGTGGCGAGTGCTGCAGGTGGTCGGAGAGCAGAAAGTGAGCATCTGAGAACAAATACTACGCTTTGATCCTGCCCTCCGGGCCAAGAAAGGACCAGTTTTCGGTAAACGTGACGCTGACAATAAAGTTTCAGCTGTTGGTAACATCTCCTGGCTGCTGATTTTTGCGTACGAGGTCAATATCACTCTTTTGTAGAAAAAGCATAAGTGGGAGCAGTAGGCTGCGACAGTATTATTGTATTTTATAAGTTTGCACCTATAATGTCTTGATATTTCTACTAAGTTTTTTTTTGTGTGTCTGGCACAGTAGGTTGGATTTGATAGAAATAATTTCTCCTTGTCTACTTTGGCATTCAATTCTCCCATAATAATTATAATTTCTTGTGATTTACTGAGCCTTGGAGTTGTCTTGCATGGGTAGAAAGATTTGACTTCATCTGTACTTTGTGCTGTCGGTGCATAGAAATGTCCAAGATCTCTATAAAAAAGAACAGGACATATACCTCACCGGGAAGAAGAAAGAGGTTGTCGAAGTTAACGACTGATCACGTGTCGTAGAAAAACGCAATATACAATATGTTTAAGTTTTATTACAATTTGTCATCACTTTTTCAAACAATAAACCCTGCCGAGGAGTGAAGGTAAAATAATTATATTTTTAGCTGCATCCCCACTTGTGACAAAATTTGGCACAAGACGTTTTTAATCTGAAGCATACAGCTCAGCTAAAAATTGTCTACTTTTCCCCAAACGTGCCACTGTCTTTCGACGGAGCCTCGTCTAGGTTCCTTTCTAACCAAAGGCAGAGAGTCTGACAATGTCAGAGTAGCGATTCTCAGCGCTAATCTAAGATAGTTAATAATAGTCGTGTGAATAGAAAACCTGTACTTTTTTGTCAGATTTTTAGATCTAAGTTATCGCTCTTTATTTAAGAATTTGAATTCAGAGTTATGTCCCTTGAGTAACTATGGCGGACAGGAAACGCGACCGCAAGTCAGGCAGAATTAATTTATTTTATTCCTAAAAATATATCGGATTAATGTAATTTGGTGCATTTTCGATAGCAGTAAAACGTTGTCGTATTGAAAATATATATTGGCTTAAACGTAAGGAATTTTTAAACTTATTTATCACGTTAAAAAATAAAAGGAAGTTTTGGTTTTATGTGTTGACTGTTGTTGTTTTCAAAATTTGAATTAACTCAAAATATTTAACAAAAAAAAAAATTATTTAACTTAAAATTTTTTATGTAGCTTTTGACCATTTTATAATTAAAAATTACTTTTTATTAATATTTTCAGTAGTGTCGACTTGTAAGGCATTTGTTAAAACGAAGAAACGTGTACGACGTTTAATTCGACTTTCATAGTTGTTAGTTGTTACTGTTTTTGTTTACCTGTGCTTTTTGGACTGAACCAATTCTCCCAAGATTCGTTGAATGCAAATATGAATTTAATTTACACTTAGATTAAAAAAGGGACAACGCTTCCTTTACTTATCAATTGTGATTGTTTTTTTTCTTTTTGATCTGTAGAATGCCAACTATCTTTAAAAAAACATTTTTTGCAAAGCTTTCTCAAAGATAGTTTTTTACATTTAATTGCATCACATATACATTTTTGAAAAATTACTGGTTTTCAAATATTTATCAATAATTGTTTTCTAGAAACAACAAAAAAAAACTTGATTTTTCCTGTTTCAAAAAAAAAAACGAGTATATTCTTTTTGTTGACACTCTCATTGTCGTCAGTGATAAAAAGTAGTTGTGTAAAAATATAAAAATGATTTACTCCACACTCCAGAGTAAAATAAAAAAAAAATTCCAACTGATTATTTTTTTACTCGTCTGAGTGAAAAGTATTGACACGTGTCGATGTATTAAAAAAACACTTCTGCAGTTTGCGTAGCAATTATCAGGTTTCCCCAATATTGTATACTGAAATTACTCACAGTACATTCTGCAACGTGGCCAACAATATTTATTTTGTAAATTTTGGCTAATTTATCAGATTGCAACATAACGAAATCGTCATACTGTGTGTAGTGTAGTGTGACACTGTCACATAATGGCAATGGGTTTTAATTTACGTTTTTTGTATTTGTAAGTGTAAGTAACATAAAGTAAAAAAGTGAAGATTTAAAAAATAAAATTTTTTATTATCAATATTTCTCTAGAAACCCTTTTCTTTGGATGATTCTTTTTAGTTCAAGTTTATGTTGGATAATTGATTTAATTTCACATTTCATAATTTTCAGAAATAAATTAAAAATTAATTCCTTTTTTTAAAAAAAAAAATCCGAACGAATTTATGGTTCCACGTTGACGCAAAAAAAAACAATTTAAAATTTTTAACTAAAATTTCCAAGGTTCTAAAAAATGAATACATGCATTAGAAATTCTTTGGGGACTTTCCTGTTTTTTTAGCAATCGATTTGTTGAAGATAATTGTGTGTGTGTGGGTGTGTTTTAAAAAAGATTTTTTAGAGGTACCGACTTGAGATTCATTTTTTAGTTTTTTTTATTCCAGTAAAAAAGTTATCAGTTGTGACTTTAGAAAAATAACTGGAGCATTTATTTTAGATTCGTTGAAAACAAAGTATTTGACCTTTTGATTAATTAGAATAAACTTTATGGTTACTTATAGCTTTTAATGAGATAAAAACGTTTTCTTAAACTTTTCTCTGTCGAAAAATTAAAACTTAGTTGATGGTGCCCATTCCTTCAAAATCATAAAATTAATCTAGATTCATATGGGTTGAAAAGAGAATAAACAAAGAGTAGTTGTCTTATGCCAATGTTTTTTTACAGCATTTCTCAACCAGTGTCTCAGGCACACTAATGCGCCCTGAAAAGCAGCTAGGTTGCACCCCAACTTAGCAGAATAGTAAATACAGAATATTTCTATTTAAGAAAGAAAGCTAGAGACTCTAAGTCAAGTTTTTGTCATTTGATATGTTAAACTAGATGTTAAATTACTTAATCTTTAAGGAGTGGACAATACTTTCCCTTTTACCTTTCCCTGAAAGAATTTAAATTAGTTATTATTTTCCGTCCTTAGTATGACAATAAACTATATCTAACAGCATGGCCTTTGATCAAGAAATTGGAGGTTTTGAGGAGTGTGAAACCACCTCTTAACTGCTGTTCCCAGGTTCACCATGACCCCAGGGTGGTAGCATCTGTTAAAGTCCAAGCTATGGGCAAATAGTGAATAAAATTTCAGCAATACATTTTTATTGTAAAATTACCAACAATACATTTTTATAGTATAATTGCAAGCAATACATATTTATAGCAAAATTATCAGCAATACAATTTCTGGTAAAATCAAACAAGCATTACTGGCTTCTTAAAAATAAAAATAGCAGATTCTTCACAAATCACTTTAAATGAATACTGTACTGCTAATCTACTTAGGGAATGCTAAACCCAAAATGAGAATTATTAAAGATAATTTTCATCTTTGCCAAAGCACATCAAAGTTTTGCAGAAGTATCCTTAAATATATAATATAATGTAATGTCTTAAAAGTAAATGCTTGTTTCAAGAGACTTTTTTTATTTTCCTATTTTCAAATTTCATGGCTAATTTTCTCATTAAAATTTTAAAGTGCATTGCACAAAAACTGGAATTAGCAAGTGAACTTGAAATTCTTGGCCAGTCTGTTGAATTCACTTTTGGCACGATTCTGTTTTTTTCTCCCTCCAGTTATGGGTCAAATAGCAGAATAGACCAAGCACTCTAGCTTTGCGTGACAACCAGTCTAGACAAAGATCTACTTTGAATTCAGAGCCAAGGAGAGAGCAATGCAAAACCACTCTACTATCATGCATGGTGATTCACACACATTAAAGGAAGCTGTGGAAAGCCATGATTTTCAAGGTCCTGAACAGACAGTATTTATAAAAAGAAGAGTTTTCAGTATTAAAATACATCTTGTTTTAAATATAAAATCTCAGTAAGGAATATTTTATTACTGCTTACATTATTTGTTCTGAATGTCTATAAATTGTTTTATTATATATATTTTTTTTATTTGTAGTTTTTTTTCAACTGATGAGCCTTACACATTGCCAAAATGAGACATCTCAATGTAATCAACAGAAAAAATACCCTGAAGGTTGTCAAAGAGCTTGATGCCTTTCCAAAAGTTCCTGAAAGTTACAAAGAGACCACAGCCACTGGTGGAGGAGGTAAATTTATTTGATATTTAAAATTTCTCTTTTTTTGACATTTTTTTTAAACACCTGCATAATTATTTTTATTTATTTCATGAAAGGACAACAAGTGATGGTAAAAGGGCAAAAGCAACTGAAGATTGGAAGTTGTGGAGAAACATGGTCACCCACATCCTGAAAGGACATGACTTATCAAAGTGTTTTGTATATAAAACATATGAAACTATTTGTAGACAGAACTGTATTATTAATAATCACGATAACCAGCTTTTGAGATCAGCAAAGTCTTAATAAATTTATTTTTTTAAATAATTGAAAAAAAAAAGACACTTTTCTCTTATTCTCCAACTAAAATATTTGAAGATACAATCTGCATTCTTATTTATTATTTTGAAAAGTAATTCAAAAGTTTTTTTTTGTATTTTTAAATACAAGAATTTTTGTATTTTTAATTACATTGAATACTGTTACCATATATGGTTGGGTGTTTCTGCTGTTCATCTTGAAGTTCTCAACAAAATCCAAAGAAGGATCTGCAGTGTAATCGATCCTGACTTTGCATCTTGACTTCAGTCACTTTCTCACTGATCTGACATGGCTTCCCCCTGTCTTTTCTACAAATATTTTCATGGCAACTGCTCTGATGAGCTTTTTTTCTTTTGGTGTGCTGACCACGTGAATTTAAGCATGCTAACAGGTCCCACCCTTTTACTGTTGAAATAGTTAAATGTAACCATCACCTCTACTTAAGCGGTTTCTTTCTTGCACTTCCCACCTGTGAAACTCACTTCTGTTTACTTGTTCCCTGATGGCTACAATCTCTAAAAATTTAAATATAATGTCAATTGCCATCTTCTATCTTCTTGAATCCTGTTAATTTTTTATTTTTTCTTCAATACCCTCTATACTCAGTCTTTTCTCTCACTGTAACCCTCTGAACAGTAGTGGTGGCCCCACTTTGCTTGGGGGCAACTTATTGGAACCATTAAATCAATAATAAGTGTTGTGTGGATTGAAAGAAGTGACAATATGCTAATATTTGGAGAAGCCATCAAAAGTGTAAGTGCTTTCCATCTGTTCCTCATGATTTTTACCTGTATTTGCAAGACAGGTGCTAGCATGCAAAAAAAATTACCATTTTGACTTCATTACCTCGATAAAGGTTTCTGCCAATATGTTATTCAAATAAGCTAATTGCTCACTAGTACAGTGTAAAAACAATTTTTCTCCCTTCCTACAATTCATAATAAATATAAAACCTTTTGAATCTTATGAAAGAGAAACCTTTTTTATTGGTATACTCCACTTTAACTAAAATGTTGATGGTTATTCTGGATCTAGCATTGATTTATCTGTGTTTTAGAGTTTGATTATAAAGAATGGGCCTGTAGACTTATGCACCAATCAAATATTTTCTTTCATTCAAATTAGATCTTGTACTTGTTAATATTTTAATTACATTAGAAAATAACTTTAAAGTCATAAGTTCATTATTAATGAGATTTTAATAAAGGCTGCCTGATTAATAACAGAAATTCTTATTTACTTATTTCTTGTAATCTAAAGTAGAATTTAATGCTAACATCAATAAAGTATATGCTTTTGAAATTAGTTCTTTGTTATTCATTAAGACAGATTTTGGCTTTAAGATGATAAAAGCTAAAAGAGGTAAAGTGGTGTCCATTGGCTCAAAGGGTCTTTATTGCAAAAGGTTTCTTTGACATTTATTGCTAAAAAAAAAGTATTTTACCCTAAGATACCCTATAATGCCGTTAGGATGCAAGGGGTTACTGTGAGTGAAAGAGAATGAGAAAACTTCCGTGAGAAGAAAAAACAATAAAGGGTTCACAAAGACAGAAAATGGCACTTAACATTGCATTTAAATTTTTGAAGATTGTATGTGGCAGGGAATCAAGAGACTGGAAAAGCGTGAGAAAAACTATTAGAACAGAATATACAGTTTCATCTAGCCAGTTCAACAGTAAAACTGTTAATCTGAGTTGCTAATCCAGTTGTACATTTAAATTCATGCTGTCAAGGCACTAAGGAGGAAATCTCATCAGACCAGTTGTCATGAAAATATTTATAGAAAAGTCAGGGAGGTTATGTTACATCAGTAAGAAATTGACTGAATCGAATTGCCAGGTTAAGATTGATTATATTACACAGCAATCTTTGAATTTTGTCAAGAATCTTGGTATATATAGTTGGAGCACTAGATGAGATATGGCAGCAATATCCAATGCATTAACAAATGGCAGATTTATAAATATACAAAATAGATTTTGATGAGAAACATTTATCTGGTATGACAGTGAACTGGCCTTTTTTTAGCAGTACACCTAAAATTTGATTTATTAAAATCACTCCTGTTCATGCCATTGGAAAATGTGAGCCAAAGAAAGGACTGAGATATGCTCTCCTGAAGGTTAGCATCAGCCAAATTTATAGACAAATCCTACAGATGCATACTGGGATTTTTTTCCTAACCATTAAAAATAGTCCTGGGTAGGATGATAAACTACATCTGGTAGCAATATTTTCTTTGAGGAGCCTGAAAGCACCTCTTAAATGCTTTTATTCTCAGGTTCATCCTAAGTTGGTGTAGTAGTACCTGTTAGGGTTTCAGTAATGGGCAAATAGTGGACTCCCCCCTCAAACAAAAACAAAACGCTGAATACATTTTTATAGTAAAAATACTAGTAATATATATTTATATATAAAAAAAGAACCAATACAGTAAAATGACCAACAATACATAGTTATATTAGAATTTGGCATATGTTGATAATACACACGCTCATACACATATATATTGTTGTAGCAGTTCCTGCATTTGAGCATCATCATCATCATCATCATCATGCTCTTTTCTTATTTCCTTTTTCTTCATTGCTGGCAATGGCAGTGATGGCTGTGAAGGCCCAACCTACTTTTGAAGAGTAGTCAAAGAGGGTTTAATGAGGCCATTCACGGGAATTTGATTTTGGTCAACAACTCTGCACAATGGAGAAGACCACACACTTGGCCAGAAATGCCTCCTTCGCATCTCAAACAAGATTGAGAAGGTGAGATCTAGCAAACTTGATTGCATTGGGCTGTCGAATGCTTGGTCTGTCAATCTTGATAGTAAAATGACCAATACATCTTATCTGTAGTTAAAGACATACAATTGCATTCAAAATGTATTTACTTGAAGCCATAAAATTATGTTCAAATTATTTAGATTTCAGCATAATAATAGAATAATAGATAGAGAATGCCACTGGAAACTATGTAAACTTAAGGAATCGGCACATATGATGGGCTACAAAAATTTCCCAAGCCAACCAAGCATAGAGATGAATACAATTTGGGAACCAGTAATATGGAATGCCAGAGAAAATCATTAGTGTCAAAATTGCAATATGATATCTGGTAAAAAATACTAGAGGAAACAATTAACACCAAAAATTGCAATATGAACTCTGGTAAAAAATAGTTTCTGAATATTAGGTTTATAAGTCCCAGAAATTCACTTGTTCTTGTCATTAAGCACACATGGCTCAGTGGATATAGACGTTGTTTACTTCCAGTAACTTGACACAACGTGTTGTGAGTTCATGACTAGGCTACAGGAGTGGAGAGCAAGTAACTTAGAGGGTTAGAGGGAGATAACCCATGATTACCAAAGAGGCTTTGCACAAAGGAATGAGAATCATATACCCCCGTGATCTTAATAAAGGGTTTGGTTCGAAATTCCTAGCACCTGAAGAAGGCCGGTGTGTACAATGGCTGAAACATCATACAAATGGCAATAAAGATGAGGACAATAGTCTGAATAATGTAAATAGTATTCTTGGTCTCAGTTGCCATATTTTTTTTTTGTCTTGAAGTCAGAACATTACTATCACTTTTTGCATGTAAAACCCATTCTTAGTTTGTGAACTTTTTAGCATATTTCTATCGCTTTGGCTAATTTTGCCTTGTTCTTTTTCTTCCTTTTCTTATTGTTTATTGAGAACTTTGTCAATTCAATTTGTCAAGTATTTTTGCCAATTGCATTTAAACATGGCCAATTACCCCATGATTTTATTTAAATTCTGCTTCTCTTTCAGTGTCAATTCTCACATTTGTAATCATCATCATTCTTGTCATCTCTGAAATAATTTATTACTCTGAATCAGAGCTTGAATTTGATTATCTGGTGGATACAAATGTTGATGGGTGAGTTCTTCTATTTTTGTCTTTAGATTTTCTGTCTTTTCAATATAAAGTGTGGTCAAAAGGTTTGAATCATAATTGAATAACTTGACCAATTTATTCCTCTCTCAAGTTTGCTTTTCCTGTATCTTGTAAATCACCAAAGAAGCAATGTCGAGCCTTGTTAGTATCTAGATGGGTGGCAGTTTGGGAATATCAGGTGCTGTAAGGGCAATGGATGACGGCTTGGAATTGTTAATTGGAGAGCCAAGTTCCAATTCCCATTGGATTCATTATTTGCACATAAAAGGAGTTATACCTTTCTCAAGGTATGACTTCATGTCTTCTCTCTGCTGCTATGGGTTAATTAAAAGGATTTGTATCAGTAAATCATTATTATATAAAAAATATTTTTACAATCTAAAAGTACTTTCTGGCTTTAAATAACTTCCAAAGTGTTGATAAGCTGTAAAAAAAAAGCCAATCCATCATGTATCTTGCAAGACATGTTATCAGAATGCAAACATTGACTTAGAATTATTCTATATATTAGTTATGAAGTTATATTTGCTTTCTAGGATATAGACAAATGAAAATACACTGTATTGTCCATGAATAATTAATCCAACTAATTTTTATAAAAAGAAACATACTAGCATTTTATTATAAATTGAGAACAAATATTATATACCTACCCACATACATACATATATTTATATATATATATATATATATATATATATATATATATATATATATATATAACCTGAAGAAGAATACTATTATTCTGAAACATGAAAATTTTTGTGTTGTGATATAATGCTTTTATAAATTATTGTAATATCACAATCTATCAAAGTATGTCATTTTTTAAAATTCTCTGGGTAAGATACATAATGGGACCATAGATTATTTAAATGGGTAGACAATAATTTTTAACAGCAGGTTAGATTTTAGTTTTTTTTTTTTAATTTGACTTTGTATTACTTCATGAGTGAAGAGGCTGGAATGTTTAGGTTAAAATTAAATACTTATGGTGTACTAAGGTATATTGTAATTAAAAAAAACAAATAAGTATTGTGTGGGTCATTTAATTTAGTAAAATAATTTTTAATTTTTAAGTTATATTGGAGAATACGTTATAAATAGTTCAATTTTAAAGAAAAATATTTTTGATGTTTACATAAAACTGTTAATTAATTTCTATGATTCAGTAGTACTTTATTTTTAGGGAACATTAAAATCTGCAGTTTTTCATTCAGACACAGAGAGCAAATGACACAACGACTTACAGATTCTTGTTTTTTTCCAGAATTTTCCACTTTACTTTGGGGGTTTTGTTTGTATCTTTTAACTTCCAAAAATACGCAGAAAGGGATGTTTGATTTCAGTACCTTCAGTCAGTTAAGTGCCATGAGTGATACACACTTGGGTGATCATGTCTCGAAAGAGACATGACTGACTGGACAGAAGATTATCCCACAATAAGTTGCCATTACTTTCTGTGGTAGACTGGTTGCCAGCGAAGGCTATAGAACCCAATCTATCTTGTCATTTAACCCATAACTAGAGGAGAGAAACAAATTAATACCTTTCCCAAGGGTATTTACACGTAAGTGAATGCAAAGAATTCCACTAGAATTCAAACTCAGCTCAAAGATTTTTAATTCTGAGCCGATATCCACTGCACCACAATGCACATCCAACATATCTTAGTATATCATTAATTAAGGTATAATAGTGTACTGTTAGTATACCATTATACCTTAGTATACAATAACTATTTAATTCTAATTCTAACCTAAACATTCCAGCCTTTTACTCATGAGGTAGTAAAACACCAGGCTACACTGCTTTCTTTTGCGACCCAAATGTTAAAACTCCATAGTTCAACCACATTCTCATTTTTGATAGAACAATATTGACACACCTACTAGCATATTTTCCAACTACCAGCCCTTCATTTTGTAAATAACCATGAATTCATCTATTTTCTAAATAAATCATTTTCACCATTTATTTGAAAATATCACCTGAAGAAGAACAGTATAGTTCTGAAACATGACCATTTTTGTATCATGATATAATCCTTTTTTAAACCATTGCAATAACAAAATTACAATATTAAGCTCTATTTTGTATCGAGCACTCTTTATAAAAGTAAATGCATAAACTATCTGTTCTTTTCTTCTTTATAATATATATATATATATATATATATATATAAAATTAAAACTCTAATAATTTATTTTTGTGTCTATATCTAACATGCAGCTTACAAGAATACATAATACCTCAACCAATTTAGAAGAATGTTGTACCTTGAATCTCTGCCAAGTGCAGTGTCAAATTTCATTAAAGATAGACAAGGGGTTCTTAGGCAAGGGTTTTTTTTGGGTGGGGGATATTTTTCAGCATCTTTTGTGGGAAATTTGGTATTTATTTTCTATACACATTCATATATTGATCAGCTTATATAAAAAAATATTTGCATATTATATTTCAACTATTATGTGTGTGAAAAATAATAAACATTCCTGATACCTTATAACAACATTATTAAATAAATTTAACATGCATAACAGCATGTAGAATTCACTACATTCGAATTTTTTTTATAAACAAATATCTTTAATTTTTGGCAACCACTTGATAGGTGAAGCAGCTATATGGGTGTGTCATTGTAAAATATAATCTGAATGGCTTGAATATTGTGTCAGCTGACTTGATGATAATTAGATATATGCATGCTGGTTTGCTGGTGTTGAGTATTTTGAAACAATTATGAGGGGAAAAAAAAGAAATATTTTTTAAAAAAATTACCTAGAATAAAATGAAACTAAGTGCTCAAAAAGGAGGCATCCATAGTTTGTTATTTGAATAAATATGAAGCTTCGTAAGCAGAACATTGTTTTTTTTATTTTTTTGAATGACCTTCACCTTTGAAAATTCTAATATGGTGAATACTAAAATTGATATGAATTATCACTTCAGAGCTACTCTTACTTGAATAGAAAGGCTTTTAGTGTGATATCAGTTTGCAATTCCATTCTAAAAAAGGGGAAATTTTTCTTGTGTTGGATCTAAGTAAGCTTGTATAATGTGAGTAATGATCATTATTATAATAAAAATGATAATATTGTTACCTAATCATTTTGTATAATGAACTGCTTTTAAAAGGAACCCAATGGGTGATTTAGTTATACGTTATTTATTACCAACCATTTTAGTGTTGAAACCCCATGATCAAAAATATGCTTATATTTGTGGGTCTGTGCCATCTAAAATGATGGCAACATATGTATTGTTGTACCTACTATTGAGTATGTTACATTAAGACATAAAAACAAATAAAATGATCCAAATGTCTGAGTGTGACAGGAGAGAAATAAATTATATATATAATAATGATAGTAATGACCACTAGTATTCAAGGATAGCTATCTACTGGGGTGCCTATCTAATGCCCATTGCAGATGTTTGCTCAGGCACATTTGAGCTTGTTCAACATCCACAGAGCCCATCTGTATTTTATACGGCAACTATGCTGAGCAGACCTTATTTACAGTTTCTAGGGGAAAGCACGTTCTCTAGCATGATCAACAGTCTAAACAACTCCAGGACGCTCAAACTCTCAGTCACAATGAGCCATCACATTAGCGCAGCCATTGACGGCCCTCAAAGGAAGCTGTCTACCCAATTTCACTCACAAGGATTGGGTCAACTTGTGGTCAAGCACTTTCCAAAGGTGCTGCTTGCCGGGATCACCACCTTCAGATCAAGAACATCAAGAAGACCCCTTCCTGACAAATCGACGCCGGTGAGATTCAAACCCAAGCTTTATGATCAGAAAGCAAATGTTCTAACCACACAGCCCTGCACCCATGTATATATATATATATATATAAAAACACACACACACACAAAGATAAATAATGGTCTTTATTATTATTCTTATTTCATTTTATCATTTAATGTGTGCAAAATGTTTGTGAAGCGCAAGCATTTTAATAAATTATAATCATTTTTGTTGCAGGAAATTAAAGATTAATGTTGATATCACAGTATCAATGAAATGTCATGGTAAGTAAAAGATGAAAATCATTGTAAAAATAACTTTTGCTTCATTTTTGATTTTTTATTTAATCATTTTACTTCAAGTGTGCAGAGGTTTACAGTAAGAGAAAAACTGGATACAGTGGGTATTGAAAAAAGGATAAAAGTTGAATTGGATTCAAGAAGATAGAAGATGGCAGTTGATATTGCATTTAAATTTTTGGAAATTGTAGCCATCAGGAAAGCAAATGAATGGAAGGGAGTTCCACGGGTGGGAAGTGTGAAAAAAGAAACTGTTGGAGTAGAAATGGTGGTTGCATTTAACTATTTCGGTGGTTTAAGCCAATCTAGTAACATGCTTAAGTTCACATGGACGAGGCACCAGGGGAAAAAAAAATGATCATCGGAGTAGTTGCCATAAAAATATTTATAGAAAAGACAGGAAAACTGCATCATATTGGTGAGAAAGTGACTGAAGTCGAGATGGGATGTCAGAACTGATTACATTGCAGATTCTTCTTTGGATTTTGTTGAGAACCTTGAGATGAATAGAAAAATTCTAGGGATATCTATAATAATCACAGCTCATCTCCAGCCACTGGCAACAATCTGGCAACAATTGTATCATTGCAAAGAAAGGAAGAGTCTGGATTAATCCTTGACGCTTCCCAAGATGAAAATGCCACTAATCCCATCTGTGTGTGGAATCCATTCTTTAAAAACAACTTTGTGTGCCATAGTCTGTTGGAAGATGAATAAATATTCAAACATGCATATATATATATATCTATATATATTTCAATCATTTCACTCCAAGCAAGGTGGTACTGCCACTGGTGCACAGAGAAGTACATAAGAGAAGAGTGAAAGTTTAAGCAAGTGGAGAGTGAAGAGAAAGACAGACCAGTTACAGGTGTTTTCAGAGAAAGGGCAAGAGGAGGTTGGGAATACTGGTAAGAAGACAGTTGCGAAGGTAGAGTGAGAAAGGAAAAGAACAAGATACATGAGGTGATGGGGGAAAGGACAAGAGAAAAACTGGAGTCAAGTGGATAAGAGATGGGAATTGACATTGCATTTAAATTCTTGGACATTGTAGCTGTCAGGGAAGCAAGTATACAGAAGGGAGTTCCACAGGTTGGAAGTGCGAGAAAAGAAGCTGATGGTTGACAACTGTAAAAGGGTGGGACTTTGCTGCCAGTCTGGTTGCTCAAGGAAATTCTTGTGGAGGAGGCATCTCTGAGCTAAGCTCATCAGAGCAGAAGCCATAAAAATATTTGTAGAAGTGACAGAGGGAAGCCACATCTCATCGTTGAGAAAGTGGCTGGAGTCGAGCTGCCAGGTTGGGACCAATCACATGACAGATTTTCCTTTGGAGCCTGTTGAGAACCTTGAGATGAATAGCAGAAGTGCCTGAGCAGATATGAGAACAGTATTCAATGCATGGTTGGATGATTGATTTGTATATGTGCAAGATGGACCCAACCTTCCTAGCAGTGGATTTAGCTATTTATTCAATGTAATGGTTTCACTTGAGGTCAGAAGAAAGGAACAGGCTGAGGAGGCACAGTGTATTTCTTTCAGGAAGACTAGCTAGGTTCATGCTGATGAGGGGTTGGAGGGACTGTCTGTGGTGATTGACAGATAGCAGCTTCGTTTTTGAAGCATTAAGATTTACAGGCCATTTCTTACTCCAGGCTATCACAGAGTAGAGGTCCTTCTCATGATCAGCAGTGAGGTTATGTTTGGCTGCCTCACCAGATTTCTTACTGAGGTGGAGGTAAATGATGGTGTCATCAGTGTAGATGCCTGCTTTGGATTTAATCATGTCAGGGAGATCATTTATGAAGATCAGAAAGAGCGTCGGGTTTAAGATAGAGCCCTGGGGAACACCAGTGTTCGTGTGGTAGTAAGTATACCCCTTCAAGATGACCTTAATTATGCGGTTTGATAGGAAAAATTGGATCAAACCAAGCAAGTGTCCAGTGATACCATAACGCTGTCAATCAATTAAGTGCCATACGTGATACACGCTTGGGCGATCATGTCTCCAAAGAGACATGACTGACTAGGCAGAAGATTATCCCACAGTAGGTTGCCATTGCTTTCTGCGGTAGACTGGTTGCCAACCAAGGCTATAGAACCCAATCTGTCCTGTTATTTGACCCATAACTGGAAGAAAGAGACGGATTAATACTTTTCCCAAGGGTATTTGTGTGTAAGTGAATGCAATGAATTTGGAATTCGAACTCGGCCCCCCCCCCCGATTTCTTGTTCCGAACCGATATCCAATGCTCCACAATAGTTTGCGCAAAAACCCAGTGTGCCAGACCTTATCGAATGCTTTGGAGACATCCAGAGCAACAGCTCAAGCTTTGCTGGACATATCAAGGGCCTGGTATATATTCTCAGTGATAGTCATTAGCATATCAGTGGTAGACCTGGCAAAGCAGGAGCCATACTGTCTGTCTGAGAATAGTTTATGGGTCGTAAGATGTTGAACTATTGATGATAATTGGATGGGTTCGAGGGTTCCTTTTAGTTCTTAAATACAGGAACTCCAGGAAAGGACTTCCAGCAGGCAGGAAAACAGGATGCAGAGAGGCAGTAATTATAGAGTTTAGAGAGGACAGAGAAGTGTTCAGAGGCACATTTCTTCAAAACAATGACCAGGATTCCGTCACCTCTGCTTGCCTTAAGGGTGTCAAATTTTAAAATTCTTAGATAACAGAGAGGAGGTTATGTGGACATCTCTCAGTTGAGCCTCAGTTCTAAGAGGGAAGTCAGGTGCGGATACTCCAAACGAGTCAAATGTGGTGTTGGATGAAAATCTGTGAGCAAAGCACTCGGCCTTGTCCACAGATACTGTGAGGACCTCAAATTTATTGATTAAGGTAGGGATGGAGGATTTGCTATTGTTTAGCACATGTTTGCAGAGCCTCTAAGGAAGAAGCTGCAGTTACATTTGTCTATTTTGATGGTAAATTGGTGGGACCTAGTTGCCAATCTAGTTGCATGAGTAAATTCATGAGGGCAAGGCACCAGAGAATGAAGCTCATCAGAGCAAAAATCATGAAAATACTCATAGAAAAGACAGAGGGAAGTCACATCTCATGAGTGAGAAAGTGACTGAAAGTGAGCAGCTAAATCGAGACTGATTACATTGCAGATCTTCCTTTGCATATTGTTAAAATGTCCAAGATGAATAGCAGGAGCACCCGACCAGATATGGCAACAGTATTCAATGCATGGATCTGTTATTTGTTTGTAATTTTGTACTGCTAGTGCACAAGATGGTCCTCTCTAAAACCTACAGGATTCATTTGCTCAAAGCAAATTGTTGATATGAGAATGTGGCTGTATATAGTTCACAGTTTAGATATTTCTGAATGGGTTAGGCACTATGTATAATATTCATATGAAAGTCTAGATCTGACAAGGCTTTTTAAGTATATGATTTGAAATTCTTTTATAGTAGTTATTGAACTATTTTTCATCACTATTTTTCTTATTTAACTTTCTTTTGCATTTTACAGCTATTGGTGCAGACTGCTTAGACATGACTGGACAAGATGTGCAGGCATTTGGTCAGTTGCAACAGGACGACGCCTACTTTGACCTGACCCCTGCCCAACAACAGTACCAGAACATGCTTCAGGAATTCAACCAATATTTGCGTGAAGATTACCATGCAATCCAAGAGGTTCTTTGGTTAACTAGTGGCGTTGCATCTCTTGCTGCATCAATGCCTGATCGGTAGGTGGACATGACACTCATAAAATTATTTGCTTTCAAATCTTTACAGAACAAAGGGTTGTGCAAATTCTTGTAGAAGCCAGTAATTCTACATTTATGAAATATGATAGGAAAGTAAGTTAAATTGATTTTTCAAGAATTACTTACACATTTACATAATCAGCAATACCAAAAGCCTGCTATAATAATAACTCTTTTATTTCTTGTTGAAGAATCTTTGATTCTGAAATAAAAGATTTACTAATATTTTTTGTTTTATCCATATGCTGAAGTTGAGAGCCCCTCAAGATAGCGGTTATCTAAAAATCATGTTGAATGAGATATGATATGAGTAAAAGAGAAGGTCGTAGCTGATGAGGAGGATAGATAATGATTGAATTTTGACTTGAAGATGTTAAGATTGTAATAGTCAAGTAAGCATCCATGCAGGTGTCTGTTCTACAAAGTAGTTATTTGTTTGCCTTTTTTCTTTCTTTTCTTTTTTTGAATATGGAGGAAATAAGGGTGATTTGACTCTATAGAAGTAGATTTCTAGATGTAAAAGTGTGAACTAAAGAATGTAGCTCATCAGAACATCTGCCATGGAAATAGCAATCGAGTAACGAGAGGTTTAGATGTAAAGGTCTGAACTGGTGGATCTAAGGAATGTAGCTCATCTGAACATTTGCCATGGAAATAGCAATTGAGTAACGAGAGGTTTAGATGTAAAGGTCTGAACTGGTGGATCTAAGGAATGTAGCTCATCTGAACATTTGCCATGGAAATAGCAATCGAGTAACGAGAGGTTTAGATGTAAAGGTCTGAACTGGTGGATCTAAGGAATGTAGCTCATCTGAACATTTGCATGGAAATAGCAATCGAGTAACGAGAGGTTTAGATGTAAAGGTCTGAACTGGTGGATCTAAGGAATGTAGCTCATCTGAACATCTGCCATGAAATAGCAATCGAGTAACGAGAGGTTTTAGATGTAAAGGTCTGAACTGGTGGATCTAAGGAATGTAGCTCATCAGAACATTTGCCATGGAAATAGCAATCGAGTAACGAGAGGTTTAGATGTAAAGGTCTGAACTGGTGGATCTAAGGAATGTAGCTCATCTGAACATTTGCCATGGAAATAGCAATCGAGTAACGAGAGGTTTAGATGTAAGGTCTGAACTGGTGGATCTAAGGAATGTAGCTCATCTGAACATTTGCCATGGAAATAGCAATCGAGTAACGAGAGGTTTAGATGTAAAGGTCTGAACTGGTGGATCTAAGGAATGTAGCTCATCAGAACATTTGCCATGGAAATAGCAATCGAGTAACGAGAGGTTTAGATGTAAAGGTCTGAACTGGTGGATCTAAGGAATGTAGCTCATCTGAACATTTGCCATGGAAATAGCAATCGAGTAACGAGAGGTTTAGATGTAAAGGTCTGAACTGGTGGATCTAAGGAATGTAGCTCATCAGAACATTTGCCATGGAAATAGCAATCGAGTAACGAGAGGTTTAGATGTAAAGGTCTGAACTGGTGGATCTAAGGAATGTAGCTCATCTGAACATTTGCCATGGAAATAGCAATCGAGTAACGAGAGGTTTAGATGTAAAGGTCTGAACTGGTGGATCTAAGGAATGTAGCTCATCTGAACATTTGCCATGGAAATAGCAATCGAGTAACGAGAGGTTTAGATGTAAAGGTCTGAACTGGTGGATCTAAGGAATGTAGCTCATCTGAACATTTGCCATGGAAATAGCAATCGAGTAACGAGAGGTTTAGATGTAAAGGTCTGAACTGGTGGATCTAAGGAATGTAGCTCATCAGAACATTTGCCATGGAAATAGCAATCGAGTAACGAGAGGTTTAGATGTAAAGGTCTGAACTGGTGGATCTAAGGAATGTAGCTCATCAGAACATTTGCCATGGAAATAGCAATCGAGTAACGAGAGGTTTAGATGTAAAGGTCTGAACTGGTGGATCTAAGGAATGTAGCTCATCTGAACATTTGCCATGGAAATAGCAATCGAGTAACGAGAGGTTTAGATGTAAAGGTCTGAACTGGTGGATCTAAGGAATGTAGCTCATCTGAACATTTGCCATGGAAATAGCAATCGAGTAACGAGAGGTTTAGATGTAAAGGTCTGAACTGGTGGATCTAAGGAATGTAGCTCATCTGAACATTTGCCATGGAAATAGCAATCGAGTAACGAGAGGTTTAGATGTAAAGGTCTGAACTGGTGGATCTAAGGAATGTAGCTCATCTGAACATTTGCCATGGAAATAGCAATCGAGTAACGAGAGTTAGATGTAAAGGTCTGAACTGGTGGATCTAAGGAATGTAGCTCATCTGAACATTTGCCATGGAAATAGCAATCGAGTAACGAGAGGTTTAGATGTAAAGGTCTGAACTGGTGGATCTAAGGAATGTAGCTCATCTGAACATTTGCCATGGAAATAGCAATCGAGTAACGAGAGGTTTAGATGTAAAGGTCTGAACTGGTGGATCTAAGGAATGTAGCTCATCTGAACATTTGCCATGGAAATAGCAATCGGAAGTAACGAGAGGTTTAGATGTAAAGGTCTGAACTGGTGGATCTAAGGAATGTAGCTCATCTGAACATTTGCCATGGAAATAGCAATCGAGTAACGAGAGGTTTAGATGTAAAGGTCTGAACTTGGTGGATCTAAGGAATGTAGCTCATCAGAACATTTGCCATGGAAATAGCAATCGAGTAACGAGAGGTTTAGATGTAAAGGTCTGAACTGGTGGATCTAAGGAATGTAGCTCATCAGAACATTTGCCATGGAAATAGCAATCGAGTAACGAGAGGTTTAGATGTAAAGGTCTGAACTGGTGGATCTAAGGAATGTAGCTCATCAGAACATTTGCCATGGAAATAGCAATCGAGTAACGAGAGGTTTTTAGATGTAAAGGTCTGAACTGGTGGATCTAAGGAATGTAGCTCATCTGAACATTTGCCATGGAAATAGCAATCGAGTAACGAGAGGTTTAGATGTAAAGGTCTGAACTGGTGGATCTAAGGAATGTAGCTCATCTGAACATTTGCCATGGAAATAGCAATCGAGTAACGAGAGGTTTAGATGTAAAGGTCTGAACTGGTGGATCTAAGGAATGTAGCTCATCAGAACATTTGCCATGGAAATAGCAATCGAGTAACGAGAGGTTTAGATGTAAAGGTCTGAACTGGTGGATCTAAGGAATGTAGCTCATCAGAACATTTGCCATGGAAATAGCAATCGAGTAACGAGAGGTTTAGATGTAAAGGTCTGAACTGGTGGATCTAAGGAATGTAGCTCATCAGAACATTTGCCATGGAAATAGCAATCGAGTAACGAGAGGTTTAGATGTAAAGGTCTGAACTGGTGGATCTAAGGAATGTAGCTCATCTGAACATTTGCCATGGAAATAGCAATCGAGTAACGAGAGGTTTAGATGTAAAGGTCTGAACTGGTGGATCTAAGGAATGTAGCTCATCTGAACATTTGCCATGGAAATAGCAATCGAGTAACGAGAGGTTTAGATGTAAGAGTCTGAACTGGTGGATCTAAGGAATGTAGCTCATCTGAACATTTGCCATGGAAATAGCAATCGAGTAACGAGAGGTTTAGATGTAAAGGTCTGAACTGGTGGATCTAAGGAATGTAGCTCATCTGAACATTTGCCATGGAAATAGCAATCAAATTAACGGAGGTTTAGATGTAAAGGTCTGAACGGTGGATCTAAGGAATATAAGCTCATCTGAACATTTTGCCATGGAAATAGCAATGAGGTAACGAGGTTTAGATGTAAAGGTCTGAACTGGTGGATCTAAGGAATGTAAGTAATGTAGACATTTGCCATGGAAATAGCAATCGAGTAACGAGAGGTTTAGATGTAAAGGTCTGAACTGGTGGATCTAAGGAATGTAGCTCATCTGAACATTTGCCATGGAAATAGCAATGTGATAACGAGAGGTTTAGATGTAAAGGTCTGAACTGGTGGATCTAAGGAATGTAGCTCATCAGAACATTTGCCATGGAAATAGCAATCGAGTAACGAGAGGTTTAGATGTAAAGGTCTGAACTGGTGGATCTAAGGAATGTAGCTCATCAGAACATTTGCCATGGAAATAGCAATCGAGTAACGAGAGGTTTAGATGTAAAGGTCTGAACTGGTGGATCTAAGGAATGTAGCTCATCAGAACATTTGCCATGGAAATAGCAATCGAGTAACGAGAGGTTTAGATGTAAAGGTCTGAACTGGTGGATCTAAGGAATGTAGCTCATCAGAACATTTGCCATGGAAATAGCAATCGAGTAATGAAAAGTTTGCAATCTTTATATGGGAAAAGAGCTGCATAGTGGAGAATAATTTTTTCCCAACAAAACCATGTATATCAAAATTAGGAAAGTAAACATTGAACAGCTTCATCTCAGATTTGGCAACAATTTCCCATCGTTATTTTTTTTTTTTTTTGGTCTTCTGTAACACTTTTGAAAATAAAGTGTAGTTTGTGCTTAAGCATGTAACAATCAACCCCCCACCACTCCTGGTGCCTTTAACTTTGCTGTGGGCAGAGAAGTAATGTACTTTTGCACAACCCCTTTACTAAATTTGTCAATTTGTCTGCTTAGTCATTATTGTAGCTTTCTCCTCTTCTTCTTCTGGTCTGTTTCTTGTGTTGATGTAGGATTGCAGCTCAAGCCAGATACCTGGTTCTTTCTCAGGTGTAGCTTCTTACTTTCAAATGATTGTGGCTTAAAAATAATCCTTTGGCCAGATCCTTCCCTACAAATGAAGACCATGAGTTGATTGAAATAGTAGGCATGTTTTTATTCACAGGATTTTAACCTACTGGTATAGATGAGCGATGCCACGATGAGGCATAGGCTGAACAGTCTAACGAGTGTTTTGTTTTTCATGCTGTTGTCCGAAGGTCCTGTTTTGTCTCTCTTACTTTTTGAAGCCAGTGGTCAGTCTTATAGAGAACATGGTTTTTTATTTTGTCATCTTTGTCTAAAAAACTAATTTATCTTCAGTAATTTTTTTTTTTTGAGCTGTTTACTCTGTACTTGTGAAATGCACTTCACTTTATTGATAACCGGGGTAGTGGGTAAATATTCCAAAATTATTTTTGCAACAGATCCAGCTGTTTTACATTTACTAAGATATCAGCTGATTGATATTGCTACACTGCCCCCCCCCCCCCCCCGCCAATGCCAGTCTAACACATCAGCAGAACATCTTTCAACTAAAAAATGTTACCTCTTTTCCCACTTCTGACTGATGCTGCCTGCTTATCCACAGTTCATAATGCCCCTTTTTCTTAGTAAAAATTATTTAATCTGACAGTGTTCAGTTAACACTCTTCTATTCTTTTCTTCAGGTAATTAAAAAAGTTTCACTTTTTCTTCTCTTCTTTTTTTCCCACCTCTTCTTTGACTACATAAAGCATAGCTCAGGGAGTTAAGTACTCCCATTGTTAAAAGTGCTGGAAAAATAATTGCCTCATTCTGGGAGCTGACTATTTTTCCAGCACTTTTAACAACTGATTGCGTGCAAGAGTTCAACTTGTGGTCTGGTGTGAACTCAAGACCTAATAGACATTCAAAGCATCGAACATTATTGACGATGCAACCATTTATCATGACTAAAGGAAACTTGGAGTCTGATCAGTGATGACAAAATAATACTAACTTGGTTTTAGAAGCATTGAAATTTACAATCCAGTTTTTACCCCATTGGGCTGTTAAAAGGGATCAGCTGCAAGACTCCAATCTGCTTGATGTTTGGAAGTACATCCATAAACTGTAGCATCCTTTGCTTAAGTGTTTACTAATGATCTGGAAATTTAAAAAAAAAAACATTTATAAAAAGCAGAATAAGGATAGGACTAAGAGAGTCTTGGATGACACCTACTTTTGTCCTCATGAACTTAAGACAACTGGCCATTCACAACTACCTTCATAGACCTACCCAAGACAAAGGGTTTGATGATTGCATAAACACTTTCAGAGTTGGCATAGCTGAAGAGTTTCTTTTCTACCATCAAGAATTTTGCTTTCTTTTCTACCATTGAGAAAATTCAATGTGTATTTTAGTACACATATTTTTATTTAAATTTATACTTTTATTAAAAAAAAAGCACATACAGATATTTGATGCATAGTCTTCTGTTTAACCCTTGCATATGGTGTCACTTTCAACTAATTTCAATTCCTGCAGTCTAAAAACACAAGAATTTAATGAAATAAATTTTGTTTACCAGACTGACAACATCCATTTCTTGACAATGACTGTGACAGTTGAAAGTACTTGAACATAACAGAAATAACCATGAACTTTTTTAACCTCATTATCGCTTATTAATATTTGAACTATTGTCTTCATCTTTGTTGTCGTTATCACAACATTTCAGCCATTGTGTCTTCTGGTCTTCATCAGGTGTATATTGATCTCAGCAGCCTAGATGGAATTCTGAAAAAGTGAACTCTAATCTATGAGAGTAGACTGTTTTCGTTCTACTGCCCATGTCTAGATGATATCTTGTCTAGTTCTCATTTTTTTAGTCTTGCTCATTGATTTCCATGAACTTCAAGTACATACTTTCTGGCCAAAGAATTGAACTCAGAATTACTATGTCACTAAATTCACATATCAACACTTTAATTCACTAGGCTATTGTCACAGATGTTAACATCTTATTAAAAAAATTGGAAAATTAAAAAGTGGAATAAGCAGACTGTTTTGGTTGGATTTAATAAAATTTGTTTTGATAAATTCTTGCCATTTAAATATATCTGGTATTTATTTTTATTTGCCAACCTTTAATATTTCCTATTTTATATTCTTTTAGTGATTAGTAGATTGTGTAATGCATAGTGCTATTGATTGATTTGTTTTCTATGGCTTGTCAACTCTATGCAGGTTATTTAAAGCCCAAAAATATTTTTACATTGTTTGGACTGTTGTCCTCATCTCTTTGTTGCCTTATTCACAATGTTTCAGCTGTTGTATGTTTCGACCTACTTCAGTTGTATGGAATTTTGAACTGAACTCTTTATTTTGTTCACCAGGTTAGATCAACTTCCACAAGTCCTGTCCCTTCTAGAGGACTCAGTTATCTCCCTTTAATTCAACTAAGTTTTTGTTTACTTCTCTTGTAACCAGGTTTTGAACTCTTTGACAAGGCAGTAGATCCAACCAATACTTTTATCCACTGGGCCATGTGTATGACTTTTTGGGACATTAACAGTAACAATTTTTTTTTTTACCAGAGCTCATATTAGTAGTAATGCTTTGAATAGATAGCATCAGAATTGTCATCGCTAAAGCCAACTCTATGGCTGAGATACATAGATGACACCTTCATACTCTGGCCATACTAGGAAGAGGTCCAACTACTACTGGACCATGTGAACTCAATAAGAAAATCAATACATTTCTCATTGGAGAAAGAAAAGAACAACAAAGCATTCCTTGAATGTACTAATATCTTGAACAGAGCCTAGTTTCAAGAAATCCCTATATCACAAGCCAACGTTCATCAGACAACACCTTCTTCAATTCCCACCACCCATACAGTGTAAAGAAAGGGTTTTGACTGCTGCTTACAACATCGTTCAAAAGCCATAAGTGTTAATCCAGAGATATATGAATGAGAAATGGTCAGTATAAGCAGTAACAACTTTCCTGGGTACATGACAGCTGCGCCAACAAACTGAAATAGAAGGGTGGAAGAGGATAACAATACCCATAAAACAGCCTTGGTCTGCCTACCCTATGTGAATCAATTATCAGAAAAATATAAAATATCTGTGGTCCATATAACATCAGGACAACCTTCAAAAGTGGTCCAACACTTTGCAGACACGTTTTCCGAGTAAGACCTCTCATATAGGAGAGCATGTCTAAAGGACTACATATATGCCATCCCATGCAGCTGCAGTAGGAAATATAAAGAAGAAACAAGACAGCCTCTTAAGATAAGACTACAAGAATACCACAAGGCTTTAACATGAGGAGAAATAGAGAAACCGGGCATAGCTGATCATATATGGAGGAAAAAGGAAGATCCTTGTGGGATGAAGTTGACATAATAGACAGAAAATATGAAACTTAAGGAATCAGGGCACATGTTAGGTCACAAAAATCTTCTAAGTAGGCCAAGCATAGAAATGAATACAATATAGAAACCAGTAATACAGAGTGCTAGAGAAAAACAATTACAAACAACCAAATTGTAATATGAGCTCTGACAGAATAATTCTTACTGAGACATTAGATTTATAAGTTCCCCAAAATTCATACATTAATGTCCTTAAGGACAAATGGCCCATTGGATAAAAGCATTGGTTACATCCAGTGACTTGACCCAAAGAGTTGTGAGTTCAATAGCAAACACTTGGAAAGTTGAGTTAAAGGGAGATAACTGATACTGAGATATCTGAATGATACACGACTTGTGGAACTAGAACAATTGACCCCAGTGAATAAAATAAAGGGTTCAGTTCGAAATTTCTATCACCTGAAGAAGGTCAGAGTGTATAATTGCCAAAATATTTAAAATGTTTACATTACATTTAAAAAACGTTTAAATGTAAGGTCAATAGACACCTCCTAACACACTAACCTGCTCCCATTCTATCAAATACTCTTCCCATCTGTCCAACCCTCATCCTCACTATCCTTACTCATCTGTCACCTTCCTCCTGACATTCCCTATGTCTAACCACTCCTTCTCTTTACCTTCCCCTATGTAGCCCCATGCGCAATAGTGGCAGTGGAATGCCTTGCTTGGGGTGAGATGATTAAAAAAAAAACATTGTGAATATATTAACAAAGATGAGGACAACAGTTCAAACAATGTAAATAATTACAATACCTCATTTCAGAAGTATAGACAAATATAGAAGAATATTATTTTGTTTCATTTTTATTTTTTTACATAATCGTTTAGTGATATAAGTAAAACAATTAAAACATAACTAAAAAAAAAAAAAAAAAGGTGAATTCATACCTTAATCATAATTTGATAAACAAACAAGAAATTATTAAGTGGATATAAAGTGGGGAATCAATTCTGTATTACAATCAATATATAAAATGATTCCTCACTTTGTGGCCAAGGTAGTTTCTGTACCTTTACGTTCCAAAGAATGTAAATAAAGCTAATACACACCTGTGTGACTAAACAGTATTTGATTGGTTTGTTTTCTATGGCTTATCAACAGATAAAGAACAATAAAGTGAATACAAAGTGGGGGATGAGTTCTATATTATAACAATAATAAACTGATCCCCCACCTTGTTGACAAGGTAGTTTCTATACATTTATATTATAGAGAATGTAAATAAATCTAAAAGACACACCTGTGTAGCTTACCAGTGTTTGATTAATTGATTGATTTATTTTTTATGGCTTGTTAACTTTTTGCAGGTTATTTAAAGCCAGAAATTATTTTTAGAATTTTTTTCTTTTGAGATAATAATGATTTAGGGATAAAAGTCATACAAATTGTACAATAGCTGATGAGTCGACCAAACCCAACTGGAATTGATAATTCTGAGACATCCATTGCACCATCCACACATCTTAGCTTATAGCACCTGGTATTTCCATGCAGTCCATCTAGGTACTAACCAGGCTTGACGTTGCTTAACTTTAGTTGTTGTACAGGAACCTATACTTCAACATAATGTGCCCATATGCCCACTTTGTTGTATGAAACTGGCAATCTGAATTCAAATTCTAGGTTTGTTAGATTCAGTCTGACATTAATGCCTTTAAGAAAAGCAAGAATCTTTCATATTTCTCCCCAGTTATGGGTTAAATAGCAGGTTTCTTTAGTTTTTTTTATTTAAGAGTAAATAATTCTTATATTGGTAACCCAGGATTGAATAGCAAATTTTATCATTTACAAAGAAATCCTCTAATAAAGAATTAGAAATTCCACTATATTTCTGAGATGAGGTAATATTTACAATATTTACATTATTTGGACTATTGTCCTCATCTTTGTTGCCATTTGTACGATATTTTGGCTGTTGTACACTCTGGTCTTCTTTGGTACTAGGAATTTCAAACTAAACCCTTTATTACAATTCACTGGGGTATATGATCTCCATCTTTGTGTAGAGCCTGTTCTGGTAATCATGAGTTATCTCCCTCTATCCCTGTAAGTTATTTGTTCATTACTGCTGTAGCCTGGTACTGAACTAACAACTCTTTGGGTCAAGTCACAGGAACTAACCAATGTCTATACCCATCGGGTCTTAAGGACACATTGCCCAGTGGGTATAGGTGTTGGTTAGTGGTAAACAAGTAACTTATTGAGTTAGAGGGAGATAACTCATACCAAAAGCGGTTCTACACAAGGGATGAGAATGATATACCCCACTGATTGTAATAAAGGATTTGGTTCGAAATTCCTAGCACTTGAAGAAGGCCGGAGCATAGAACAGCCAAAATGTCATACAAATGGCAACAAAGATGAGGGCAATAGTCTAAATAATGTAAA
Source organism: Ascarosepion bandense (assembly GCA_037127315.1). Classification (NCBI taxonomy): domain Eukaryota; kingdom Metazoa; phylum Mollusca; class Cephalopoda; order Sepiida; family Sepiidae; genus Ascarosepion; species Ascarosepion bandense. The sequence continues at coordinate 3,607,074 of JBBBDQ010001831.1, forward strand.
TACTGTAAAGAATTAGAAAGCTTATAAAACATTTCTGCTATATTTTACAGTGATTATAAAAGGAGTGGACCTCCAGATGCCTGTCGCATTCATGGTTCTTTGTTAGTTAATCGAGTGGCTGGCAACTTCCATATCACAGCAGGGAAGTGAGTATGTTTCATTGTCTGTTTTTATATTTAGTATTTTGCTTATTTTGACATTTTGCATATGTACTTTGTTACATATTTCACCCAATTCTACTAGTAAAACTATTATGTGTAACTAAATGATTTTTTGCCTTCTCTTTTGTGTATATTTTTCTTTTGTTTTTGTGTGTGTGTGTGAATAAAGACAAAAGGAAAACTTATCCAATGTGTTTTATCCTCTGATAAACTTTATCAAGTACATTTAAGTAAGGATTTTATTTTGCACCAAGTATTTAAGCAGAAAAAAAAATTTAGTTTTTAGAATTTTTAAATTTAAGAAGACTCAAAAATATACCTTAGACTAACTGAAAATCAAGGTAATTTCTGAAAGATGCTAAGTAATTTAATCTCTACTATAAGTCCAGTTTTGTTGGTTTCAGAGAAGTAAGAAACATAGCTAAATGTTTTATCTTCACCTGTTAGTAATTTTTTTAAGCTAAATTGGAAGTGTGTTAGTCATGAAAGTTTTCAACTTTCCAAGGATAAAGAATGAAAAATTTAAATCTCACCTGAGGCTAATTCTTTATTTTTGATCCAGGCTATTTATTTAACAGTTGTAGAACAACAGTTTGACAATAAACAAGCATGAGAAATAAGATGAGTGATTAGTCAAAAATTAATAATGACTTCCTCTAAGAAATTTGGGCCACTTAAGACTATTATATCTACTACAGATGTATGACGACAAAAATTATTGATGATCAATAATTCTTCATTTGAAAAAAATCAACTTCTTTGACAAAACTGTTGAAAAACATATTTCCACAAGCTCCTCTTCTTTGACTTTCAGATCAATTCCTGTTATTCCTCGTGGACATGCTCACTTGGCTTTGCTTGTGCCAGAAAGTGGTAAGAAAGAGGTTTTTACCAATTTATTATTATTTCATGCTGTTGGGCAAGTTTGTTTTTTTTCCATGAGAGTTTTGAGAAAGAGAAAGTTCTTACAGATTGCAGTATAAAAGATGGTAGTGGGAAATTCTTAGATTGTATGCACCAATAGTCGTCTATTCAATGGGAATATGCATACAGATAATATGCATTACTGCCGAGTTTACTGACATGTCATTTATCCAAGTTTAATTATTATGTGAAGATTTGTAATAATGTGCTGAAACAGCTATGCAATCTTTACAGCAATGAAAAATTTCAAGTAAAGTATCTCTATTAAACATTACATAGAGCTTATCAAATCTCTAACTCTTTAAATGTTGCATCAGGCTTAAAGATAGAAGAAACTGATTAAATTCAGTGGCAGTAGTCTTGGTTTATTATACACTGATTAACTTAATCTATCATCAATCAATCACTCCAATTCAGTCTGGACAACCCCTATACTGGGTTGAACAGTAAAGTTAAAAAGTTGAAGATAAGAAAAAAAAGTTCATTTTGTATGTAGACCTGGCAAAGCGCATACTTTGAAGCTTAAGAAAAGATCATTTACATTCACCAACTACTGTCAACTGTTCTCATCATGGTTGTTATGGCAACAATATTTCAGCTGGTCTTCTTCATCCGTCTTAAATTGTTTAAATATGAAGTGTAAAAAAAAGTTGAGATTTTTAACAGTTTTTTACAAAAAATTTGAGATGAATTCTTGTTTTTGTTGAAATTATATTTAGTAATGTTATACACAATGTATGGTTGATAAGAAAAACTTTCTTCGTTTTTTTTATCAGAATCTATTTTGCACATTAATAATCTATCATTTGTGTGTGCATTGAATACTGTTGCTATATCTGGTTGGGTATTCAACTCAAGATTCTCGACAAAATCCAAAGGCAGATTTGCAATATAATCGATCCTGACTTGGCAGCCCACCTTTAGTCACTTTCTCACCCATGTGATGTGGCTTCCCTCTGTCTTTTCTACAAGTATTTTCATAGTAACTGCTATGATAAGCTTTTTTCCCTGGTTCCCTGATATTAACACCTTCTACTAGATTAGCATCAAGGTCCCTTTTACCATTAAAATAGTTAAATGTATCTGCCACTTCTACTCTGTTTTTTTTTCTTGTACTTCCCATTTATGAAACTCCCTTCTTTTTGCCTGCTTCTCTGATAGCTGCAATCTCTAAAAGTTTAAATGAAACATCAATTGCCATCTTCTATCTCCTTGATTCCCATCCTTCTCTTATCCTTTTTTCAACATCTTCTGTTCCTTGTTTATTCTCTTACCGTAACCCCCCTGTACCTCAGTGGCAGTTCTACCTTTAAAAAAAGAGTAATAAATAAAAAAAAAAATTTTGCTGATGAGGTGGAGAGAAAAGAAGACAAGATAGTTTTTTTTTGTTGTTTTTTTACAGTGATATTCATCCTGTACAAGGCTCAATAGCCACTCGAGGTAGTGGGTTACAGAGTAAAAGCCATCAGTCAAAGTAATGTGATAATGCCACCAAAACACAAGGGTCACTGGAACTGAGAAAGGAAGGAAATACTTTAGAGGGAACCTGTAAGACAATCTTCAGCAAGAAACAAGGAATAAACCTCTACTCCTGTTTAAAAAACCAGGGAGAAGTTTCAACTGGACAATAGACAAACATATCTATTCCTATTAAAAAAAAAAAGTAAATAAATAGTAAATAAAATTCCAGAGTTTAGTTGGAGATGTTAGAAGTGTAGAGTTGAAGTAGGCTTTAGAAGGAACTGGAAACCTAATCCTGTGCATAAAACTAATGAGAAGCTACTACTCCTGTTCAAAAAACAAAGGAGGGATAAAAACTGAATGGTAGGCAAACCTTGTATTGCAAGTATAATGGAAAATGGTGGAATGTCTTTTGTGAGCAAGGGAGGTAGCCTAGGAGATGGGAGAGTTGGTTGTATACAGGCCTGGCGTTAATTTATTTCATATTTTTGGTGATTTTTTTTTTTTGTAATCTGCTCAGAGCCCTTGCATAGAGGGCGATATATGTTTTTAATTTTGCTTTTCTAGCATTCATATATAGTCGGCAGGTTTTCAATTGGAGGGACTCAGTGAGAGGTTTAATTTGAAGCAGAGTATAGCAATAGTATTTTCATTTTTCTTTAATGCATGAATAGTTTAAAAATGTTCCTCCAAATTTATTAGATAATGATAGAAATTTAATGCTTTAACTTTGTATTGTTTTGGTGTTTCCAGAGCTGATGACTAGAAAGATATTGACTTTTTATCTAAATCTGAAATCCAACCTGCAAAGATATTGTGGATAGTATCTCCCTTTCCTTTTGGCATAGGTCGCGGAAATACTTATCAAGTTATAAAAAAGCAACAACTTTAGTTTGTTTCTGCTTCTGGATTCTTTAAACAGTAGTAATAGTAAATTTATATTAAAAAAAAAAAAGAAGCTATCCCTGCCCATCACACATATGTGTGTGTGTGTTTGCATTCATGCACATATGTAGAGTGACTAACACCTCTGCAGCACTATCAATGATGGAATAGTCCATGGTCTGAAATAATTTATTTAAGTAAAGAATAGCAGCATTCGAGGTGTAATGTTTAAGGTGTAATACATGTAATATTTGGACTGATTACTTTGGTGACTATTGCAATGTAAACCCTTCCACTCTGTGTTCTGTCTTGTCAGTTATTGTAACTATTGTGCTGTTCTGTGTATATCCATTTAGCACAAGATATTGTGCTCAATAATACCAATGCACACTTTCTCTGTAACAATATTTAGCGGAACGGAGGTAATTAATTTTATTAATTAATTATTAACTATAATTGGAAAATCTTTTAATTACTATTATAGATCAGAAGAAAACGTACTAAAAGAATTTTTTATTCTCCGAATATGAGTGAAGGAAAAGAAACATAAGGCAACAAATTTTGTTTTCCTTGTTGTTATTCTAAACCTGAGAGGGAGAGAGAGAAAAAAGAGAAACAAAAGAGAAATAAATTTTTATTTTTGCAGTTAGATAAAACACAGAACGATAGACATTGGAATTTAAAGGAATTGGGCCACCCATGAAAGGTAACAAGTTTTGTTTCTCTGTTGTTATTCTAAACCTGAAAGGGAGAAAGAGAAGAGAAATAAATTTTTATTTTCGCTGACATTAGTATTTTGATTGAAATATAAAATCCACATGGCCCTAGATGAAACTTAAGTCACCTGTCAAGGTGATAATAAAAGAAATGGAGAATCACCTGGCTAGCCTGACATTATAAAGAAAAGAAAAAGAAAGCAGATAACAAAATATTTTTTGTCATCTGAAAATATCTGTGACTCAAAAATAGATATTGGAAACGCAGATGCGGAAATTCTTATCTAAGTGACAATATCAACAGACTCGCCTGTCTGGTTGTTTTGGGTGAAACAAGGAAGGGATATAGTTCAAAAGGTTAATAGTGATTGATTAAAAAAATCCCCAAAATTGTTTCGTGAGAAAGAAAATTCGCCAGATAAGTCCAGCCCAGAAAAGGGGTATTGAAAGATGATGTCATAAAACTGAGCGGAATCTCATTGGTCCTGTGAACCAGCGCCCGAAAAGGGGAGACGACCAGCAGTTGATGTCATGGAAATAAGACTAATCCCATTGGATGAACCGAAGGCAACAATGAGTAGCAGCATTCTATTGGTTGCCGAGATGTGAGGTTAGACATCCAGTGTTCGTCAGCCCCACACCATGGCATGGACATAAATACAGGGTCCCGAGGGACCAAAATCAGTTTTCAGTTCCAGTTCGAGTGGCAGTGAGTTCGAGTTCCCGGCCCAGAGATGTAATGACAGAGAGCTAATTGCCACGCAGTTGGGTGCCAACCATGGAAAAATTGCCGCCTGCCAAAGACAGTTCCCAGCTGAAAAAGTAAAAAGACTGAGAGATAATTGCCATGCCGTTGGATGCCGACCCTAGAGAAGCCTGTTGCCAATCAACCAACTAACCAACCACAGTTTTGTGAGAGTGGTCCAGCCCAGAACAAGAAATCCACCTCGATTCCAATTCCGAAGACGAACTGTGCCAACCTACCTATAACCCAGCACTTCGGCAATTTCCGCAACATTCTTGAAAACAAGAATCAAGTTGACTAGACTTACAATGAACTTAGAACTCTGTTCGAAGCAGCGTGCTGGGATTAGCCAGATTTCCCGTTTATTGCTTAGGAGGACAATTCAATTTACTTAAGAGACTTCCATTCTGCTACCAGCTTGATAGAAGCAGGGATTGGAAATTCTCCAAAAGACTATTGTGTGAATTATTCATTGTATATAAAGATGTTATTTTATAACACTTCAGACGTCGGTTCACTTATTTTTCTTGGTGCTATATTTCTTTCTTTTATTATTCAATTGTGTGCACGCTTCCCGATTTGGTTTAGTTCGGCAGAGAGACAGCTAGTGGAAAACTGACATGACTACCTTGTGATCAGTCAACGCAATGTGGGACAAGGGAGATCACTGTGAACAATCTACGACCAGCTATCTGGATTGAAACCAACAGCGACTGACCTGGGTAGTGGCATATCTCTGTGTATCCTATCCACCTTGGTGATACAACAATATGTAATCTATATGTGTGTGTTGTGTTAGTGACAGGTTTATTCCTTCTTTGTTGTTCAGAATTGGGTTTTCAGATCCTTCTAACGTCTCTGCCTAAACTCTGAATTTTATTTACTATTTATTTATTTATTTATTTATTAGGAGTAAAGAGGTTTACCTATCATTTGATTCATACTCCTCTCCAGTTTTCTGAACAGCAGTAGAGGTTTAATTCTTATTTCCTGTTTAGGATTGGGTTTCTAATTCTCTCTAAATTTTTTTCATTCTCTTTCATTCCATTCCCAGTAAACTCTTGTATCTTAGTGGCATTATTGTTTTGCTTATTGTGATTATTTGCTTAGAGTGAACTGATTAAAAAAATCACTTTGACATTTATTGTATACACATACACACACACAATATGCATTTTAAATAAGACCTTGTAATAACATATATCACTTAGTATGAACAACCACTATTTCGAATTGAACAATAAAATTATAAAGTTGGAGATAAAAAAATAAAAATTTTGGTTTCACAGGCTAATTTATGAACATTTTTAAATTTAAAATTGTTTTAAAACTGAATATTATTTAATTTATATATATATATATATATATATATATATATATATATATATATATGTATATATATATATTTGTGTATTTAGGCAGCAAATTTTCTTTTAAACATGTGAGATTAAATAAATTGCAAACATTGTGTCTGCTTATTGTTAATAAAATCTGTAATAGATGAGCTGTAACGTTGATCGTAGAAGATGATTGAAATTACTTGTGAAAATCGAGAAATAATCCGTCAAACTTACAGCTCAATTTCTTTCAATTATAATATGCGAAAGATTATCCTTCAGTATGAACGGATTTTATTAAAAATAAGCAGACATAATGTTTGCAATTTATTTAATCTCACATGTCTAAAAGTAATATCTAATAAAATGACAAAATAAATCGGAAAACTGCCAGGTGAAAAAAAAAAAGTCACACTCAACTTGCTATATATATCTCAGATTAAATAAATTGCAAACATTGTGTTTGCTTATTTTTAATAAAACCCGTTCTTACTCACGGAAATTCTTCTGTATATTATAATTGAAAGATGTAAGAAATTAATAGAATCAGCTATGAATACTGTAGTAACATTCTAAAATGTTTATAAAAAGAACAGTTTTTTTCATGCTTTAACACATGCATGACCATGACATTACAACAGTAAAATAAAAAATTCTATTTTGGATTATTTTCACGTTTTAATGAATGCTAAGCAATTTGTCAACTGTTAAATTTGAAGCAAGAAGAAAATTTACAGTAATTTTTAGCAACAATTTTGTGGTTTTTCTTTTTGTTACCACAACTTACACCCCTGAAGATGATCTCAGAAAGAGATTGAAAGTACTTGGGAACAACAAGAAATGAATAATAAAATCATCTGTCAAAGTTACAGCTCATTTCTTACATCTTTCAATTATAATATGCGAAAGATTATCCTTGAGTATGAACGGATTTTATTAAAAATAAGCAGACATAATGTTTGCAATTTGTTTAATTTGACACACACACACACACACACACACACATATATATATATATATATATATATATATATATATATATATATATTCCACAAGAGTGTTTAAAAGTGAAAAAATGTTACACTCACAGACTCACCAGCAATTGTAAGGAGCGTAAAAACCGCTCTTTCTGTCTGCACAGGCTCGGCTGTTGAATTTTCAAGCAAATTGCTTCCAAAATACGTAGATGATGTGTAGACCAAGCGCTGTGCAAGACAGTAAACCAGCTGTCCTCATATGCCGAGGCACACACTTGATTGTCCAAAAGATGTCGGCCAATAGTGGAATCCAGAATAGATTGTGTTGTTCTTATAGGTCTGAGAGAGCCACTGGAACGTATATTAGCGGGGACGTGTTGTGAAACCCGCGTCTCCAACCTCAGATCAGCATTTAAATTTGTAAACATTGGAACTTTTTTGAAAATAGGACAACCTATCTTTACTGAAGGAAGGAAACACAGGTCTAGTCTGATAAACAACATGTAACTGGACCGCAAAATAATAGGATGAAACACATGCCGAAACTCTGTCGGCTACAGTTTGACATCTTCTACCAAGCCAGGGTATTTTCAGATACAAGGGACAGTGGATAGGTCCTTCAACCTTAGGTTCTTTGTGACGTTTGATCTTGCGATCAATTACCCGTTTCACCACATTAACCGGGTACCCGTTGCCTTCGAAAATCTCCTGAAAGCGAATTAATTCGCTTTCTAAACATTCAGGAGAACAAATATTCAAGGCACAGTGAACTAAGGTTTCTATCAGGCCCAGTTTATGAGACTTAGGGACAAACGATTTCCAATTAGTATACAAACCAGTGAAAGTTGGTTTGCGAAAAACAGAAGTCACGAAAGCACCGTCCCGCCGCTGAACAAGGACATCTAAAAATGGGAGACATCCATCCCTTTCAATCTCCATGGTAAACTGAAGGGAAGGATGTAAAGAATTTAGCTGAACTAAAAAATATATATAAAATAAATTATTTAATTACTTTGTTTTTAGTCATAATAAAATTAGACCAGTACACAGTTGTATTAAAAAGTGTTTGATAGAATTATATTGTAGACCTTTTGAATATTTTTAATTTGGAAATGAGTTATTACACAACCTAATTTTGAAAATTGCATGTTCAAAAAATCTCTGTTACATGAGTGTTCTTAAAAAAAATGGTAAAATCAGTTATTGCAAATCGCCTGAAGACACCAAATGGTAGAAACCTAGGTTGTGTAATAACTTGTTTACAAATGAAAAATATATTTATATAGTTTGGCCTTTGCAGCCATGAACATAATGTCATTAACTAGTGATTTCTTGAATTCTCATTTTTCTCATTTGGTGGAGCAATCATAATCACTCTCAATGAACTTCATTAATATATATATATATATATATATATATATATATATTCCATTTGTAAATGAGTTATACAACCCAGGTTTCTACCATGTAACCTGGGTCACATAATAACTTGTTTACAAATGGAAAATATTCAAAAGTTCTACAATATAATTGTATTGAACACTTTTTAATACAAATGTGCACTGGTCTAATTTTATTATGACCAAAAACTAAGTAATAAAACAATCAATATATATATATATATATATATATATATATATATATATGGGTATTCAAAAAGAGAGCAGATTTTGAAAATTTAATAAAAACAAGTTCTAAGAGATAGAAAAGCATTATTAGAAAAAGATTCAAACTTATTAAAACAAATGAACATTTTTTCAATTTTGTTTAAATGCCCTTTTTTTTTTCAGATGTTGTATAAATTTAAATTGTTATAATTTGTGTCAAGCATTCCATTAAAATGGCTCTTGTTCATTATTTGTAGCTTCTATGTCACCAGATCTTACCCATTAGAATTTTTTATTTCTGTAGTAATATCAAATAAAGAGTGTTTGTTCTGCTTTTGTCTGCTACTCTTGAAGATTTTTTTATTTTTTTTATCATATCACCCCGAGCAAGGCGGTAATGCCACTGATGTGCAGGGGGCTACGTAAGAGTGAAAAGATTGAAAAAAAGAAAACTGGAAACCACATCCTAAACAGGAAACAAGGGATGAGCCTCTTCACCTGTTCAATAGACGTGGGTGGAGTGTGAACCGGGCGATAGTTTAGTCATTGAATTGTTGAAGCTGTGAAGTCAATCTCCACAGATCAATTGATTCAAGTGCAGCAAGAAGCGGAATACCATTTCGATGTTTGTCACACTACATATGTTACTCATATTGAGTATATACAAGTTGAACAACCTTAAAATAATAAACTCAAAACCTTTTCTGATCCAGGAATGTGTTGAATGTGTGTTTGTCTCTTAGCATTTTTATTAAATTTTTAAAATCTGATCTTTCTTTTTGAATAACTTGTACATAAGGTATGTGTATATTGATATTATTAATATGCAGTCCTCATAGTTAAAATTTTTATTATTATTTCAGAGTACAATTTCTCTCATAGAATTGATCATTTTTCATTTGGGGAACTCGGATCAAAATTTGTGCATCCGCTTGATGGAGAAGTGATGGTGACAAAAGATAGTAAGCACTTTTTTATTTTTAACTTTCCAGCCTTCATTTGAATTTCAGTTCTTTCTCTTGGTGGCTTTACTTTTTTTACAATTAGCTTCATCCTGTAGAAGACCCAGGAGCCACTCAAGATAGAGGATGACATTAAGAGGCAGTTTATGCAGATAGGAAAGGAAGATAAGTCTATATTTGAACAGGTTCAAATTGTAAAAATCAGGGGAAATATCCTCTTGGGAGTTTGTTCCTTAGGGCATTTGTTCATGAGAAGAAGCTGTTGAAGTGGATCTTACTTCTTGCTGATGAAATACAGAGGGAATGTGGGTAGTTTACTACAGTGTATGTGGCATGGCACGTACAATCCATGAAGGTTTGACTTGGTGGTATATATTTTGTTTGAGCACTTTCCATAAAAATAACGATAGAGCAGTGAGAGGCCCACCATACCCCACTTGTGAGAGAGGGATGGAATATGAGGGTGGTTTTCGATAATGTAACTGGCATGGTGAGTCCTAGCCATGATGGTGAGACCTGGCAGAATGAAGGAATGTAGTTCATTCGAGCACTTTCCATGGAAGTAGCGACAGAGTAATTAAGAGGCTTACCACCTTCCACCTGTAAGAAAATAATTCCACACATCCACAAGGACTCAGGGACACTATTTTAATAAACACTGAAACATTGATTTTATTGGATGACCAGCCCCCAATGATAATCACAGGTAGTGTGAGATTTGAAAGCCTCTTCCTTTTTTCTCCTTTGCCTTGTGAAGCAACAAGAATCGTTCTTTCTCATTTCGATAGACAAAAGGCCATTGAAACTCTTCAGAGACACAGAAGGAAGATTGTGTGAACTCTTCATAACTTTAACTTTGTTTATGTTATCCTTCTCTAACATATCTGTTTAATTTGTTTATTAATTGTTGTTTGTTGAATTGTGTTTTGTGGGTTATTTTTACCCAGACTCATGTGAATCCACCAAGTATTGTTCATATGTACTAGCAAGCATAAAATGGATAATGTCAATTCCTGCAACAATATAAATGAATTTTGAAAGTTAAATTCTGCAAATTTAAACTAAATATAGGATGAGATGAGGATAATATGTTATGTTATGGGTAACATAAGATAAATAAACAAAGAGAAAAATAAAATGAATAAAAAAAGGAAAGAGAAAAAAAGAATAAGAAAGCAAAAAATAAAGTATAAAGAAGGGACTTTTGTTTCGGGTTGTTTCGGTATGTTTCAGCATGTTTCAAGTGAAATCGAGACTTTTGTAGAAGATTTTAGGCAATTCTAGAAGCAAACCGAACCAGCAATGTTCTCTTACTTAAAAGTTGGGATATAAAAGAAGAGCTTTTGGAGAGAAAATGGGAGAGAGAAAAAGAAAAGGGACCATTTCATGCTCTCTCATTTTCTTTTTTCATCCTACATCCAAATTCAAAAGAAAAAAGAAAGAACATACACTTCGAGCCAAATGGTCGGAATGGGCTGTCAAAAAAGCAGACAATAAAAATTGGCCCTACACTCTCTTCTCTCACCTATACTTTCTTCCTTCCTCAGCAGAAAGAAAAAAGAGAAGAAGAAAGAATCAACACACAGAAGTTTACTACTATTCAAGTGAGCATGTAACACAAAAAATAACAAAAGTGAAATATTTCTTTTTTAAATGCAAGAAACTTATCTTTTAAATATTATTACACTAAAACCTTCTGATGGCTACATAACTCTATGTAATATTTTAATTTATAAATAACATTATAATTATAAAAAGAAGTGTGATTTATCTTTCAATTATTGTTCTGAACTTCTGAATGTTCAAATGTGGGGATTTTGTTTATGTTTGACATAGTGACTCTGCTACAAATAATCCACATGTAAATAATGTTAATAAGGTTTTGGTGCTTAAAACTTTAACATAACTCACATTTTTAACTAAAAATTTTGGGTTACCCCCCACTTGGCTTTGACAAATGCCCATTATGTGGTGCTGTTTAAGTCTACAAAAAGACAAACATTTCTTTCCTATTTCTTTTCCTTCAAGCTGTAGTAGGATAAAAATGTCCCTGCTGGGTTGAGTTTGTTTCCCCGGTCAACTGACAACTGTTCTCTGACACACGTTATCACGCACGCAAAAAAGCATCTTCTTCATAGCTAAGTTTTGAATATCTCTTCCTCTCTTTTTAACTGTGTACTCATTAATGTAATTTTTCTTGTTAATACATGCATTAATTGTTCTTGTTTTTGAATTCCATCTTTTTGTCTTTTGTTTTTCTCCAGACTCACATAGGTCTACCAAAATATTGTTTGCAGGACAAATCAAACATTATTCAACTTTACTTGCTCTGTGGCTGAGTTTATCTAAAGCACACTGAATCTAACAAGTTCCTCTTGCAAAGGGGGACACTGATTCAAATCCTGCTGGAGAGCACATATTTTCTTAAATATCATATATTCATTATTTCCATACACTACCGGCCATAATTATTAGGCCACCTTAGTTTTTTTAAAAGAAATGATGTATTTTATACTATTTTTAGTAGATAATTCTAAATGAAAATAGAATGTTTCTTTTATTATTACTTCACAAAATTTTACAAGGCAAGAAAGCAAAGATGGACTCATCCAAATCACCCTAAATTTTCTTCATTCTTTTATTGATGAAACTGTAACATAGGTAGTTATTAAATATTTATAAATTCATTTGATGCACATATTATTGTGCAATATTAACAAAAGAACCATTCTATTTTCATTTACAGTTTGTCACTTGGCAATAAACACTAAAGAATAGTATGAAATACATCATTTTTTTAAACACTGGAGTGGCCTAATAATTATAGGTGGTAGTGTAGATATACTTGATACTTAGATATGCTTATCATCTGTGTAGATATATTCACTGTTTTCTCTCTAAGTTGCAATAAATAAATTAAATTAGATCAGCTATAAATTTAGTCACTTATGGCTACACTGTAACAGTTTTGAATATTATCAATATTTGTTTATTTTTAATTATTTCTTTTATCACAGACTATCATATGTTCCAGTATTTCATGCAAGTTGTTCCCACAGAGGTGCGTACTTACAAAAATAATATGGACACTTATCAATTTGCAGTCACAGAAAAGGTGAGTAATTTTAAAACACTAAAATCTTTTTGGAAACCTGCTAATGCATGTTGAAATTCTCACAGTATTTAATATTTTTGATGTTATTGCTCACATTTTTTTGTCAAGATTTACAAACTTGACATTTCATTGAATTTCACAAACCATTGAATAAGCTGATTTGTTTGGAAAAATACTTTGACAAAATCCTACTTCAGTTTAATAATACCTCTAATTTACTTTTATAGGACTTCATGGTAAAAATATTTTTTAAGAAAATTTTTTATTTCTTTTTTAACTGCAAAGAATAAATTCTTAGGATTTCTTACTCTTGAGCATGCAACATACAACTAGTCAGATGTAAATATTTATTTCTGTATTTCCTTACCTGTTCACTCTGCTTTCTAAAATTTTGTTTCAATCAGTATGGTTATTTTAGAGGGTATGATGGATGGACTAGCAGTAGTTACAGAATTGTATATATGCATTGGAATCAAAATACACAAGCAAAAATGTTGAATGATTTTGAATTGTTCTTTCAATTGGCATGTGATTTAATTTTTTAAACTTGTATTTTTTTTCTCTAAATTTTTTCTTATTTCATTTCAAGAACCGAACAATTAACCACGACAAAGGAAGTCATGGTGTAGCTGGCATTTTTATAAAATATGATTTGGCGTCCTTGAAAATCAGAGTCCGAGAAGAGCATAAACCTTACTGGCAGTTTCTGGTTCGACTGTGTGGCATTATTGGAGGAATGTTTTCAGTTTCAGGTTGGCATATTTTTTAAATTTTCTTATTGTTTTTTATAATATCTTAAGATATCTCTTTGAGATATTTATTTCTTGGAAATCTGAAATTATTTTAATAAATCTCTGGGATGTTTTCAAGAAATTTATCAAGTCCTAACCAAACCAAAATATTCTTGTCTAGTTAAAAATGTTATTGCTTATAACAGAACTGGTCAAACTTTTTTAATGTAAGAACCACAAGTTCAGATGTTTGAGAGATGCAAGTGTTGAACAAAATTTACATACACGTTTTTTGTTACATACACATTAACATTTGTGCTTTAATCTAATGGGGTCCCAATTCATATCCAGTAAATATGTATGAAGCTTGAAATTTCTTTTATTTACTTTTTATATTAACTGTGATGAAAAAAGAAGCTCAGCCAACATATTTCCATAAGCCATATATTAAAGGTCGAAGAGCACAAGTGCTTTAGTAATAATGATATATTAGTGGAAGGGTTGCAGGGTGGAGAATAATTCATCAACCACCACGTCGGGTCAGGTCGGGTCGTGTAAACACTTTAGAATTTTGTTGAGGCTGGACAGTGAAAATTGGGTAGCACCAACCCATTAATGGCAACAATGCTCCATTCTTGGTTTGATCTCATTCTTACAAACATAGAGCATGGCAGAAGACTTTACATGAAGGATCATCAAAGATTTCGTTAAAAACAAAGAAAACGCAGCTGAGCTCCTATGTACTATCAATCCTCCTATATGACAGCAGCGGACAAACTTGCTTAATGTAAGATGTCCAATAAAGTTCAGATGTTTGAGAGTCACAAGACAGGAACAAAATTTACATACATGTTTTTGTTACATACACATTAACATTAAACTTGTGCTTTAATCCAATTCATACCCAGTAAATAATTATAAAGCTTGAAATTTTTCTTATTTACCTTTTTTATTTAGTCAAGTGCCATATGTGATACAGGCTTGGGTGATCATGTCTCAAAGGAGACATGACTGACTGGACAGAAGATTATCCCACAGTAGGTTGCCATTACTTTCTACGGTAGACTGGTTGTCAACCAAGGCTATAGAACCCAATCTGTCCTATTATTTAACCCATAACTGGAGGAAAAAGATGGATTAATACCTTTCTCAAAGGTATTCGCGGATAAGTGAATGCAAAGAATTCAACTGGGATTTGAACTTGGCTCCCCGCTTTCTTGTATCCACTCCACCACAACACACGTCCCATTTATATTAACTGTGATAAAAAAAGGACCTCGGCCAACATATTTTCAAGAGCTCATGAACTGCGGTTTGGCCGCCCCTGGCTTATAATATTGCTAACAAGATCTAGTAGATCCAATCTCAAAACATTTTGTCACGTTTCAAATGTATTTTATTTCATTCAACAGTGAGTGATATTGACTTTTAATGTGCTTTGTTATAATAAGTGATGTCAAATTTTAGCAACATTTTTTACATTGTTACAGTTCTTAGGCTTTCATTATTTTTTAAAGAAATACTAAGATATACGCATGTCTCTCTAGAAAATCTGTTTTTTTCTCTTGAAAAGTCACTGACTTTCACTTATTTTCCTAGAATTATGTAAACATTTTTTACAAGTAACTTGAATTTTGATTAAATCTGATCCCTTCAGAGACGGAGCCTCGTTTAGAGTTTTTGTTTATTTAAAAACTGCTTGTGCTCATATTGTTTAATGTTTATGTCCTTTATAATCTCTGATATTTCTTGATTGTTTTGATCTTGGCATCTTTTGCAGGAATGCTTCACGGTTTGGTTGGTTTCCTGATAGATATCTTCACCTGTCGTTTCCGTTTCGGTTCCCAAAAAGAGCAGGAAACTGAAAGTGGCACCTCCCAGCCAGCCACGTTAGGAGACTTGCCTTTTGAAATGGTGAACACGTTCGTACCTCCAGCAAAATCAAACCTTCCAGTGTCCCCAACCCTGGACACCCAGTTTCCCACTTCTCCTTCATCCTTAACCTAACACCAACAACCGTCTTGGGCCTCCTTTGGAACTGCCTGAAAGTAAAGGTCTACAGAATTTGATAGAATTTAGCTAACACATAAGTCTACATAGGCACCTATAAAATTATATAGGATGAAGTTGCCCTGAAAAAAAGTTAAGTTAAACTATAAATTAACTAGTTTGTTTATAATTATATACAAGTATATTTTGGAATGATTTTCATTTTCTATATCCATATTTAAACTTGATCATCCAAAAACTTACAATAAGAAACACTTGTTGTTATATCTGAGTTTATCTGGAGCCAATCATTTCTGCTATATTGTTTGTTTGTTTGTTTTATAAAATTGTGCTATAAATGGTATGAGTTATATACCACCAACAATTGCTTTTGTTGTGCTGAGTGTTTTCTTTTTATGTAGGTGATTTCTTTTTATTGCTTTTTTTATAGTGTTAACTTCCTTTTTATAAAGCAATTAAGGCAACACCCATTCATGCACACTAAAATGAAGTTAACACAATAAAAAGCAATCAACTCCCTGCAAATAATGAAACACACTCAACACAACAAAAGCAATTAAGCATCTGTAAAATTATTCACATACAAAAATATTAAATTACACTAAGCTCCATATAAATAAGAATAAAACCAGGACACAAGACAGTTTGAAAAAAAGCACAGATGAGTGAGGACATCATAATGGTGCCTTCATGAAACTTCAAAGCATGATGCAAAGTGACAAACTTCTCCACATTATATATATATATATATATATCTATGCACATGAAAACTTTATCAGAGGAGGTGCTGAAAAATTCTTTGCCTAGTCTGCCCAAATAACCAAACATCAGATTTTTTTTCCCAAAAATGTTTATGGTCTGGCCAATAATTCTTCAGCAATCATCTAATTCACCTTACTTCTCAGCTTTTCATTTTAGAATTGGGTTTTTGATTCCTTCTAAAGTCTTTTCATCCTCCTTATTGTCTATAACTGAGAAAATGTGTTAACATTCTAAGCTTTGTTTTGAGAATTAAAAGAAAAATATTGTGTTATAGATATTGTCATGACATTCTGCAGTGCTTCTTAGGTGTACAATTTGTATGGAAAGAAAAAAATTTCCATTTTTCTATACATTTTTTTCAAAGTAGAATGGCAGCAACAAAAATGGCTGCTATATACTTACTAAATCCATTCAATCTAGCAATGCAAGACATGCAAATAATATCATCTGTCATTTATGTAACTCAGATGGTCTTAATAGATACACAAGTATATTGCAAGACAGCTGTTCTGAACAAAGAAAATTAGTGATCAGTTATTTTGTTGTTTTGTTTGAATAAAAAATAACTTCCTTATGAATCTATATACTTAAAGAAGGCTGGTGAATAGTTTTGTTGAAACATTGTTTTAGCAATATTAACACAAGTTCAGTTGTTTGAATAAATCTTAGAACTTATATTTATAAAGACACATAAACACTTGTATATTTCTTGTTCATATGTAAAGGTCAAGATAGTATTCATACATATATGCATATATTTACATACAACTCTTGCACAAGAAAGATCTTCAAAGGTTTCCACTTCATTTCTGTCATAATGTCTCATGAAAAATTAGACAATTTTTAGCATTCTAAGAGTTCTTTAAAAAAATCTCATATGAGATTCCTGATTTTCTAAGCAACACAAATCATGTTTTCTGAATAGAAGATTTAGATTTCAGATTCTATCATTTTGAAGAGAAAGAAATTTTGTATTGCTGAATTGACTAAATAAAATGCCAATATTTTTTGTTATCTGACATTCCTCTTTATATCAATGGTTGCTATCAAGGTATGCAAAGAGATTTTGGCAGTTAAACCTTTGTGCCTGCAAAAAAAAGAAAAACGGCGTGTCAAAAAATAGTCCTTTGACACTGCTATTACTATATATACACTATTGACTCACTTGGCAATGTTTATTGTTTGAAAAAGCCATGATTAGTATTTTAATAAAGCCCAAGCATATGAAAGTGGAATTACACATTTTCTTTATTCTTGAGAAATGATGACAGAGTATAAACACCATTTATTTATTAGATTGCTTTTTTACAAAAATAATTTTATATTTACAAAACTATATAAATATGTGAACCAAATATTTATTATCTACGATTTTATATAGAAATAGATATAAGAAATTTTTTTATTTGTAAATTTATGAAATTATCAGGACAAGAAAATTAAAATAACCACATAATGGTGAGTGACTGTAATTATAAATTTTGAAACAAATGCATTTTCCAGGCATTTTTTTCATTTGCTCTTGCCACATAAATTCACTAAAATAATTTTTTAAATATTCTGATAATTTTATAATTTTTACAAATTTAAATAAAACAATATCTTTTTAAATTTATTTGAAATTTTATAAAGATTAAGTAATGAGTATCTCATTGTACTGGGTTCCCATATTTTTAAAATCTTGTGAATAAAATTGCTGAGGAAGTCAAAAGTGTACACAGTAACAGCGGTGTCAAGGGAATAATCATCCTATTGATACAATGTTTTTTTTTTTCAGGCATGAGAGTTAAACATTACCAAGATTTTTACGTCTTATCTATGTTAGGATGTGGGTTGTGGTGCAGGATGTGCGTTGTGGTACAATGGATATTGGCTTGGAACGAAAAATTGGAGAGCCGAGTTCAAATTCTAGTCGAATTCCTTGCATTCACTTACGCACAAATACTCTTGGGAATGATATTAATCCGTCTCTTCCCTCCAGTTATGGGTTAAATAACAGGACAGATTGGGTTCTATAGCCTTGGATAGCACAAAGTAATGGCAACTTACTGCAGAATAATCTTCTGCCCAGTCAGTCATGTCTCTTTCGAGATATTATCGCCCAAGTGTGTATCACGTATGGCATTTAACTGACTGATCTTTTTTAAATTCGAATAAGAAATTAGTCACTATTTCCACTTTTGGCAGACTGTGGACTAACATGACTTATTTAATTGCCATTTATTACAGTCTTGAGTAAGCTTATTTAGTATTTATCTAATGTCCTCGTCTTTCTTATTACCGTGTTTCAATCATTCTGCCCTCCAAAATCTGGTTAGAGTTTTAAAATATCTATGTGATCTTGTGGGTGATGAAATATTTTCCACCCTAGAAATCCTTTCTCCACAAATGAAACCTAGAAATGCTTTCACTGTTTTATTTTTATTTTCATGGTAGATGTTCTGGCGACGAGCTACATTCCTTAGAATCACAAGTTCAGACCTTTACAGTTAGGACTTGGCATGGCACATACACAGGGACAACTCATCCTTTCATCTACATTAGTAAGAAGAAACACAGATAGCTTCTTCCTTAGAACTACTACTTTGTGAAACAAACTCTTGACTGGGTGTTTTTCACATCAGTACAATCTTAAACTTTTCAAGTCCAGGGTTAACCTCATAAACTGTGCTTCTTACCTTCTCCTCTTATGACAATACAATATTATTCAGTAATCCACTACCTTGAGTAGTTCTTGGGTTTTGTGCAGAATGAACATAAGTGCAATAAAAAAAACAAAAAAAAAAGATGAGGTCATTAGTCTAAACTGGATTAATGTGACAGTAAAAAATGAAAATTATTTGTAAATTGCATGTGAAAAGAGTGTAGAAAGGTAACTTTAATTATACAACTGTATCCCAAATATATTATGATAATTTGTACTGTCAAGAAGTATTTGTGTGTGTGTGTGTGTGTGTGTATATATATATATATATATATATATATATATATACACACACATTCTTTAGGTCCCCTTTTTTCTAATTATTATATGGCAAATCTAGAAAATAAAATAATTAATGACAACAATAAACCCTGTATATATGTAAGATATATAGATGACATCTTTGTTTTAGCTAAGAATATCGATCAAATTAAATATCTTAAAAACAAATTTGAAAGTCACTCCGTCCTCAAATTTACATTAGAACTTAATATTAATAACAAACTCCCATTCCTTGATGTATTCATTGATTCTAGCACACATAAATTTACTACTTCTCTATATAGGAAACCAACTAGCATAAATTCGTGTCTTCTTAATTATAATAGTGAATGTCCCCAACGATATAAGTTAGCTGTTATAAAAAACTTACTTCAACGCACACAAATGATATCTTCTTCCAAATCTATATTTTATAAAGAATTACACAACATTAAGCAAACACTAGTCAATAATGGATTTCCTAACTCCGTTATTGATCAACAAATTAAAATGTATCTCAACAAACTTAACAATAGCTCTAACAATAATGATAATATTAATAATGGTTTACATCAAAATAAACATAACACTATTAACTTATACTATTGCAACCAAATACATAATAATTATAAACAAGATGAAAAAACTCTCAAAAACATAATACGTAGAAATGTTAAACCAGTGGATAGTAATAATCAAATTAAACTCATTATATATTATAAAAAGTTTAAAACAATTGACCTCATAGTTTATAATAACCCAACAGGCACTAAACTAAATTCTTTACAAAAAACCAATGTAGTGTACCAATTTACATGCCCATTCAGAGATTGCATCTCTGATACTACTCAAAAACCTAGTACATATATTGGTTTTACCACAACCACGCTCTCCCGTAGACTTACATGTCATCTTTCTGATCAGAGTACTATTAAACAACATTTCTCTGAAAAACATAAACATGTAGGTAATATCAGACAGATTTTGGTCAACAATACGGTGATCCTTACTCATACACACAGTAAGAGGAACCTGCAGATATTGGAGGCCATGTACATCAAATCAAAACAACCAACACTCAATAAAATCAACTTTAAAACAGGAAATAACATATTACATTGCATTTGACTAGATGGTTTTGTTGTCATTTCGCGCTATCCCGCGGTGTGACGTCATAAAACCGCATCGCAAACTTAAGAACTGCGTTTATTATTTTTGGTAACTATTGCCGTTGCCAAGCGGAGTTTTATGTCAACACAAAATAAAATCGTCGGTGATGGTGGATTTTATAATATTTCAGTTTAAACTACCTCTCTGAAGATGGCTCATGTGAGCCGAAAGCTTAGAAGAAAACCAATAAATAATTATCCAAATGTTGGAGAATTTTTGTCTTTATTTTCAACTGAAATTAAAGCAAAAATACGACGTTTAGAACGGCTCATGATTAAACATAATAGACATTCATTGTCTCTTATATTTAATAGAATATGTCTAGAAAATTACTTGCTGCCTCGATATACTAAATATATATATATATATATATATATAGTTGACGTCCACTCATGGCCAGGTAAGACTAGTATGACTTTGATATAAATATTTTTACGGATTATAGTTCTCTCATTGGTATCGTCTAAGATGATTCAACAGTTTTTTTTGCTATTAGCCCTGGCATTGATTTACACTTGAACCTGCAGATAGTATATGTCAATCTACTGGATACCATTGGTCAATCCTTATGTTTTGATTTAAAATACTGTGTTAGACTACTTGCATTCTTACACAGCTTCCCACAGACGTTACAAGAGAAGTCATTCTGAATGTTAAATGTAGTAATATTAAGTCCCTATTATCTTGAGATCTCATATAACTTGACAAACCTGACTTTGACAGACAGATTCAGCTGCTAATTTCACATGTCAACTCTTCTTTGGATCCTCTTGCTTGGATTGGTATCACATCTTCCATATCCTTAGCAGTACGCTTAACTTCAGTATAAAGTATCCTTTCTTCTTCAAATTTTCCCACTGCCTATACAACCTCCTTTCTCCATTCATCTCTATTCTTTGCGTTCTTTTCCCATGTCCTTTCGTCAATATTCATTCTTTTCAAGGTGCCCTTTAGACAGACTTTATACCATTTTTTGGGCTTACAGGCAGGCCGTTTTCCATCCCTTATTACTCTGTACATAGCTTGTTTTGGCATATAGCAGTCTTATTGTCTGAAAACATGTCCACCTGAGCATTTGTTGCATGATCATAGACTCAATGTGAGACAAACCTGATCTTTGAAAGACAACTGTATCTACATACATGGGTATGCCAAGAGATGTTTAAGATCAACCAAAGACATTTTTCATGAAACCATTTTAAATGCTTGATACGCCTTTTGTCTGGGTCTTGCATCCGTAGAGTAAGATATTCAATACACAACTTCTGTACACCATCAACTTTGACATTATGAAGATGTCTGACTGTGATCAGAGTTTACTCTTCAGATTTCCATAGCCAATACAAGCCTTTGCTACTTGTGCATTTACTTCATCATCAAAGGTGTTCAATCTAGAAATTTGTTGTTTAAATGATTATTTGTTTTTTTTTTTAATTAATGCTTAAACGGCAAAAGAAATATTTATGTGTCTTCACTTGCCAATTTTTTGTTTTTCTTGTTTAGTAGTTAATAGTTTGGTTTTTATCTGGTTTATAGTATTTTGTTTTGGCTTCCCCCCAAAAATTTAATTACTTCAAACATCATTTTTAGTTTTTGTGTGTTTTTTTAATGATCACTTCCGAAAGTCGAAAGCTTGAATCATATTTTCTATATTTTTCTTTCTGAATGAACTTTGGACAATTTCTTGACAGAATTTCCTTCTTGTCTGAGAAAGATTATTCAGAATTTTGAAAAATTGATCATTAAAATTGAAGAGAGAATGGCAGACCCGTAAAGACAGAGAGAATAATCCAAAAGATTTTATCCAATTAATATAAATTATTAATTAGATAAAAACAGAGACCTTGATGAATATTATCCAGAGCATTATAAAATATTGAGAGAAAAAAAAACTCAACACATAGACGATCTATACTGTTCATGTGTTTAGTTTTCCTCTCATATATATATATATATATATATATATATATATATATATAAAATATTGAGAGGAAAACTAAACACATGAACAGTATAGATCGTCTATGTGTTGAGTTTTTTTTTCCTCTCAATATTTTATATATATATATATATATATATATACACAGAGAGAGAGCGAAAGTGAGATATAAAAAAAGTAGAGGTGGGTATTAAGGTCAACACCTGGCAGCAACAGTGTGTTTCATGCTTAAATCATGAAAAAAACTGTTGCTGCTTTTTTTATATTTACCTGCATTTTTATCTTTGATATTTAGCAATTTTAAATATAGCATACCTTAAAACTATATTTTTATCATTTTTTTTATGTATAATGCTCATATTAAAGAAAGAAAAATACTTTAGCAATGAGACGAATATATCGGAAAACTCTTCCATGACAAGAGAACAACTGGCAATACATAAAAATACCAACGAACCAGAAATAATAAATGAAATCTACAACAGTGGCAATATACTAGAAGATCTAAGCTGATCATTTTTCATAGCACTACCTAAGAAGTCAGGTGTAAAGGAATGCAAACTCCACTGGAGCTTAATTAACTACATGACAAAAATCATTGTCTGAATTCTGAACAGAGCATGCAGCAGACTCAGGCCAGAGATAGGACAAGAATAGTGCAGGTTTGTTAAAGACACTGGAACAAGGAACAGGTATTTGTGCTCATAATGTCATCAGAAAGTGCAATGCAAATGCAGAAGGATGTCTACCTGTATTTTTTTTTTTTTTACTACGCAAATGCGTTTGACAAAGTACTCCACAAAGATTTGTTAGAGATGCTTGGCAACCTCAACATATTTGGGAAAGGCATTAGACCAATCAAGAACTTATACTGGCAGCAAACCGTCTGCATATGAACAGGAAATCAGTTCAGCAGATATACAAAAACAGAAAGAGGTGTATGACAATGATGTGTGTTCTCACTGGATCTATTTAACTTATACAGTGAAACAATTATGACATAACTTGAAGCCTTGCCAGGATTCGTCATTGGTGGCCATAATCTCAAAAATATGATAACAGACTACACCGTGCTGATAGCAGACACCGAAAGGAAAACAGGATAGCAAGGGAAAGTGAAAAGAAAACTAAATGCATGGTCATCAGCAAAAAGAGGACCCTAAAATGCCAACTATGTATGTATGTTTTGCATTGTGATGGTAATGTATTCTTGTATATTTTCAGTTTTTGTACTTAAAAAAAAATGAACAAATTGTCTGTAAAATCTTAAGATTTCAGAAAAGTCACAAACTTATCGCTACTTCCATGACAAATGTTCAGATGAGTTCTGTTCTTTAGTGCCATCACTTCAGACCTTTACTGTCAAGATCTACCTTGCTACGTGCCCAGGGTTAAATCACCTTGATTCTTTGTTACACTCAGAAAGGTTTTTTGTCCAAACCACTATTTTGTGGAATAGACACCCACGTGCATACTTTGCTGTATGCTACAGTCTTAACCTCTTCAAATCTTTGGCCAAGCATTATCTATCATCTTATTAGATCCAGTGTGCTGTTCAGACAGTGGTTCCTTCTTGCTAAAAGTGAACATAGGTTCGAATTCTGCCGGAGTTCCCTTAATCTTTATTAAGTTTCCTCATGTACATAGGTCTGTAGATAAAATAAATATAGTTTTAAAATAAAATGACAAATGTTCAGATGAGTTCTGTTCTTTAATGCCCTCAGTTCAGATCTTTACAGCCAGGAAACATTTTGTTGTGTCCACATAGTTGAATCACTCTCATGCCCTACATATTCCAGGGCACCTCAGCGTGGTGTAATGGTTAGCAAGCATTTCACGTTAAACCTTATTACAACTAAGTAGTGAGTTTGATCCTCACTGGGTGCCCCATAATTCCGGCCTTGTGCCACATTTAAGTGGCGCTTAGAAAATGAACTCTCAATCTCAGTCTTCTTCATATCTGTCTTACTCTGTTCATTTCTACGCTATGTTTTGAGGGCACCTCGGTGTGGTGTAATGTTTAGCAAGCTTGTCTTGCTAGAACCTGAGTAGTGATTTAGATCCTCATTGGTACTCCATAATTTCGGCCTTGTGCTAATCTAGGCGGCACTTATAAAATCAACTATATATCAAACAATTTTCATGGGCACCTCAAGGTGGTGTAATGGTTAGCAAGCTTGTCTCGTTAAAATCATTGCAACTGAGTAATGAGGTCGATCCTCAATAGGTGTCCTGTACATTTGGCCTTGTGCCACATCTAAGCTGTGCTTAGAAAATCACCATACCCTATGTATTCTATTAGTAAGAAAGCTTCATTCCATGAACTGCTACTTTGTGGAAGAAACTTCTATGTGGATGCTTCCCCAAACACTACAAACTTAACCTCTTCAAGTCTAAGGTTAACCTTTATCTATCCCCCATATCCTTGTAATCTTAACTTTTTACTTCTTTCTCTTACATCCATAAACCACTCTACCTTGGAATAAATTACATGTACATTCTTAAAATTTCGGAGAAGTCACAGATTTATCACTAATTCCATGGTAAATGTTCAGACAAGACCCATTTTTTAGTTCCTCCAGTTCAGACCTTTACAGCTAAGATTTACTTTGTCACATGCCTCATTCATATTTATTTCTATTGGTAAAAAAGTGGCGTTCGACTTTGAAAGCTTCTTTTTAAGAACTGCGACTTTGTAGAACAGATTTCCATGTAGTTGCTTCCCTAAACACTACAAATTTAACCTCTTCAAGTTTAGGAGCAACCATTATTCATCCACCATATCTTCATAATTTTCATGTCATACTTCACACACCTCATACACATAACTCTATTTTGAATGGCTCCTGGGCCTTGTATTAGGTGAATATTAGTGCATACATAAAAAAAAGCAAAATTTTTATTTTTTTAATGAATTGTCTTGTGTCATGGATGTGCATTGTGGTGCAGTGGATATTGACTCAGATTGACAAATCAGGGAGCCGAGTTCAAATTCCAGTTGATTTCCTTACAATCACTTACTCACAAATACCCTTGGGAAAGATATTAATCCATCTCTTCCCTCCAGTTATGAGTTAAATAATAGGACAGATTGGGTTCTATAGCCTTGGCTGGCAACTAGTCTACCGCAGAAAGCAAGGGCAATCTACTTCGGAATAATCTTCTGCACAGTCAGTCATGTCTCTTTTCAGACATGATCGCCCAAAGTATGTATCACGTATGGCACTTAACTGACTAACTGACTTGTCTCATAGCCACTTGTCCATAAACACTTTGAAGACTTCTCTTGTAACTTGTGATTCGAATAGATTTCCTTTTAACTTATCCAATTGTGCCGATGTTTTTTACTTGGGAGACTTTAAACTTTTTGTTTTCACTTTTATCTTATTTTGATTAGTTTCTAAGGTAAATACATTTAATATAAAAATTGTGTGGTGATATATTTGTTTATTCACCAGAAGCCTGATAAAATTTACTATGTTATTTATTTAAAAGAAAAATAAAACAGTAGATAGGATCATAATTCTATAATAATTAGTAGTAATAACTTCTTTTTTTTAAAAATCTTTTCACCCCAAGCAAGGCAACAAGCCACTGTCATACTGAGATTGCTGAGTTTTGAAAATGTAAGAAAAATATTACTAAGGGACGAAAACAAGAAAAAGAAGATAATGATTGAAATTGTGTTTAAATTATTGAAGATCAATCCTGAAAACAAGAAGACGGAAGAAAGTTCCACAAGCAAGAATCATGATAGAAGGAACTGTTAACATAGAACTTGTGGTAACATCTAGCCATTTTATGCACAAAATAATAAGATCTCACCACCAATCTAGTACTTTGCTAGGTACAACAGAGGTAAGTTACAAACTATTTTATCAATGCTGTAAGATTTTAAAATTGAATTATTATCCAGTCATTCAGTTTAAGTTTTCTTAGAAATTAGAGTTGTAGACTCAGCTTCATGTTTTCTTCCTAATAATTTCTGAGAAGTCGAATTATTATTATTATTATATTCTTGCCGAGTTTGAATTCCAGTTGAATTCATTGCATTCACTTACGCGCAAATACCCTTGGGAAAGGTATTAATCCATCTCTTCCTTCCAGTTATGGGTTAAATAACAGGACAGATTGGGTTCTACAGCCTTGGCTGGCAACCAGTCTACTGCAGAAAGCAATGGCAACCTACTGCGGGATAATTTTCTGCCCAGTAAGTCATGTCTCTTTTGAGACATGATTGCCCAAGCATGTTTCATGTATG
Organism: Ascarosepion bandense; assembly: GCA_037127315.1. Lineage (NCBI taxonomy): Eukaryota > Metazoa > Mollusca > Cephalopoda > Sepiida > Sepiidae > Ascarosepion > Ascarosepion bandense. Next base: position 3,633,802 of record JBBBDQ010001831.1, read on the forward strand.
GCACTTAACTGACTGACTGAATGTCTTAATCTTGTTTATTATAGCCCTGACATTTTAACTATTTTTCACCTTTCTTCAGATACCTGCTATATTTGATAATTTCAGAATTTTGAATCAAACACTATTAATTTAGACTATTCTCATTCTACTTAGAGAAGATTACTTGTGTTAATCATTCCATATTATTACTAATTCCAGAGGACAATTATGTAGAGGATTTTAGAGCTTAAAACCCAGTATGATGTTGATTTTCTTATTAAAGGTTCTTTTGTGGTGTTCATTTCTTACTGAACAGGTTATCGGAGCTTATCATGTACACTAATTCTTTCAGTTGTTTAATTCTCCAATGTTTCTATCTCTTATTCTTAGTTCTTCAGGTGTTGATGACTCTTTTCCTTCCACACATGAATGGCCATACTCAACAATATCTTTCCATTGTTCCTCTACTCTTGCCTTTTGAGTGTGGTCAATTTTGCCTTTTCATTCCTTGCTCTCTGGTAGAATAGAATGCTATATACACAGTTCTTGATCATGTTTTGATCTTCTGGAGGTTTGGTTTTCATCAGATTGTCCTGATTTATATATTTCAGTTCTTCTGAATCATTTCTGCCATGCCTTTGATGTTAAGTGGATTTTTGTATTTTGTAAAAAAACTGACCCAAGTACTCGCTTTCCCAACTTCTCATAGTCTTTTCGTATACACAGTACTACGTTCACAAGTGTCTCCAGCTTTCTCTCTCATGTGGTGTTTTTATGCTGAGCTGATCTTGCAAAAAATTTGCGTAAGCCCAAACACTCTCACCAATTTTCCTCGCCTGGGGACCTTGAAGATGTTAGGGTGACCATGTTTCTTTTTCCTTTCCTTCACTCATTTTGCATGCTAGGCATATATGTGCTTGCTGCACCACTCAAGGTAAGTCATCTCTTCTACATAGATGAGTGGTGGCCAATTTCTGATTGGCATTAGCTCTTGAAACTTTCCTCATGTAAGTCAATGTTATTCTTACATTCTTACTAATATTGATCATCTGTAGTCTGTGTGTGTCTAGCACACCATTTATGAGTTTGGCTCAATTTTGAAGACAATCATTGTTTTCTTTACACTATGGATGGCGGGAATTGAATATATTCTTGCAGTATACAGATGTCTTGAAACTTGTTTTGCATTAGTTGTTATTAGGTCCTGGATGTGTGTTGTGGTGCAATAGATATTGGCTCAAAATGAGAAATTGGAGAGCTGAGTTTGAATTTATTGCATTCACTTATGCACAAATACCCTTAGGAAAAATATTAATCCAACTCCTCTCCCACTAGCTATGGGTTGATTAGCAGTACAGATGCAATAGATATTGGCTCAAAATGAGAAATTGGAGAGCTGAGTTTGAATTTATTGCATTCACTTATGCACAAATACCCTTAGGAAAAATATTAATCCAACTCCTCTCCCACTAGCTATGGGTTGATTAGCAGTACAGATGCAATAGATATTGGCTCAAAATGAGAAATTGGAGAGCTGAGTTTGAATTTATTGCATTCATTTATGCACAAATACCCTTAGGAAAAATATTAATCCAACTCCTCTCCCACTAGCTATGGGTTGATTAGCAGTACAGATTGGGTTCTATAGCCTTAGTTGGCAACCAGTCAACTGCAGAAAGAAATGACAACCTACTACAAGAAAATCTTCTGCTTAGTCATGTCTCTTTTGAGACATGATTGCTTAATTGTGTATCATGTATGGCACTTGACTGACTGATTAGTAGATCCTGAAGGCTAGTTTGTCAGTTTTCTTTCTCCATCATAAATTCTCTTGAGTTTCTTATTGAGTTTAAACAGTCCAGTCATAAATGTTTGTCGTGTTGGTGGAGCCAGTGGATGAAGATGTAAGACATGGGAGAAATGCTGGGTAATTGGACAAGTGAATAGATTAATCAATCTGTTTAACTTTCTCTTGACAAAAATGTATTGTGTGCTTATATTCTTGCTTTAGTTATTCAGAACTCCATCTTATGGCCACATCATGTTGAAACCTTGGTTCCTGTATGATCACCAGTTAATCAACATTGAGCCTGGTCAGATGGGTGACTTTTTGGGAATACCAAGTGCTGTAATCTTTGATACATGGTGGGGGTGCAGTGGATAATGGCTCAATTGTTAATTGGAAAGTTTGTCATAACAATACAAGTCATTTTGATCATCAAATGATAATGAATTTGAATTTTATGTTTGTGCTGACATCTCTTGCTATGACAGCAGCTAAAACATCTTTGACTGAAAGAGAAAGTAAGACTTGTGAATAATGAAGACTCTTAAAGATTAAGTATTTTTCTGAAACTGAGATTTTTGGCTTTCTCATTTGTGGATGTTGTAAATATTTTAAAGTAATTGTCACAACTAGTATTTAATATAAAGAACCACTGAATTTAGAAACATGGATCATGCTGTAAGGATTTTACAATGGACTATATAAGATAAAAATCTAATGCTTCACAAAGAATCTTTAGTTGATAAAGGGTAACAACCTGCCAAAATATTTGTCTCTGGTGGTATGCTTTGGAAGAAATATTGCTGTATATTTATAATGAATAATTTTTACAACTAATCACTGTTAATTAAATATGTCTTTCACTTAAAAGTTTTGGTGTTCATTTTTATCTCCATTTTTTTCGTTTTTAAATGATTTAGAGAGAAACAAAGTTCACTGTCTCTTGTTTACAGTTAGTCACCTTGACAGTGTAATGGTTAGCAAGCTTGTCTCACTAGTACCTTTTACAAATGAGTAGTGAGTTCAATCCTCACTAGCTGCTCTATACTTTCTGCCTTGTGCCACATCTAAGCTGTGCCTAGAAAATCAATTCTTGTTTACAGTTAGGTAAGTAATAAATATTTTCATTATTATGCATTCACTTTATTGAATATATTTAATATGAAATATCTTAATTAAGGATGTAAGATGGAATATGTAAAAACCAGTTGGGCTGGGTTTGTTTTAATTTTTTTTTATCATTTTACTCCAAGCAAGGCAATAAAACAACTAAGACACAAGAAGTTAATGTAAGAGATTAAGGAGAGAGTAAAAGAACAAGAATTAAGATGATAAATTTTAGAAGATCAATGTTGATTGGGAAATAAGAAGCCAGAAGAGTGATCTGCAAGTTAGAAGTATGATAGAAGAAACTGTTAGCATAAAACTTCCAGTTATATTTATCCATTTCAAGTGTAAAATGATGAGACTTTGTTGCTAATCTAGTACTGCACTTAAATTCATAGAGTCTAGGAAAACATTACAGAGGAGAGAGAACAAGAAAACATGCTCACGATCACATCACATTGAAACACCAGTCCTTGTATGATCACTGAAGTTAAACCTGGTCAATCCCTTGATGGGTGACCACTTGGGAATACCAGTTGCTGTAAGCTTGGGTGTGCGGGTAGTGTAATGTTTAATGACTCGGAATTGTTAATTAGAGTTACAAGTTCCAATTCCTGTTGGATTCCTTATATTCAATTACACACAAATAACCTTGGAAAAGGTATGAATCCACCTCTTCTCACACCTTGTATGGGTTAATTAGTGAGATTTACACTACCGGCCATAATTACTAGGCTACCCCAGTTTTTTTAAAAGAAATGATGTGTTTCATACTATTTTTAGTATTTATTGCCAAATGAAAATAGAATGGTTCTTTTCTTATTATTACTTTGCAAAATTTTTCAAGGCAAGGAAGCAAAGATGAACTCGTCCAAATCACCCTAAATTTTCTTCATTCTTTCATTGATATAATATAGGTATTTATTAAATTCATTTGATGCAAATGTTTTTTGTGCAGTATTAACAAAAGAACCATTCTATTTTCATTTACAATTATTCACTTGGCAATAAATACTAAAAAATAGTATGAAATACATCATTTTTTTAAAATACTGGGGTGGCCTAATAATTATGGTCTGTAGTGTATATCACTAAACTGTTATTCTCCCCCCAAACACAAAAAAGAAACTGCATATAAATCATTTCAATTTTGACATTAAATAACTCATAGAAGTTGATATTTCATTGAACAAAATCAACCCAACCAAAGAACAAGAATTAAGAAGACAGAAAATAATGATTGATATTGCATTTAAAGTTTTGATGATCAAAGTTGACTGGAAAGCAACAAACCAGACCTAGTGTTCCACAGTGTGAGAGAAGAAACTTAACATCGAAGTTACAATTACATTCTCCTTTTTTTTCAGAAAAACATTATCTCAGACATAACTGAAAATAATCTAAGCAAAAACTTTCCTAAACATCTAAATTATATATGATCCTTATTATTTTAAAATGTCTCACGCAATTGGTGGATTTCCCAACACGTTTCCCCAGTATCCCTGTACAACACGCTTCTCTGCTTCACCTCTATCCCTGACTCCTGCCAAGCCATGCAGCTTGGAAACTGTGACCATGCTGTGGCTTCTGTTGATATCTCTATCCACTAACACTCCCCCACCAGGAATCTCCTACCAACAGCATTTTTTACTGCTACCAAAGAGTAGACTGGGATTCGTTCTGCGATTTCCTGTGTGATGTCTCTTGTGAAAAAGTGTTTAGCTTTCCTGTTCAAGACATTGCCACCGAGGTCTCCACCTGGGTGAAAGCTGGCATCGATGCCTTCATCCCAGCCAGGAAGTTCCATCTTAATGCTCATTTGTTCCCCTGGTTCTCTCCTCCTCGCTCAGTTGCCATTACTGACAGGAATCCCTTCTTCCAGTTTTATCGGGGCCACGCGTCAGACCACAATAGGTGCCTTTTCGCATCTGCTCGTAATGAGTGCAAGAGCATATTAGATAAAGCTATAATTTAGCCCGCAAATTCAGCCCTCCTTTAATCAACAAATTCGAGGCTTTACAACCACAGTGGACAAGGCCAAGTGCTTTGCTCACAGATTCTCCTCCAACTTCACATTTGACTCGTCTGGAGTATCAGCACCCGACTTTCCACCTAGAAGTGGGACTCACTGAGGGATGTATACATAATTTTAAAGCTTGGCCCCCATAAGGCATGCAGAGGTGACGGTATCCCGGTCATCATCATGAAGAAATGTACCCCTGAACTCTCCTCTGATCTCTCCAAACCCTATAATTACTGCCCCTCTCCTTCCTGCTTTCCTGCCTGCCAGAAGTCCTCCTCAGTGGCTTCTATATTTACGAACTCTCCTATATATATATATATAAGAAGCAAGTGGATATGAAATATGCGTGACTCTTCAGAAATGAATTGAGTTCTCTCGGTGACTGGCGTCTGTATACACTGCTTATATACAAGACGTTAAAATTTCCCTTCTCTGATGCCATGCGCCAATGGCTTAGGGAGTAAAGACTCCGGCTGACACCAAATCGGTAGAGTTTCGATCTCGGCCAGAAGCAAGTGGATATGTCTAGCCACACTGATGAGCTGTGATACAGCGAAACGGGCTTGTATGTGGATGACTAATATATATATATATATATATATTTGAGCAGTAACTTTTCTTTTAAACATGTTTCGTTGAAAATGACAGACAAGGAAGATTTTATTCATTTCTTATTACATTCTTCTCATATTCTAACATTTTTTTGTTGGAGATAAGGAATGTAAAAATGTTCCATGATTATTTTTCCAGCCGCTTTCTCTCATTTCTTTCGCCAGTGTCAAGTACTTTATGTTTTCGCTGTTGTTATTTTGCCCTCATTATATATATATATATATATATATATATATTCTCTAAACATATACTGTTAAATATAAGAGACAATGAATGTGTATTATGTTTAATCATGAGCCGTTCTAAACGTCGTATTTTGGTTTTAATTTCAGTTGAAAATAAAGACAAAAATTCTCCAACATTTGGATAACTTTTTATTAATTTGTTTCTAAGCTTTCGGCTCACATGAGCCATCTTCAGAGAGGTCACCAAGACGGTAACACAATAACATCCACCATCACCAACGATTTTATTTTGTGTTGACATAAAACTCCGCTAGGCAACGGCAATAGTTACCAAAAATAACAAACGCAGTTCGCAAATTTGCAATGCGGTTCTATGACGTCACACCGCGTGATAGCGCGAAATGACTATGTATTCAAATTCAATGTAATATGTTATGGCCAGATTTAAAAGTGATTTTATTAAGTGTGGTTTGTTTGGATTTAATGTACATGGCCTCCAATATCTGAAGGTTCTTTTTACTGTGTGTATGAGTAAGGATTATTGTATTATTGACTATAATCTGTCTGATATTACCTACATGTTTATGTTTTTTCTGAGAAATGTTGTTTAATTGTACTCTGATCAGAAAGGCGACATGTAAGTCTACGGGAGAGACTTATATATATGCATATATGTGTGTGTGCATGTGTGTGTATCAGCTTGTTAAATAAAAATCATTTACTTTGTTTATGTTTTAGTATGAATACGAATTTTCGAGGAATTTAATACGAGAAAGATTTTGCTTGAAGGCACGTTTCAAATTTTGCTTGGTCGAAAGTTTGGTCTGTCTCCGAGTCGGTTAAAGCGCGCCAAATCTAACGACACTTTCCCCCCTCTGTCTACAGAGGCGCACGTTCATATCCTGCCAGAGAGTGCATATTTTTTAAAATTAAATTTCTTGAACGGCTGGCATATAAAAATAAGTATATTGTTTAATAAATAAATGGAAGGTCTACTCAAATATGAGTATCCACCAAAAGTATCATTTAAAGTTATCAACACGACGGTAGCTACATTATGTACATTGTTAGATCCGTTGTGCTTATCTTTATTGCTATGTTTACGTTTCCACTGGCACATGTGAATCTCAAGTTGGTTAATTCCAGTGACTTGACCTAAAGTGTCGCCAGTTCAATACCAACCTACAGCAGTGGTGAACAAATAACTTAAAAGGGTTAAGCTAAAGGGAGATAACTACGTGGTTACCCGAAGTATTATTGCACATGGAACGAGGATGATATACCCCAGTGATCGAAATAAAGAGTTTGGTTCGAATATTTTTAGTATCTGAAAAAGGTCGGGGCGTACAATGGCTGAAACGTCGTAAACAGGGCAATAAAGATGAGGACAACGGACCGAACAATATACATAATGTAGCTACCGTCACGTTGATAACATAATGTAAATACTACCACATCTCAGAAGTAGACACAAATCCGATGGTAGCTGTTTATTTAAAAATTATTTTTAGTCAATACTTTTTTCTTAAATAGTTTTATGCTTTAGAAATTGCAGTTCACTACAATAAATTTTTACGGGTTTGCCATTTTCGGCCAAGTGCGACGCAAAAAATGGACCTGTTTAATTTTCTCTGTATAACTCCACTCTGTTAATAATTTAAATGTTCTATGTTCACTATATATTAAATGTTCATCCTCTGATAATGGCTTATGTAATCCGAAAGCTCAGACCTGATAAAAAAATCAACAATTATTGCGATTTCTTGTCGTCTTTCCATGACAACACTATCAAGCTAATCAGATCATACGAACGGATCTTACACAAAATAGACAGAACTTGTCTATATTATTCAATGAAACCTGTATTAATGAAAAAAATGCTGCCAAAATACACACAATTTAAACTACATGATCCAGTAGCCCACAAACCATGACCACCTTGAAATATAAATGGAGCCTTGTGGAAAGGCAAATCGAAATAGCGAAAGAAAACCTCGACACACTATACAAGAACAAACATGACCTCTACAACAAACTGAAACTACCCCAAACCAACTGGAAGATATTATGCTCAGACTGTCCAAAATCACCGAAAAATCCGAAGTTCAACACCGTGCTAAAATTGTAAAAAAACTAAATTCACTATCCAATGGCACGATCACTTTCCCCAATAAACTCGATAAATTCATCAACCTTTCCAGCCACGAACTAACTAAACACCAAAAAGAACTACTCAACCTCGGACTTAATTGCCATATATACCGTAAGTACAACCAGCTCACTAAAAAAATTGAAATCGAAACACTCTATCAAAGCATCACTAAACTACAAGACGAAAAACTTATAATTGGAGTAGATAGACTAAACTATCGCCTGGTTCACACTTCACCCACGTCTATTGAACAGGTGAAGAGGCTCATCCCTTGTTTCCTGGTTAGGATGTGGTTTACGGTTTTCTCTTTTCCAATCTTTTCACTCTTTTTTTCATATTTTTTTTTTCAATTGGAGTAGATAGACTAAACTATCGCCCAGTTCACACTCCACCCACGTCTATTGAACAGATGAAGAGGCTCATTCCTTGTTTCCTGGTTAGGATGTGGTTTCCGGTTTTTCTCTTTTCCAATCTTTTCCTTCTCACGTAGCCCCCTGCGCATCAGTGGCGATTTCGTCTTGCTTGGGGTGATATGATTTAAAAAAAACCCCCAAAAAACCAACTAAACCCGAACTAAAAGACCTACTTAAGGCCGAGGTACTCAAGGATCGCCATGATAAAAGCCGAAGCTCCTCAAAAATTCTATCCAAACAACTAAAAAGTGCTGCGCACAAACTACGCAACCACTCCCACATAATTGTTAAAAAAGCCGACAAAGTCTGCTGAATTTCTTTGTATAACTCCACTCTGTTAATAATTTAAATGTTCTATGTTCACTGAACATTAAATGTTCATCCTTTGATAATGGCTTATGTAAGCCGAAAGCTCAGACCTGATAAAAAAATCAACAATTATTGCGATTTCTTGTCGTCTTTCCATGACAACACTATCAAGCTAATCAGATCATACGAAAAGATCTTCCACAAAATAAATCGACAGAACTTGTCTATATTCAATGAAACCTGTATTTATATATATATATATATATATATAGGAAAATGGCAAATCCGTAAAAAGATTTTATCTAATCAATATTAAATAGATAGAAATCAAAGCTCTCAATCCAGAGTAATATGAAATATTGAGAGGAAAACTCAGCACGTAATTAAAAGGTCAAATTAAACAGAAATTCTGGATTTATAATTGTTTAATTACGTATTGATTTATCCTCTCAATATTATAATACATACTTGTATATATATATATATATATATATATATATATATATATATATATATGTGTGTGTGTGTTAATTCAAAATCCTTTTAAAAATACTGGTGGCCGCTGAATTGAAGTAAACTTTTCCATTTATGATTAGTAAATATTGTTCTTAATAACACTGTCACCTAACTGCTACAAAGTAATACAGAATTTTAAAAGATTTAAAATTTCTTAAATCATTCCAATTAAATTCAAAGAAAATTAAAACAATTTTTGTAAAAATTCATTATTCATGAAAAACATTTTCCTTAAAACAATAGTGTCTATAATATATTTTATTCGTAAAAGTAATTAAAAGTTTTTCTAATTAAATAATGTCTTGGTTTTATTGCATTTTTGTTTTCCGATTTAGAGCAAATTTTTTGTAACTGGATATCCTGTTTAAGAAAAAAGAATTGATAATTGAAAAGTTAGTTGGTCCTCAGGCTATGGTCACATTTATTTTAACCGCCCAAATCGTGACTATATTTCTAAAGAGGCTATTTTTATTTACAACGTATAATGCCATTGACTTATATTTTCTCACAAACACTTAGAAATTTAATTTAAAAAAGGGAATAAAATATTTTTAATTTCCGGTAAAAATTATTTCTATTGTCGGAACTGGGAATCTTGAACATCTTGAAATTTCGTTCAAGTTGGAAATGATTTTTAGAAAGAGAAAAAAATGGTTAGAGGCGAGATCTGGGGGATATGGTGGTTGTTGGATCCGGAAAATGTTGTTCTTGACGAAAAACCGCAGTAAAACATGGTCACTGATGGAAAATTTGGGGTGTGATGAGACGACTACACTCTACACACTTTCCTTCCAAGTGAGAACGTTATAACATAAATAGATGCACTGTTTCCCGTGTGAAAAATAAAACTTTACAAAGGAAGCTACTTTTTGTTTTGTTGTTTTTTGTGTGCAGAGTTTTCACAATTACGAGTCTAATAATCTCTTAGGGTCTAAGGCAGGGTTTGCAAACTTTTCAGTGTAAGGGCCACATTAAAATTTTTATAATTTTATAGGGTCATATAATATATTAGCTAAAATAGTTTAAAATAGACAAAATCAAAGACTTTAAAAGAAAAAATGAAATTAATTTTTATTAATAGTTAAGAGACCTGTAGAAGATTCATATGAAGCACATTTATCTGAAAGACAAAGTGACTCAGTTTAAAATTTAAAAGAAAGCAGTTTTTATTAATAAGCATTTTTTTTTTAAGTAGGAGCTTCTCATTTCTTTTTGTTAAAAAAAAAAGAAATTATTTTTTATTTATATTATAAAGTAGATAAAAGTATTTATTTGAAAAACAAAGTAAGGAAGTAAGTTCAAGGAAATAAAAACAAACAATTTTTAGTAAGTAATTTTTTAAAGCGGAAACATTAAATGAAACACGTATAAAGTAACAAAAAACTAGTTAATATATTTATGAAAAAATTCCCATGAAACACATTTGTTTGAAAACAAAATAACTTAAAATTAAAAGGAGATAAAATAAATTTTATTGATAATTTATAGTAGTAACTTCACGTGCAAGACATTTCTTTGAAACAATTATTTGAAGTAATTCAACAACAGATAGATCTCAATGACTCAATGCAGGCCGCATTAATTCTTTTGGCGAGCGGCATGCGGCCTGTAGTTCGCCCACATTTTGTCTAAGGGGTACTAAGTCTACTACAACCATAGTAGCGGTGATGTTTCCTGCGCAAGACAGACTGGCAGCATCTAACCCTCTCAAAATATCCCTTCTTCTACAGTGGTTGCCTGATCTGTCTCGCTAATTGCCCTGAGCTGGGAGGATCCTTATCCTTAGGCAGATTAATACCTTTCATAAGGTATTAATGTATAGGTAAATATTATGTTTACATCAAAGATTGAATGGATATGACAGCGTCGGAACTCCTGTAAGCCACCCTAACAGATCATCTAGGAGGAACTTGTCTCCCAGTCAAAGAACTAAAGATGATGATGAATGTTATGAACACACCGAATTCTCAATCCGAGTTGCTAACTATTACTCAAACATGCCTACGTAAACTCAAGATTTTAATGGTCTATAATCATTACACATTAACAAATCAGTTTCTTTATTTTTTCAAAATGTTTTTTTCAATGTTGAAAGAACATTTTCTATAAAAAAAAGCCAGTCTATGAAAATACAAGAAAAAAAGGGAAAAGTACATTTTGGAGTCTCTCCACACCAAATATATATATATATATAAAGTAAAAATAAAAATGCGTGTAAAAGTATGCTTATACGAGATCTGATAAAAAAAAATGTATCGGGACTGTTGCGATGGTAACAGAGCTTAAGTACGCAACATGAAGCCACTTGGCACAAATCGACCTTGAACTCTGTCGCACATGCGCACTAAGTTATAACATTCTTGCTTCCGTTGTTTATAGAAGTATTTGGAAGGAAAGTGTGTAGAGTGTGGTCATCTCCACCGAGTTTCCACCTGTGGCCACTGAGTCTTGCAGCAGTTTTTGACCAAGGCAACATTTTCCAGATCCAACAACCCCCATATATTCCAGATCTTGCCTCTTGCCACTTTTTCCTTTTTCCAAAATCAGAGCCTTCTTGAAAGAAAGAAAATGTTCAAGACGTCGAAGAAATCCAAGAGAATGCATCGAGGGAGCTGCTCGCTATCCCCAAAAAGGAGTTCCAGGAATACTTTTACCAATGGAAACAACGTTGTATAAAGTGTGTCGCCTCAGAAGGGGACTACTTGAAAGGAGATTAAATGCCAAATTGATATATGATATTGATTTTTATAACACTAATACTTTTTGATCAGACCTTGTATATACTTGCTAACAACCATACGTTCTGTCTTTTTACAATTTTTTTTTTATCATTTCATCCCAAGCAAGGCAATAATGCTATTCTGACGCAGAGGGTAACAGAGTGTGAAAGAAAATGAGAAGACTTTGGTGAGAAAACGTGATAAAAAAAGAATCATGATTCAACAAAAGAGATGGCGATTGATGTTGCATTTAAATTAACCGACACTGGATAAAATGTGTTGCTTCAGAAGGGGGCTACTTCAAAGGAGATTAAATGCCTTACCTTATATCTCTTTAATAAATACGATATCATATTGTAGTGACGAAGGACATTTCTAAATCAGATTGTTTTAAACACAACTAACATGCGTAACTTAAAAAACAACAACATACATCTGAATTTCATCTATCACTTAAATCAATATGTAAATCTACTCACGCATACATGTGAGTCGAAATTAGGATGTTATTTCAGTTCCTTGGGACCTCTGCGATCAAGAAGAAATGATTGTTATGTCAATTTCTTTTCTCGGACTTGATCTCGAATATCATACAAGTATATTGCAATCAATCCCCGACATAATACGAATACAATTACAAGAAACATCAACTAAGCACCTGTCACAAATAGTTGAATAAAAAAACAATATAAAATGCAAGCACTATATTTTCATATGAATTTTTGGTCTGACATGTACTTATCTATTTAAAGCAAACTTATTCCAATCGATATATATTTAAAGCAATACGCGGAGAATGATAAGTTTGGATTTAAATTTTAGAATCTTGTCAGACAATAAAACTATTGTTCTCTTTATAAACCCATTAATATACACATCAGTTAGTTACGTGCCATACGTGATACACGCTTGAGCGATCATGTCTCGAAAGAGACATGGCTGACAGAACAGAAGATTATCCTGCAGTTCGTTATCATTACTTTCTGCAGTAGACTGGTTGTTAGCTATAGAACCCAATCGGTCCTTTTAACCCATAACTGGAGGGAAGAGACGGATTAATACCTTTCCGAACGGTATTTGCGCGTAAGTGAATGCATGGAATTCAACTGAATTCGAACTCGGCTCCCCGATTTCTCGTTCCGAGCCGATATCCTCTGCACCACAACGCAATATACTCATGCATATACATAAATCATGTGAATCTATCTCACATACGAGTTTGGCATTATCCCTATTTGTCAGCCAGGAAACTTAAATTCTGCTTGATGGGGTCGTATGGACATGTTTTAAAAAGGAAAAGACACCCACCTTTCTCTCTTCATCGGTCACAAGATACGAGCGCGACAAGACGTGTCTAGTTTCCTCTCTCCTGGAAGAGAGTCCTTGGTCAAACTGACTGTTTAGTTTCAACCCAAATCCGGGACGCATCACGCAGACACACGCATCTACAGCTAATCACAAAAATGTATATTTCTCTCCTTATTTGTGCTATGTTGTTCTATATAATACACACACACACACACACACATAGGAGGGAAAGAAAAAAGGGAAAGAAAGAAAAAAAATGGAGGGAAAGAAAAAAGGAGAAAAAAAGGAGGTTTGTGTCCGCTAGGAACTACTGGCCAAATTCCAAAGTAAATCTTTACTCTGATTAGTTAAAAGGAACACACACATAAATTTTATATCTTCCCACATACATAAATAACAAACCGAGGGTTCTTTGTATTTAAAATGTAAATTATTTTCACAACCAACATCAAACATTGCCTGATGATGAGAATCTACCTCGAAACATAGAAACTTCCGTGTCGCAATGTACAAGTAATTCATAATTATAAGATTATATATATATATATATATATATATTAATCGTGTCACCCCAAGCAAGGCATTCAACTGCCATTATAGCGCAGGGGTTTACATAGAGCGATTGGGTATGGGAAATGTCATAAGGAGGGTAGACGACTTAAGATGTACACAGGGAGAGAGTTGGAGAGAGAGTGGGTGTGAGTTAGTGTGTTAGGAGGTGTCTATTGACCTTACATTTAAACTCCTGGAGGTTGTAGCCGTCGGGGAAGCAAGCATGCGGTAGGGAATTCCACAGGCGGGAAGTGCGAGGAAAGAAGCTGTTGGAGTAGAAATTGCGGTTACATTTCATCGGTTTCCCTTTAAAAGGGTGGGACCTAGTTGCCAGTCTAGTATCTCGTGCAAATTCACATGTAGGGGGCACCAGTGATTTAAGTTCGTCAGAGCAAAAGCCATGAAAGTATTTATAGTACAGGCACAGGGAAGCCACGTCACTCCGGTGAGAGAGATACTGCAGGCGGTCAGCCAAGTGGGTATCAATCACATTATAGATTCTTCGCTGTATTTTGTCAAGAACCCCGAGGAGAATAGAAGGGGTACCCGACCAGATGTGGCAGCAGTACTCAATACACGGGCGGATGGTGGATTTATATAATTGCAGGATAGATTCAAACGGAAAGAATTTCCGGACACTGCACAGAGAGCCGACTTTCATAGCTGCGGATTTAGCAATGGATTCGACGTAGTTATTCCACTTGAGGTCCGCTGAGAGTGTCAGGCCAAGCAGGCGTAGTGTTTTACTCTCTGGGAGGCAAGCCTGTTCCATGCTAATGGGAGGGAGGTGCGGTTGTCTGTGGTGGTTAATTGATAGCAGCTTCGTTTTGGAAGAATTGAATTTTACGAGCCATTTCTTACTCCAATCCACCACGGATTGGAGGTCCTTCTCAAGCTCGGCAGCGAGGTCACCAACACCAGATTTTTGATCGAGGCGAGATATGACTTGAAAACAGACAAAATGATAAAATACATATATAAATAACAAGCTAGGAAACATGTCTCAATCTAATATAGTTCACTTTTATTAAAGTTTCTTCAGAGATCGAGTAAAATTTACAAAGAAACAATATACTGGAATGTTGTTAAGAGTTGATACTTATTGATCAACGCATCAGTCAGTTAAGTACCATAAGTGATACAAGCTTGGGCGATCATGTCTCGAAAGAGGCATGATTGACTGGACAGAAGATTTCCCCTCGTATATTGCCATTAATTTCTCCTGCAAACTGGTTGCCAATCAAGGCTACAGACCCAATCTGTCCTGCTATTTAACCCATAAGCTGAAGAGAGAAGAGACGGATCAATGCCTTTTGTAAGGGTATTTGCGCGTAAGATTCTACTGGAATTTAAACTCGGATCTTCGACTTCTTGTTCCGAACCGATATCCACTGCCCCACAACGCATACTTGACCAATAAAAATCAACCCCCAACTACATTCTAGTAGATTATCTGTTTGTAAAAATGATTTATTTATCATCTTTAACTCAATCTCTAATAAAAGGGAAACATGTTAGATTCTAACACGTTTTCTACCTTCTTCTTTACTTTATTTTATTCTATTCTATTCTCTCTCTCTCTCTCTCTCTCTATATATATATATATATATATATATATATATTTAGCGCGGAGGATAAATTCCAGGTTGGTGTCTGGCGCACAATAACTCACCTTATGGGCAGGTAGTTGCTCTTTAGCCTTGGATGGTAGTCTACCTAGAGATGAAAAACTCGTATATGGAAAGCCTGAGGTCTGTTGTTCACATAATCTGTGGCAAACATTTGCACCGACTTTTGTGCTATCAGCGGTTCCAAAAAGTGTGGATGGCTCTACACAAACCTTCACCACTCTAATCAAATCATTTGTGTGGGTTTCTGGCAGCTTACCAGGGTTCATCTGTGGATCAAACCTCGCGCACAAACAAGCACACACACAATTACAACAAGAAGTCCATTGGCGATAGGGTAAAGGCGACGGGGACAGGTAAAGGATATTGCTGGAAGTCCTTAGCTGGAGCCTTACACAATGGCGGCCAATGGGTGATGGCCGTTCTGCGCTAACACGTGAGCAATGGCGCAGTCCGTGTCCTCCAATGGTGACAAAGCAGCCCTATTTAGGGATAGCACTGCTTTCCCCATGCCGGGGAGGGGGCGGTAAAAGGAGCCCTAAATATTGCATGCTCACATCAACCTTGGCAGCCAACTGCAGTTGTCTGGGTATCCAATCACGCAATCAAAATACTATACGCCAAAATAACCGTAACCGCAAACGGAAATTTGCTTTTGGAAGCTGGAATGTTCGTACTCTCCAGGATACTAATTCTGCACCTGAGCGTAAAACCGCTCTTGTTTCCCTTGAGTTACAGAAATACAACATTGATATAGCTGCCTTATCTGAAACTCGCCTTGCTGGAATTTCCCAGCTACGAGAAGAAAAGGGTGGATATGACTTCTTTTGGTCTGGAAAAGGTGAAAACGAATCTCGGCAATTTGGAGTTGGATTTGCCATTAAATCAGAACTGGCTAAGTCTCTATCTTCGTTGCCTAAGGGTATTTCGGATCGAATCATAACCCTTTCTTTGGAGTTGGGTGGAAATACCCGGCTGACGATCATCAGTTGTTATGCTCCAACATTGGCTGGCTCAGAACAGGAGAAAGAAGAATTTTACGATCTCCTTCGTGATGTCATCCTCAAGGTGCGCCACAAGGATAAGCTTATTCTTGCTGGGGACTTTAATGCTCGCGTTGGAAATGATGGCCAATCTTGGACTGGTGTACTAGGTGGTCATGGTGTAGGCAAGGTAAATGAAAACGGTTTGAGGCTTCTCACTATCTGTAGGGAGTTTGGCCTTAACATTACAAATACCTTGTTCCAACAAGCAAACCACCACAAAACCACCTGGATGCATCCTCGGTCTAAGAATTGGCATCTCATAGACTATATCATCACAAAACGAAGAGACATCAGTGACTTCAACATCACTCGCTCATTTCACACATCCTGCTACCTTTCAGATCATGCTCTCTTGCGAAGTAGACTCTCATTGAGTTTATACAAGCGTAGGGCGTTTAGGTCAACAGCTCCGAAACGGATTGATGTCCTCCCCCTGAAATTAGCAGACAAGAAATATGAAATCTCTGTTAAGCTTGAGGCTGCCTTGGACTCAGTGAATATCACTGATGATATAGAATGTTCTTGGAAAGCATTGCAGAAGGCAACTCATTCAACAGCAGTAGAAGTTCTTGGAATTCCGCGTAGAAAGCACCAGGACTGGTTTGATGAAAACAACGAGGATGCAAAAAAGCTCATTAACAAGATGCACACTACACACAAAGCCTGGATAGAGGACAAGAATTCGTCTGCCAAGCAGATGTCTTACAGGAAATGCAAAGGTGAGGTGCAAAGGGCTCTCAGAGCCATGAAGGAACAGTGGTGGTATAAGAAAGCAATTGAGCTCCAAGAAGCTTCTGACAGTAAAAACACCAAAGCATTCTATAATGGTCTTAAAGAAATATTTGGGCCTGAAACGAATGGTGCCTCACCTGTATGTACAACGGACGGGGAAACGCTGCTCACTGATAAGTCGGATATTCTAAAGAGATGGAAGGAACACTTTGAGACAGTTCTAAACACATCATCTGAAGTCGACAATGATGTCATCTCGTCCCTTCCACAATGTGCTGAAATTCCTGAATTGTCATTTGAACCAGCTTATCAAGAGGTACTTGAATCTATCAAACAGATTGCCTCCGGTAAATCCCCGTCACCTGATGATCCCATCCCTCCTGAAGTGTAAAAATGTGGCGGACATGCTTTAGTAAAGAAGCTACATGCTCTTTTTGTGGAAATATGGAAAGCCGGGCGTGTTCCGCAAGATTATAAGGATGCATGTATTAAGCACTTGTACAAGAATAAAGGAGCAAAGAATCTCTGCGACAATCATCGGGGAATATCACTTCTTTCCATTGCTGGAAAAATTCTGGCCAGATTAATTCTGAACCGAATTACCACACATCTTGTTGATAAAATCTACCCTGAGTCACAGTGTGGCTTCCGATCTGGTCGTGGCACCATTGACATGATATTTTCGCTCCGACAAGTTGCAGAAAAGGTACGAGAGAAGAACCAGGAACTGTACATGGTGTTTGTCGATTTGACAAAAGCCTTTGATTCAGTGAACCGTGACGCTCTCTGGAAAGTTCTGCGCAAGCTTGGCATACCTGAAAATATGCTTAAGGTGATCATCTCTTTTCATGAAGGAATGAAGGCTAAGGTTGTGTGTGACGGAATGACGTCAGACGCCTTCGACGTCACAAATGGGACAAAACAGGGGTGTGTGATGGCTCCTGTACTTTTTGCTCTTTATTTTTCCCTGATGCTGAAATATGCCTTTGGTGATATTGATACTGGCGTGAAATTTCAGTTCCGTTCTTCTGGTGGTTTATTCAACCATCAGAGGTTTAAAGCCAAGACCCTTGTTCGAACTGAAATAATCCGAGATTTGCTCTTTGCAGATGCTGCTGCTCTTGTAGCAACATCTTTCGAAGAGGCACAGTTTTTGCTCGATCGTTTCGCAACTGCATGTACGGCTTTTGGGTTTACAATCAGCATTAAAAAGACAGAGGTGGTGCATCAACCATATATACCTCCAAAGCAAGTCGCGGGAGTGAGGACAGAGCCACCTGAATATCGTTTTCCAGAAAGACAACTGAAGGTGGATGGTCAAGCCGTTAAGTATACAAAGTGTTTTCCCTACTTGGGCAGCCAGGTGAATCATGATGGTTCATTGGATGACGAAATTGTCAACAGGATTGCGAGGGCTACACATGCCTTTGGGAAGTTGCGCCATCGCCTGTGGGATGAACGTGGTATCCGATTGGATACGAAAATTGTGGTTTATCGAGCTGTTATTCTCTCCATCCTCCTGTATGGCTCTGAGTCTTGGACTCCTTATAGACTTCACATCCGTCAGCTGGATGTATTTCACAAACACTGTTTGCGGTCAATCTGTGGTCTTAGCATTCGAGACAAGATGCCCAACGTTGACCTCTTCAGAAAATGTAATATTTCTGGAATAGAGCCATTCCTCATTCAGTTCCAACTACGTTGGACTGGACACGTATTGAGGATGACCGAGGAAAGGATACCAAAAATCATGATGTACAGTCAATTGGAGAGCGGTAGGAGAAATGTTGGACGGCCTTTACTGAGGTACAAGGATAAGATCAGGAGTAATTTGATTTCTCTCAATCTGCTTCACAACATTCTTGAGAGCAGAGTCTCTGATCGAATGGAGTGGAAGGCATGTTGTTTTGATGGTCTTCAGCGTTTCAAATCTGACAGTCTGAATCATATGAGTCAGAAACGAGAGAGAGTCAAGCGGGCTGTATTGGTACCTGCAAGTGCATCCCATAACCAGCACACTTGCACTCTGTGTGGATTGATTTGTAAGTCCCTTGCTGGACTTAGATGTCATCAGAGGCTGAAGCATGGATGAAGTCAGAGTTGTCGGAACCTCATACGTCGAGATCGACGGGAGAGTCCATCATATATATATATATATATATTCAAATAAATAAGGAACGAAGAAAATAATTGCAACGTTCAAAACATTAATTTAAAGCAGTGCTCAATATAAAAATAGAGCAATGAATATTTATTATAAATTATACTTTAGAACATGTACAAATTATAATCTACAAAACTGTACAATTTGTTTCGACATTGAATTTGTCTCATCAGGTAGTTAATAATGATGGTAATAAACGTTTTTTTTAAAGAAATTAAAAAAAAAACAACAACAAAAAAAAATCCCCAAAAGACACTTTCTTTTATGTTTGGAATTCTTTTTGCAAAAAAAGATTTCCCAAAATAAAAGGAAGTGTTTTTTAAATTTGTTTTTAGATTTTTCTAAAAAAAAAAAGTTTATTACCATTATTATTAACTACATGATGAAACATTGTTCTTTCCATGTTGAAACAAAATGTACAATTTTGTACATGTTCTAAAGAAGAATATATATATATATACATGTGTGCGTGTGTGTGTGATAAGATAAGGAACAAATAGGAAGTGTTATCTAATTTAACGTTTCATTTTTATTTTATCTTCATCAGAAAATGGAATATGAAGAAATAAATTAAGAATTTTCTAACCTCATTTATATTCTGGTGAAGTTTTCATAAAAGCGAATGGGAGTCATTTTGTATATATATATATATATATATATATATATATATATAGAGAGAGAGAGAGAGAGAGAGAGAGTAAAAAGCGTGAGAGGCTGTGAACGTTTAGTGTAAAGAGTATATTTATTGTTGTATAAACGTATTAAACATATTATATTTTAAGTGTCCAGAATGGTATTTGTGACGCTACACGTGTTTCGAGTATACGATTGACTCTCTTCAGGCGAATAAATTTGTGGCTTTATATATCGAATTCCTTTTGTTTCTGAGGGCCAAGTTCTTGTTTATATATAAGTAAGTAAAAAATAAAAATAAAGATAAAGAATAGAAATAAATCAAATAAGTGAAGTAAAAAATAAAAATAAAAAATAAAAAATAAAGAAAATCAAATAAATCAAATAAATCAAATGTTGATATGTTGAATAGTCTGTGTTTTCTCCCATCAGCATAAATGGATAAACAAATAAATAAATGAATGAATCAAGTGCTTATCCTAATTTGAAATGATTTTGGTCTAAAAATTATCTTCTAGGCGCCTTTGTTTATTAACATGTCTTTTCATCTGTCAGTTGGTTGCTTTTTTTGCTTTGACGGTGTTTTGAATTTGGTGTGTGTCTGTGTGTGCGTGTGTGTGAGCGCTCCTTGATTTCGTCTTTATGTTTTAGAATTATTTTAAAATTATTTCTTATGGGTCTTCTGGTTCTTTTTTATTGTTTGGGGTTATCATTTGAATTTGGTGTGTATGTATGTGTCTGTGTGTCTGTGTTTTTGGGTGTGTGTGTTTTTCTGGTTCTTTATTATTGTCATTTGAATGTGTGTGTGTATGTGTTTGTGTATGTACGTGTGTGTCGGTATATTTTTCGGTGTGTGTGTTTTTTTCATCATGTCGTTTTGATGAACGAAGGCTTGTATTTTTTTATGAATCTTTCTTCCTGCATTATTAATGTTTCGTAGTCTGTACTTTGGTAAATAGGTGCAACTTTGAAATTTCCATTACTCCATTCATGCATGTGTTGGGAGACATATAGTTTCCTGTTGTATGATAATCTTATATTGCTTTGATGAAGGGATTTTCTATTATTCAACCATTGCGTCGCTCCCTCGTATATCTTTGCGCATTTGTCGTATTTTAGAGCATAAACTACATTTTTCGAGTTGCAGCTCAGATCCGATTTTATTTCGTATGTAGTTGCGTTTTCAAACTGGAAGTGTTTTCCTTCTATTATTATGTTGCATACTCCACATCTTTTTTGTTGCATTTTGTGACACCCTGTGTTGTGTGTTGCTTGAATTTCGATGAGGTTAGGATGTCTTAAATGTTTGGGCTGGCGTTTGCTATTAATTATTTTAGTTGTCTTTAAGATTTCTTTTCTTTTTTCATTTTTGTTGCGTAATTCCATGTGTGTTTTGATCTTTGTGAATAATTCTGGATTGTTTTTGTTGTGTATGGAAACATGCTAGAATGTTTTCTTCTTTTTCATGTTTTTCTTGTCGATTTTTTTTGGATTCCAGAGGGATTCTAATGGTATTTTTTTCTGCTAGTTGGAAACCCTTGTTTATTTGTGGGGTGGGGTATCCTCTTTTTTGTATTTATTCTCCTAAAGAGAGTCAATCTTAGACTCGAAACACGTGTAGCGTCACAAATACCACTATGGACACTTAAAATATCATAATGTGTATAATATCTTTATTCAACAATAAATATACACTTTAAACTAACCGTTCACGGCCTCTCACACTTTTTATTCTATACCAATTTATCTCGTTGGAACAACTCTATTTCATTTTCTAATATATATATAAATATATATGGTTAAATAAAATAAAAACAAGAGGAAAACTGTATTTTCAATCGCCTACGCGTTTCGTCCTGTGATGGACTTTATCAAGGCAAAAAGACGAAATGAGCTTTATTCTAAATTACGTATCTATAAACAAACAGTATTGGCAACCACAAAAAAAGCTCATTTCATCTTTTTGCCTTGATAAAGTCCATCACAAGACGAAACGCGTAGGTGATTGAAAATACAGTTTTCCTGTTGTCTTTATTTTAAGTAACCATCCTGTCCTTAATCTCAGATCATAGTATATTTTTAGACACACACAGACACATACACACACACGCACGCACGCACGCACGCACGCACGCACGCACGCACGCACGCACGCACGCACGCACACACACACACACACACACACATATATATACATGATATATACGTGTAGTTAATATATATATATATATATATATATATATTGACTACACGTATATATCATGTATATATATATATATATATATATATATATATCATGTATATATATATATATATATATATATATATATGCATGATATATACGTGCAGTCACTATATATATATATATATATATATATATATATACATAATTACCATATCTTTCTATCTATCTATCTAGTAGTTTTAATATATGCACTATATATAAAGTCGGTTTTCTATATGATATATATATCATAGTCGTTTATATACATGTGCATATATTATATATGTATACATATATATATGTTCGTTTACACACACACACACACACACACACACACATATATGATCATTTTTTTGTAAATACAATAGGGAAAATTGTATGACAATGTGGAAAAAATTTACTAGTGACGCGTATCATCCTCCAGGATATTATCGGGCTAAAATTTGTTATGTTGCTACGACTGCACATGTGCGAGAATCGAGATATGCTGGAACGTTTTAGATTTTTATTCTAATATAACCGAGTTCATTTACATTCTTTTTTTCCCCTTTTAATCACTTTTGTAAATAGATATTCCACACTGCGATATTAAAAGATCTGCTAGTAATGATGAAACGTTGTAAGAGCCCGGGCGCAAATTTACTATGATTGACTTGTAATTAACACACCTCAGACATTTATGTCGTAGTGAATTATTTTCTCCTTTAATCAGTGTAGCATTTTTTGTCAAGATTGTGATCAGTCTCTTTACAGTCGACAACCAACGCAGTTGATGTATTATTTTGTAAAATGTCTCTTTTGTGTTCATATAATCTTTTAGTTAGATTCCTCGATGTTTCTCCTGTGTATACTTTGTAACAAATTATTACAGGGAATGGAGTAAATTCCTCTGCCAGGTTTTAGATTATTGTTTTGTTTAGTACTGATTAAGACTCTTATTATATTGGAACAATTTTTATTTTGAGTTTAGATAGATACTTTTCGATTGTAGTTGTGATAGATTTAGTAGGCAGAATAATATATTTTTTGATTCTTTAAGTGTATCCGGAGAGGCCCTATATTTTTTGTTTTGGAATATTTCACGGGCTGGACAAGGTTGAAAGGGTTTTCAGTGTTAAGATGCTGGACAAGGTTGAAAGGGTTTTCAGTGTTAAGATGCTGGACAAGGTTGAAAGGGTTTTCAGTGTTAAGATGCTGGACAAGGTTGAAAGGGTTTTCAGTGTTAAGATGCTGGACAAGGTTGAAAGGGTTTTCAGTGTTAAGATGCTGGACAAGGTTGAAAGGGTTTTCAGTGTTAAGATGCTGGACAAGGTTGAAAGGGTTTTCAGTGTTAAGATGCTGGACAAAGTTGAAAGGGTTTTCAGTGCTAAGATGCTGGACAAGGTTGAAAGGGTTTTCAGTGTTAAGATGCTGGACAAGGTTGAAAGGGTTTTCAGTGTTAAGATGCTGGACAAGGTTGAAAGGGTTTTCAGTGTTAAGATGCTGGACAAGGTTGAAAGGGTTTTCAGTGTATTTTTACACTTCGTGTAAATAATTCGAGCTGCATATTGTTATTGCTCTTAGGTAAAATCAGTATCACGTGGGTATATAAGCATAGCATCATCAATAAATCAATGATTCTTTGGGTAAAATATTTCGGAAAGGACCAGATTCAAGAAATTCTAAGAAAATGTAAGATAAATTCTCGAGAGGAAAATTCTATAGCAAGACAAAGTGAACCAACTTTCCTAGCGGCAGATATAGCAACTGATTTAGAATAATTTTTCTACGTTATGTCAGCAGAGAATGATAGCCGAAAAGATGCAATGAGTCACTCTCCTGGAAGTTAGCATCAACAAAGAGTCTCTCAAAGAGTTAATAGAGTCACTTTTTGTTTTGAAGTCGTTAAAATTAGCAAGCCATTCCTTGTTTCAGTTAACAACAAACTGTAGTTCATTTTTTATATCGCCCGCCAATTTGACCATATCAAACCGATCAAACTTTCAGCAGTGAATAACTAAATTATCAGCATAGATACCGAGTAGAGAACTGATGTCACATTTGTATTAAAAAGTTTTCAATATATATATATATATATATATATATATATTACGGAATTTAACGGAAATCTACGAAACAGGCATTAGCTGACATATTTGAATTTTTATTTGTTTTGTTTATTATTATTATTATTATTATTATTATTATTATTATTATTTTATTTGAGTGGAAAGTCTGTTTTTTTTATTTATATATATATACATATATAGAGTTAAACAGTACATTATAATTTCCACTGGACTTAATTGCCGGAAGATAGATATTTTCCAAACGATTTCTCAAACGATTAAGCCCAGTGGAAATTATAATGGACTGTTTAACTATAAAAATAAAATAAACAGACTTTCCACTCAAATACGAGTATCCATTAAAAATAATAATGTGTAACAAATAAAAAATCATATATATATATATATATGTATATATATATATTTTGTTTTCCTCCTATCACGCTGTGGGGTTTCGACTATTTTGTTTAAGATACTCAACAGTAGGTACATCAATATTTATACTGCTGTCATTTTAGACGGCATATCGATACACATATTTTACCTTAATTTTTGATGGCACGAGCCCACTCGTATACCATTTATGTGTAAAAATCCGTGTATATCTGCTGAATCCACCTAATTTGAAAATGTTTAAATATTCAGCGGAAGACTCTTAAACTGGTAACCTCACGGCTGATATAAGTTATCTTCAAGCTGCGGGTTATACCGAACAAAATGATAAGTTGCTCTTACGTTAATAAAATATTTTCTGCTACTGGACTAATATTTATAAGTTGATTAAAATACTTCTCTACTTGCTTATCTATCTATCTATCTATCTATCTATCTATCTATCTATTGGTCTGTCTGTATATCCATTTGTGAAGAGTGTTATTTTACTCCCGTCTGGTAAAATCATCTGCAAAAAAGAATCCTGTTTAATGAATTTTAATGACAAACGAACTCTTTAAAACATTTGTGATCTATTAAATGAATATTTATTTCTTCTTTCCTTCTTCTTTCCCAAACATATTTTCTATCCGTGTTGACTTTTTAAAAAATAGTTTTCAACATAACTTCCCCTGCTTTTTTTCTTCATATTTTTCTTCTTTACTTTCGTTTCTGGGTGACAGCGATGTTGCATTTACGGTAAGTTTCAAAGCTCTTGTCCGTTAGACACCGGTAAGTGAATGTGTTTCCATAAAACTCGCCGCAGGCCTCGCAGATTCCAGCATATGTCAACAACGACACCCCCTTCGGAATTGACCTGCAAGAAGAGTGTTCAAAATTATAATAAATAATCATTATATGAAAACAATCCAAAACTCTCTGTTAAATGTTGTTTCTTTTTCTACCGCATTTTGATTCAATATCAATTAGATAAGCTACAAGAACTATATGCGATTAAGACATGCAATATTGACGTTGTACAAACATATACGGTCATATCACGTTGAATACACCGGTTCTTCTCCGATCACTGAAGTTAAGCAAGGTTGAACCTGGCCCGTACTTAGATGGGTGACTACTTGGGAATGCCAGGTGCTGTAAGCGTTCTTGATAAATGTGCGTTGTGGTATAGTTGTTTTCTCGGGACTAGCTCGAATTCCAGTTGAATGACCTTGAGAAAGGTATTAATCCGTCTCTTCCTGCCAGTTATGGGTTAAATAACAGATTGGGTTCTATAGCCTTGGCTGGCAACCGGTCTACCAGAGCAAGTAGTGGCAATCTGTTGCGGGATAATTAAAAAGTCTTACCTAAGCGCTGTGGAACACATTCAGAGCACA
Organism: Ascarosepion bandense; assembly: GCA_037127315.1. Lineage (NCBI taxonomy): Eukaryota > Metazoa > Mollusca > Cephalopoda > Sepiida > Sepiidae > Ascarosepion > Ascarosepion bandense. The sequence goes on from JBBBDQ010001831.1 coordinate 3,659,708, forward strand.
GTAAAAACAATAATATCATTGTTAGCCATCCACTGCACTCCGGTAAGTCTTGCCTATATCGTACCACCGGACCGAGATGTAATGGGAAGAGAGAGGCAGGCTGACCACCGTGCGCAAGTCATGACTTTTACTAGAAGTCGTGGTCTTCCTCGCCTGCGAGGGACGAACATCATCAAACGTATAGCACGACCCATCACACACACAAACACGCAGCTTTTCATGGACTGCTGCATGGGGCAAAAGACAGCTTCTCATTTTTAACGCTTTCAAAAATAAACTTTTCTCCATTAATCATCCGAGCGATCCCTCTCTGCCATTTATCAGCATGGCTGCTGCTAATCTCCAGGAAAGTGATCCGTTGCGCCTGACATGAAGTGGAAAGACTATACTGAATCAGTTGCTCGGTCAGCTGATAAGTAAGTAGGTTCACTGTTTCGTGGGAGACAAAATTTCTCTCCAGAATCTATCTTACAAATCTGTAAGTCTGCCATTCGTCCATACTTAGAATATTGCTGTCACAGATGGCTTCACATTTTTGCTGTTTATCTCGAGCTCCTTAATAAAATCCGAAGAAGAATCGGCAATATTATTAGTCCTGATCAAATGGTATGGCTGTAGTTACTTTACCATAAAGTTACGTTTTTTCTATAAATACTTTCGTAGTAATTGTTCAGATAAGCTCTTCGCTATGGTACCTAAACCTTTTGACTTTAAGCGCGGTGCTAGACTGGCGTTAATATCTCAACTTACAGTTGAGCTGGCAAGATGTTGCTGTAAATTCTATGCTAATAGTCTATTTTCTCGCATTTTTACTTGTGGAACCCCATTCCGGCTCCATACTTTCCAGCCAACTTTAATCTGCAAAAAGTGAAATACAATGTCAATCGATATTTATTGTCCTCCTGATTACTCTTTCCTTCCCCTTTCTCTCTCATTATTAATGTCAGATCAGAAGCAATGACATTGCAGATTATTCTTTGTATTTTATCAGAAATCTGTAGATAGCAGAAGTACCAAACCAGTAATATTTAATGCATGAACGAACGATAGATTTATAAATGTGTGAGATAGATAAGATAGATTTTGACAAAAAAAAAAAAAAAAGATGTCTACCACGACAGTCAGCCAACTATCCTAGCAGCGGACCAGCAATGTATTGAATATAATCTTTTTCATTTCAAGTCAGCAGAAAACTTTAGTCAGAGAATCATAAAGCGTCACTCTCAGCCATTCTTATAGAAGCCAAAACAAGAAAAAAGTTCTGTTTTAGAAGCGTTCAAATTAAACAGCTATTTCTGACACCAGTCATCAATAGATTGTGGCTCATTTTTGAGCTCAGGTTTCAATTTGACGTTAAATTTATTCTGAATCCCAGATTATTTCAACAAGAAATAAAAGTGTTATAGCGGATATTTGCCATTAGTCATCGAGATGGTTATATTCATGAAAAATGAGTATGGCGTCTGTTTAATTTAAACAGGTTTTAGCCAAAAATGCGTCCAAATTCTCGAGATACATGCAACCGGAAAGCGATACTTTAACAAAAGGCGTAGGAAGATAGTGTAAATAGTTGGTCAGCAACATTTTTAAGCGCCTGATATGATTAATTTTTTCGAGCAAAAATTATCCTGAATTGGGAGCCCATGTGACACATTGGTTTTATTTTTATGTTTTTATTATTTATACTGATAAAATAGAGCACGCTCCCCACTGAAGCTTGACGTCACTGTAGTAGCAATCGACTCTTTGACAAAACGACCTAACTTGCGATTTTAATCAACCAATCTATTCTCTTCATATTTATATCATTAACCTTTTGTCTCGCAACCCGGATATTTAACAGAAATATTTTCAAAATTTACACTCCTCTGTCCAATATATATATATTGTCATCCGCAGACAGTTCTGTTTCGCTGTATCTCAGCTCATCAGTACGGTTAGACTCCGATTGCTTTTTAACCCAGGATTGAAACCCGACCAAATTGGCGTCAGTCGGCGATTCTACCTCTGGGCTATGGGCGTTCGGTGGTAGAAGGTAGACTTTTTAGCGCATATATTATATATGCGACCAATAGATAGAGTGCTCTAATTCATTTTACTAAAGGAGCGATGCGTCACTCGCTGTTTTCGAACAGATGGCATTCACAAAACTGCGTGCGTGTAGTTTCAGATAGTAACGCATGTATAAGGAAGTACTATAAGTAAGGCTGAAATTCAGTGTAGGTTATTTTGCCGAAGTGCAAACAAATTTGTTTTTCATACCCTTAAACATGTCGGATTTCGCGCCAAAAATCTGTAATTGTTGGAAAATTCACTGTCTTACTTTATTCAAAAGAAATTTGCAACCGAAACACACAGAATTCTTGTTGAGATTTACGACGACCATGCTTTGTCTGAAATAATATTCAGAGATTGGTTTAGACGCTTCAAAAATAATGATTTCGATGTTGAAGATAATGAACTCTCTAGCGCACCTAAAATATTTAAAGACGAATAATTGAAGGCTCATGTCAGACGCAAGCACACTTTGCAGAACCATTAAGAGTTGATCACACAATAGTTTCGAAAAGTCGAACGGCGTCTTGTCACGTGTGAACAGCTGCTTCAACTGCAGAAAAGGAAAGTTTTTTTTATATCGTATCATGACCGGCGATGAAAAGTGGATACACTACGATAACCCTAAGCGTAGACGATCGTGGAGTAAGCAGAATCATGCATCAACATCTGCAACAAAACCGGGTATCTATGGTTTGAAGCTTCTGCTCTTCATTGGGTGGGATAAACTGGGTGTAGTTTATTATGAGCTGATCAAACTGACCGAAACCATCACGGGAGATCACTATCGACTAAAAGATGCGTTCGAGCCAAGCATTGAAGAAAAAGGGCCACTGTATAAGCAGAGACACAACAAAACAATTTTGCAACATGACAACACTAGGCCACCTGTAAGAGAATGAACTGAGCTGACGCTGCGTCGTTATTGTCTTTCACAGAAGGGATATATATATATATATATATATATATATATATATATATATATATATATATATAATGATTTGTACCCACAGAAATTACTAATGGCTTTAAAAAGAACAGACGTCATATTATTTAAGTCCGAGGAACCTTTCGGTCAACTCTTATTCAAGGGTTCTCGTTGGCTTTAATTTTAAGGGAATTAAGGAAAAGGACAAGGCAAAATAAATTAAATTACTTACAATGCTGGGAGATGATGGAACTCGTTTAAAAATAAATTTATTGAAAAAAAAAACACACATAAAATGTAAGGGTGTACACATATAATTCCACAAGAGTGTTTAAAAGTGAAAAAATGTTACACTCACAGACTCACCAGCAATTGTAAGGAGCGTAAAAAACGCTCTTTCTGTCTGCACAGGCTCGGCTGATGAATTTTCAAGCAAATTGCTTCCAAAATACGAAGATGATGTGTAGATCGAGCGCTGTGCAAGACAGTAAACCAGCTGTCCTCATATGCCGAGGCACACACTTGATTGTCCAAAAGATGTCGGCCAATAGCGGAATCCAGAACAGATTGTGTTGTTCTTATAGGTCTGAGAGAGCCACTGGAACGTATATTAGCGGGGACGTGTTGTGAAACCCGTGTCTCCAACCTCAGATCGGTACGTCCTATGTATGCCGCATCACAACAGCATTTAAATTTATAAACAATTGAACTTTTTCGAAAATAGGACAACCTATCTTTACTGAAGGAAGGAAACACAGGTCTAGTCTGAAAAACAACACGTAACTGCACCGCAAAATAACAGAACGAAACACATGCCGAAACTCTGTCGGTTATAGTTTGACATCTTCTACCAAGCCAGGGTATTTTCAGATACAAGGGACAGTGGATAGGTCCTTCAACCTTAGGTTCTTTATAACGTTTGATCTTGTGATCAATTACCCGTTTCACCACATTGACCGGGTACCCGTTGCCTTCGAAAATCTCCTGCAAGCGAATTAATTCGCTTTCTAAACATTCAGGAGAACAAATATTCAAGGCACGGTGAACCAAGGTTTCTATCAGACCTAGTTTACGAGACTTAGGGACAAACGACTTCCAATTAGTATACAAACCAGTAAAAGTTGGTTTGCGAAAAACAGAAGTCACGAATATATATATATATTAAGTGTATTGAGGCAGCAAATAATTTTCTAAATATATACTGTTAAATATAAATTACATTGCATTTGAATACATGATTCTGTTGTCATTTCGCGCTATCACGTGGTGTGACGTCATAGAACCGCATTGCAAATCTGCGAACTGCGTTTGTTATTTTTGGTAACTATTGCTGTTGCCTAGCGGAGTTTTAAGTCAACACAAAATAAAATCGTCGGTGATAGTGGATGTTATTGTGTTACCGTCTTATATTCAACAGTATATGTTTAGAATATATATATATATATATATATATATATATATATATATATATATATATATAGTGTATCGAGGCAGCAAATAATTTTCTAAACATATGCTGTTAAATATAAGAGACAATGAATGTCTATTATGTTTAATCATGAGCCGTTCTAAACGTCGTATTTTGGCTTTAATTTCAGTTGAAAATAAAGACTAAAATTCTCCAAAATTTGGATAACTTTTTATTAACTTGCTTCTAAGCTTTCGGCTCAAATGAGCCATCTTCAGAGAGGTTATTTAGACTGTAATACAATAACATCCACCATCACCGACGATTTTATTTTGTGTTGAAATAAAACTCCGTTTTGCAACGGCAATAGTTACCAAAAATAATAAACGCAGCTCTCAAATTTGCAATGCGGTTTTATGACGTCACACCGCGTGATAGCGCGAAATGACAACAAAACCATTATATATATATATATATATATATATATATATATATATATATATATATATATATATATACCTTCTGTCACGCTCATGGAGAGAAACACACAGACGTCTTTATCATATTAAAATGATTGTTACGTAGTTGTTTGGCAGCCATTTTTATTATTTTTTTTAGGAGTTAGGAGGAGGTTTTTACCTTGACGTGACTGTTTTTTTTTTATTTCTTCAGATTTAGGAAGATCAAAATTATATATATGCATATATAAACTTTTTAGATATTTAATTCAGTTGTACTTACTTTGTCATTTCTTCCATGCTCATGCCATGACCCAAGCCGCACAACAAAGAACAGATCAAAAGAAGGGAGGTAACTTTGTGCATTGTCATCACCATTTTGAGCTAAATAATGGAAAAAAAAAAAAGAAACACAAAGAAAAATGTAAGTAAACAGATATAAATATGTACAAAAATAAAATGAATATCATTATAGTAAATGCAATCAGACTCGAACGAACTGTTTTATCACCTCCACCAAGTAATAAAAAACAAACTATTTTCCAATGTACAAATTTTATATATTTTTTAAGCGGGTCGAACAAATCGTTTATCCCCCCCCCCACTCCTAAAAAAGTAGCACTTTTGACGACTGCAAAATGATCCTCAATTTTTATTTTGAAATTACTTAGGTATACAGAAACAATTTTTTTGTTTACGAGTTGCTTTCTCTGTAATCCGACAACCTCTGTATCACGCTATTTCCAGCCGATATATAGTGTGATTGAAAAGTAACTACCCATTTTAAAATACTCATAATTTACTTAACTATAATTTTTACATGAAATGAATATGAGAGGAAAGCGTTTAGCATGAGGTTTTAAAATTTATATGGGCGTCAGATTTCGATACCACTTTCTCCAGTCGCCCAGGAATCGCGTCAACTGCTTTCCACAGGAACTCTTGTGGAAATGAACGACATAACTTCGTGTATTTACCCTTCAAATTCTTCTAAAGTCTTGGTTTGCTATAGTAGACTTGCTCTTTTAATCACCTCCCCACAAAAGTGTCAGCGGTTGTTTTCACACTCCACCCATGTCTATTGAACAGGTGTAGAGGCTCATCCCTTGTTCCCTGTTTAGGATGTGGTTTCCGGCTTCCTTTTTTTCAATCCTTTCACTGTTTTCTTTTTTCTTTCTTTCTTTTTTTTCGATTGGAGTAGATAGACTAAACTATCGCCCGGTTCACACTCCACCCATGTCTATTGAACAGGTGTAGAGGCTCACCCCTTGTTCCCCGTTTAGGATGTGGTTCCCGGCTTTCTTTTTTTCCAATCTTTTCACTCCTATGTAGCCCCCTGCACATCAGTGGCGTTACTGCTTGCTTGGGGTTATATGATTAAAAAAAAAAAGTCAATACTTCTGGTTGGCCACGCATACATAAAATCATCCAGGCAAACATCGAGCGATGTAAAATTACCCGGATCTTTTCTACTAATTCACCTTAGATAATGTAATGTTACTTATTGCAAATATTAATTCATCCTAAGAAATTATAAATTTTAAATCAGTTTTTTTTTAATTAAACTTTTGAGAAATGATCAATTTTAAATCAACATTTGTTTAGTTTGCAATGATGTTTTTGGAGTTAATACAAAAATGCAACGACAAGGAGATTTGTGTTTGTGTTCGCTTCTTTCAGGGAGTATACTTCCTACGTCGATGAAATGCTGATGATCACACGCAAACAACTCAAAGTACCTGGCAGAACGTCAAAGTGAAGATTAAGTCCATATTCGGGACTCATCGCAGCATGATAGACTCTTATTTGCGTGAGTTCCTTTGGAGATGTAAAGCCTAAAATAACAATGAATACATTTTGGAACAAATTTTAAATGATATTTCTGAATTTTGCTGTGAATTTTATTAAATATAAATTATTTTTATTTTAAGCTGAAGTAATATTTTGGTCCTACATATGACGGTAAACTGCATTCGACAGCAAGGTTTGGGAGGTTGTGAGGAGCATGGAAACACCTCTTAATTGCAGCTGTTCCCAGATTCACCCTGACCCGGAGTGGTAGCACCTGCTAGGGTCCTAGCAATGGGCAAATAGTAAACCCCCAAACTGGGGCCAAAACACTATGAAAGTATAAAAATAGACTTTTATAGAAATATATACATAAAAATAGACTTTTATAGAAAAATATACATTTTTGAAGGAAAAATATTACCAGCATTTCATTTTTGAATACAAGACTAGAAGGCATCTTCAATTTTCTAAAATAAAAAAAAAATAATTTTTATCAAAATCTGACTAAATCAACCTTCTCGCTATAATCGAACATTAAAAACAATACCTTAAAACTCCACTTTTTTTGCATTTGACCCACAGAGGTGTTGATATGCCGTTAAACAAAACTCAAACTCAGTTAATATTTTGAGGTGAATTAGCAGAAAATATTAATTACTCATTAGTTACTAAACATTTAACACATTGACTATCAACAATGAGATAACTCGTGGTCGGTAGCTTTTATTACGATGCCAACTACGAGTTATCTTGTGTCAACTCAGAGTTTATTCGCATTGATACTTTTAGTGCGAAAACAATATTAAGACTTCAGTTGATGCTATAAAATCAATTCATAACATTGCCTCATTTGACTACATCTACAGGGTGGTTCAAAAGTAAGTGGACTGTAAGAGGAATAGGTCTGTGTATCGGTTATATTATTACAATAGTGTTCATTATAACTATCGTATTTGTGTGATTTTAAATTTTACAACTAAATTTCCGGAGAAATGGATTGGCCCAAGAGGTCCAATTGATTGGCTCGTACGTTCACCTGACTTGACCCTAACGGATTTCTTCTTTTGGAGAGTACTCAAAGACAAAGTTTATAGTCGAAAACCTAGAAGTACTGATGATTTGAAAAAGTACACGAGAAATGCATTTCAAGAAGTTAATAAACAAAAAGATTTGTGCAAAAATGTTTGTCAAAGCGTGAATGGTAGACTTCAATGCTAAGTAAATTATAATGGACAACAGTCTGACCACCTGCCTTGATAAAATTTAGGCGCTTTTGTACTATTGTGCGTCGTGGTGCAGTGGATATTGACTTGGAACGACAAATCGGGATGCCGAGTTCGAATTCCAGTTGAATTCCTTGCATTCACTTTCGCACAAATACCCTTGGGAAAAGTATTAATCCGTCTTTTCCCTCAGTTATGGATTAAATAATAGGACAGATTGGGTTCTATAGTTTTGGCTGGCAACCAGTCTACTGCATAAAATAATGGCAATAATGAGGGAATTCTCCGCACTAGACGTTGACTTTAGTTTAGAAAAGCCTCTGCTCAGCGATGCCGTTTCTCGTTTAATTTTGACTGCCTTTGTCTCTACAAGAAAATTGATCTGCTAAATGTTTTGCTGCTCTCCTTACTTCGGTGGGGGAAACGGTTTTGTCGCCGATGATCCACCCATGTGGCAGGTAGTACTAGCCTTCATAGTAACAGTAGAAGTCAAACTGTGATTGGTTTTCATTTATTTGTTTTAACGACCCATTTTATATTCCATCAAATGACAGCTCAATTTGTAACCGAATTGAATACTTATTTTTCATTTGTTTAATCAGCATCACCCCATGCAAGGCAATAGAGTCACTAAGACACACGGGTGAGGACGTATTAGGAACAGAGACATTAATAATTAGTGTGAAGAATAATGAGGAGAACAGTAGATAAAGATAAACATTACATTTAAATTTGTGCAGATTAAAGTTGGCTGGAAATCATGGAACCGGAAGGGATTTCCACTTGCGGGAAGAGCAAGGAAAGAAACTGTTAGCATAGAACTTACGGTTATATCTCGCCACCTCAACTATAAATCGATGAGATATCGACTCTAGTACTGCGCTTAAATTAAATGTCTAGGTACCATAGCGAAGAGCTCACCCGAAAAGTTATTATGAAATTATATATAGAAAAGGCACAGAGAGGCAACCTTATCACGGTGGGAAAGTGACTGAAGCCGAGCCACCAGATCAGATATTACTGATATATTCTAATAGCAGATTCATAATAATATCAGCAGGTTCAAAGTGTGCTGGACCATGGAAATTACCGAAACATAGAATCAGAAAATAAGCATATATTCTGTTGGTTGTTCTGTTTTTATGGCAAATCAACCTCGGCGGGTCATTTATTGCCAACTAAATTTTTATTTGTTTATTGCTGGTAATACCTTTTTCTTTCAAGAATTTATTGTTGTTTTTTATATAAGTTTTGTGTCTAGTAATACTTTTACTTTTTTGTTTCTTTTCGAGTATCAAGATTCGTTGGGAATTTAACCTATAACTGGAGGGAAGGGACGGATTAATATCTTTCCCAAAAGTACCAGTGCTTAAGTGAATGCAGGGTATTCAACTGGAATTCGAAATCGGCTCACCGATTTCTCTTTCCGAGCCGATATCCACTGTACCACAACGCACATCCGTCACTAAACGCTTACAGCACCTGGTATTGCCAAGCGGTCACCCATCTAAGTACTGACCAGGCTCAACGTTGCTTAACATCGGTGATCGACCGAGAACCGGTGTATTCAACGTGATAGGCCGTAAGCCGCATATATTACGCATTTTTTAATTTACATGAGTTGTAGCAACCATAAAGTCACATCATATTAATAATACCATCACATTTAGCAAGTCTCTTTCTCGAAACCGTGATTTTTAAATTTGAAGTGGGTCAGCAGAAGAACTGTTTGCGATTAGGGCGGTCACAAACTTTTGGAGACCAATTTACCGACCGAATTCAAGATGTAATGAACGTCCTTAATAACGGCTTCCCCTGTTTTTCAGTAAAACATATCAGAAAATAAATTAAAATTGTTTATTGAAAAGCAAAATATTCGTATCAAAGCAACAGTTAGGTTCACAACGAATAGTTTAAACCAGCAATTACACAAGTAATGATCAAAAGCCAAATACCAATGAAATTACGTAATTAACCGAATTTCATTGATATATATATATATATATATATAGTAGTAAAATAGTAAAATAGTAGTAAATAACCACTCCTAAAAGGTGCCAGATGATACCTCACGGTTGAAACCCGGTAGGTTGGTATTGAATCCTTAATTATTTAGTGTTGGTGCAACTAACAGAATACCTACCAAATGACCTAAAGGCTTATGCAATGAAAAAATCATAAAATATGAAAGAAAAAAAAATAGAAAAAAATATTCACTGATCTAAGCAGTAAAGCGCTCAAACAACGTCAGCTATATTTTTATTTATTTATTTACAGTAAATTTCACATTGTACAAGGTCCGGGGCCACTCGAGGCAGAGGATTATACTAATGGGTAGCTTATATGGATCTTCTTCTTCAGGGCGTAGGTGATTATGAACCTCCACTTACTCTTATCTCTTGTCACTCTTAATACTTTTCCTCTCTGAAACCCCGGTTCACCAACCACCTGCTCAAGCTTATCAAGCATGCCTCTCTTTGCTTTCTCCTGTCTCTGTTTTCCTCTATTCGTTTCGTGAGTATTAGATTCTCTAAGCCTTCCTTTCTCATATGTGCCCCATAAACATCAGCTGTCGCTTCCTTATGGTAAGTATATATATATATATATATATATATATATATATATATCCTTTTCGTTTGCATCCTCTCCAAAACCTCGTCATTGCTCACATGTTTGGTCCATGATATCCTTAGAATCCTTCTGTAGAACCACATTGCTGTTGTTTCTAGTTTATTTCTTCATCTTTGAAGAGATCATCTAGCATTCGCTGTCATATAGGACGACTGATATCACGTAAGAGTCCAGTACTCTTTTCCAACGAAATCTTCCTATCTCTTAATACTCTGCTTAGCTTTTGGAATGCGTGCTTGGCCGTACCAGTACGCCTTTGGATGTCAGTGTCGCACTTTCCGCCCTCTGTCAGAACAGATCCCAGGTATTTTAGTATCCCCGATCTGTATTTGGCACTTTGGACTCTTCGTTTTGCTGATGACCATGCATTCAGTTTCCTCGTAGTTTATGTTTATCCCTTTCTTCTCGTTTTCTTTTGTTACCTTTTTCAAGAGGTCCTGTATTTTCCTTTCTGTGTCTACTGTCAGCACTGTGTCATCTCTGTATCTTATATTGTTGAGATTGTGGTCGCCAAAGACTAATCCTGGCAGAACTTTCAGTTCTGTCAGAATTGTTTCGCTGTTGAATAAATCCGGGGAGTTGGATAGGGGGGAGAATATAACGATTAACCCTAGACCTGAGCAGATTAAGACAGCAGTGATCCGGAAACATCCTGTTGGAAATCTACAGATCAGCGGTTTGCTGGAAGAAGCTGTTCGAATGGAACTTACCACAGAACTTATAGTTTTAAACAGACTCGTTACATTACATTAGTCGCCAACGATTCTTCTGATAAGATGTTGGCCGAAAAGGTTACCTTTTTAAGCGAAAAATATGCAGTTTTGTTTGTTTTTTTCATTGACTTAAACGCAAATACCATTGGGAAATGTATGAATTCATCTCTTCTGCATCTATCTATGAGGTGAATAGCAGGATAGAATGGGTTCTATAGCCAACCAAAAGGTACCTGACGATAACTCACGGTTGAAACTCGGTCGGTAGCTTGGAATTGAATCCTTAATTATTGAGTACATATATATATATATATATATATATATATATATATATATATATATATGTATGATGGTGCAATTAACAGACTACCTATCAAAAGACCTAAAGACTTAGACAATGAGAAAATCCCAAAATCCGAAAGAAAAAAGAGTCAAAAAACATTACACTCATTTAATCGTTGCTTTTATCAGTAAACAATCTCCTGCAGGAAGAAATGCCACTGCGGAAAATATTCTGCCAAGTCAGTCATGAACCGAAAAGGATATGATCGGTCAAGCATGTATCACGTATGGTAACTGACTGATATATATATATATATATATATATATATATATATATATATATAATAGTTCGTCAAAAGGCTTTGATCCTTTCCAAAGGTGTCCTATGCTTACATGCTGATGTTCTATGATCACAAACCCTCATAGCATCAAGACAGACAGTAACATCTAGAACTAACTTTCCTGACGAATGGTCTGATTCTGATTCTGAATTCGGATATTATTGTCGCAAAGCGTTTGCGTATTTATATTACGTACAGTTTAGTAGCAATAATCGTTGCTAAAAAGTCTTATCAAATGGAAAAGATCTTTATATATAAATTGTGTTTTTTGTTTTATTAAATATGGATAACTTTTCGCAAATGTGGCTGTTTTTCGAATCGACAAGAGCCGTATTTGCAAATGAATATATTTCTTCAGATACAGAATATTCTTTAAAGTTCCATCTGGGTAGAATTTAATTTTTGTTTCGTGACATGTAAAGCCGCATGTCCACGAACAACCTCAGAAGACACGCCCCATTCCCACCACGGCATTGATTCTAGGGTCAGTTATTTCCATCAACGCTATTGTTATCGATGCAATCGACTATTGACAAAACAATCACTGCGCATACACTGGCCGAGAATAAATGTTCTTTTCGAGGTTGGACTTCCGACTGATGGCCGGAAATAATGATTGAATCACTTATGATCTGCGTCGTTACTCGAGTTATAACGTTTGTAAGAGACGATCGCTAAGTAAACACTTATGGAAAGATGTATAATTTTTAAAGTGTGTCAGTCCGTCAGTTAAGTGCCATACGTGATACACGCTTGGGCGATCATGTCTCTTTCGAGACATGACTGATTGGGCAGAAGATTATCCCGCAGTATATTCCTATTTATTTCTGCGGTAGACTGGTTGCCGAGCAAGCCTATAGAACCCAATCTGTCCTGTTATTTAACCCATAACTGAAAGGAATAGACGGACTAATACCTTTCCCAAGGGTATTTGCGCGTAAGTGAATGCAATGAATTCAGCTGGAATTCGAACTCGGCTCCCCGATTTCTCGCTCCGAGTCGATAGACAGCTTAAAAACATATCAATTGTTCTGTTTTTCAGTTAAGGTAGATGACGTTTTACTCTTGTAAAATTACAACATTTCACTTAGCGTCTGCAAGAATCAGTTTTTCTACATGGCAGTGAATCCATAACAAAATCGTCACTGATGGAAAGAGATATGAGGTAACGGAAATGTTGTTCTATAGAAGGATACTGTAATACACAAGGCCCAACACATGAGCAACATTTTAGAGAAAATCGAAGCAAAAAAGAAACACATGGGTTGAATAGCAGAACAGAATGGGTTTAATAGCTTTGGTTGGTAAGCAGTCTTTAGCAGAAAGTAATAGCAACCTACTGCTGGAAAATCTTCTGCCTAGTCAGTCATGGATCGACAGAGACCGAAACTGTAACCGAATCGTATAAAAATGCAGCAGGTTTATGTTATATTAAATTAAATCATTTTTATGCATTTTGTTATCTCCAGAATTGAATTTCTAAATACATATATATTAGCCAAACAATTAAAGTTTGTAAAGCCGTGTTGAAGAATCGTATATTTCTTCGCTTTCTCTACGCATATTCTTCTATATATAATGTAACATCAGAAAGAGAAAATTATAATTTCTAACTCTTTAAAGAAATCTTGACATTTATTTGATTGATATATTTTTTTTATGGATTATCAAATAATTACAAGTTATTTATAGCCAGAATATATGTAAGAAATTTTAAAGATAATAATGACTTACTCATATAAGTTCTATTAACTGACCCATAAATTGGAGCCGAGGAAGCGGATTCATACCTTTCCCAAGAGACCAGAGACAACCTTGAGCTTGTGAAGAAGCCCATCATGTCAAACACTGTCAAAGACCTTCGAGATATCTAAAGATGCAGCCTAAGCCTCGCCTTTTTCATAATTGTAATAATACAGAGGTTCTTCTCTGTGAAGTTACAGTTAACAAGGTATGTGTCTAAAAATTACCTAATGTAGTAAAATTATTTTACAAAAATTATTTTTATAGAGAAGCGATTCTTAACCGGTGTGCAGAGCGCACTAATCCGATCTGAAAGCTAGGTGGGTCACAAGGTAACAGAATTATTTTATATTTCATCATGTTTATTTTTAAAAAAACTAAAGATATCAAGCGTATGGTTTCCATGTCTAAGTCATGTCTTTGTCATTTTATATTTTCAACTCGATGCTAAATGTCAAAATCTTTAAGGAGGAATGGATAACCCTTGCACTTTTGACTTTCTCAGTCAGTTAAGTGTCATTCGTGATACACGCTTGGGCGATCATGTCTCTTTCAATGCATGAATGACTAGGCAGAAGATTTTCCCGCAGTATATTCCTATTTATTTCTGCGGTAGTCTAGTTGCCAACCAAGGCTATAAAATCAAATCTGTTTTACTTTTCAACCCATAGCTGGAGGTAGAATAGTTTGATTAATATAGTTCTCAATGATACTTGCGCTTAAGTGAATGCAACGAATTCAACTGGAAATAGATTTAAATCACTCATTATTGGTCTGACAAATTCTTTAAATAAATCCTTCAAATGGAAATTATACCACTAAATTTCTTTGGTAATGTTAAAACAAAATGTCGTATTTTCAAATTTCATGATTAATTTTTCCTTATTAAAATTTAAAGTGCTCCCCAGAGTTTTAGTTATTCCACAAGTGTTTTCTGAAAATAATAAATAAATTAGAAGAAACAATGGGAGAACGAAACGGGTATTTTACCATGAAGCAACAATTAAATAAAATCTCTTTTGCAACTACTACAATTGGGGTTCGATTCTCACTATGTCCTCTACGTTTGTGACCTTTTGTCATACTAATCTAACCATGGTAAACTTCAATATTTTTGGTAGCTTGCTGTAGAGTCATGGTCGGAAATTGTTTTTTTTATTCCTTTCATCTCAAGCAAGGTGGTACCGCCACTGATGCGCAGGGGGCTACACAAAGAAAAGAGTGAAATTTTAAGCAGAAGGAGAACGAAGGGGAAGACGAACCAGTTACAGGGGTGTCAGAGACAGGGTGAAGGATGCGAACACAGGAGTGAAGACTGTTGCGAAGGTAGAGAGAAAGGAAAAGAACAAGATAGACGGGGTTTTGTAGAAAGGACTGGAGTCAAGTGGACAAGGGTTGGGAATTAACATTGCATTTCAATTCCTGGAGGTTGTAGCTGTTAAGAAAGCAAGTATATGGAAGGAAGTTCCACAGGCGGCGGGAAGTGCGAAAAAAGAAGCTGATGGAGTAGAATTGTCGTCTGCATTTGGTTGATTTAACTGTAAAAGGGTGAGACCTTGTTGCCAGTCTGGTTGCACGAGTAAATTCTTGTTGAGGGGGAACCCAGAGATCCGAAGTTATCTTGCTCGTCACTAGGTATTCTGGTTTATGATTTCGTGTCATATCAAGCGAAGAATTTGCAAAAATAATAACAAGGAACTATCTACACAGTAATATCAAAGAATTGTTTTTCTATAAGTCATTTGGTATCAACTTGTGTCAGTAAGATATGTGTGGAGAGAAAGGCGGTAGGCAAAAGAAACAGGGGTCAACCACGGAAATGCTGGCTAGACAATATTCACTTGTAAACCGGTCTTTCCTTCCAATAACTTAACTCGGCTGTTCTTGATCGATCCTTGTGGAGAAGGGTTATGTTGATGCTTAGTCTCTGCAACACGCGGAGATTGAAGATGACGCCATTTGCCTCAGAAAATAGTCACACCATAATATTTTT
This sequence comes from Ascarosepion bandense, assembly GCA_037127315.1. NCBI lineage: Eukaryota > Metazoa > Mollusca > Cephalopoda > Sepiida > Sepiidae > Ascarosepion > Ascarosepion bandense. Next base: position 3,675,274 of record JBBBDQ010001831.1, read on the forward strand.
TCTGTAACTGTCTATCACATATTTGTAAAGTCTATAATAGCATTATATTCAAATAATAGAATCACTTATTTCCTTGCAAAAAAGGCCATCGATATTAAATGCCGTTACGAAAATGATTTTAAGCTTAATCTAAAAAATATGTAACATTTGTTATCATATTGGAAAGTGGCATCCTTCTTTCTCTTTATTAACTTACCATTGCCTAGACATCTCCAAAGCGTTTGACAGAGTCTGACATTCTATGCAAGCTGCGGGGCTATAGTATAACTGGCCTAATCTCACAATGAAGGTAGTATTGAACGGACATACCTCCCAATACTATCACACGAACGCGGGTGTCCATCAAGGCTCTATTTTAGGTCCCACGCCTTTCCTTATTTACATTAACGATCTCCCTTGATGTAATAAGATCCCAAGTAGGCATACACGCTGACAACACTACGGTTTACTCTCGCATCCATTAAAATCTGCCGAGGCTGGCAAAGCAAACCTCGCTGCCGAGCTTGAAAAGGACCTCCAACCTATGGTTGACTGGGGTAAGAAATGGCTCGTGAATTTTAATGCTTCCAAAACGAAGCTGCTATCTATTAACCATAACAGACAATCGCACCTATCACCATTAGTATGGATCAGGCTAGTCTCCCTGAAAGCAAAACACTGCGCCTCCTCGGGTTAATTCTCATAACAGACCTAAAGTGGAATGACTATATAGAATCCATAGCTAATTTCGCTGCTAAGAAGGTCGGTTCTCTGTGTAGGGCCAGGAAGTTTTTCCCGTCTGAAACAATCCGGCACATATACAAACCTACCATCCGCCCGTGCATTGAATATTGCTTCCATATCTGGTCAGGTGCTCCTGCTGTCCACCTAGATGTCCTTGACAAAATCTAACGGGGAATCTCTTATGTGATCGATCCCGACATGGCAGCTCGGATACGGCCACTTTCTCACCGGCGCAATGTGGCTTCCCTGGATCTTTTCTACAAATATTTTCACAGTTTCTGCTCAGACGAATTTAGCTCACTGGCATCCCCTATATATGAATTTACTCGAGCCACAAGATTAGCAACTAGGTCTCACTCTTTTACTGTGAAAGCAATAGATTGTAAACGCAAATTCTACTCCATCAGCTTTTTTCTCGCACAAAATCTCTAATTTCGAAAATTTACAACGTCTTCCCCCACCCTCTCTCTCTCTCTCTCTCTCTCTCTATATATATATATATATATATATATATATATATAGATCTTAGAAGCAGTTCAAACAGATGAGTTAATAGTCCACTGTTCGTAGTAATTTACTTTATCGAGTGCTCGATACTTAGTAGAACATCATCTCAGTTAAGTGCCATACGTGATACACGCTTGGGCGATCATGTCGTTTCAGAGACATGAGTGACAACAGATGATTATCCCGCAGTAGGTTGCCATTACTTTATGCGGTAGACTAGTTGCCAGCCGAGGCTATAGAACCCAATCTGTCCTGTTATTTAACCCATAACTGGAGGGAAGAAACCAATTAATACCTTTCCAAAGGGTATTTTCGCGTAATAAATGCAAGGAATTCAACTGGAATTCGAACGCGGCTCCTCAATTTCTCGTTCCGATATCCGCTGTACCACAACGCATAACCTGAGCATTATATATTTTTATCATAAGTGTTTATAATAAAAAAGATAGTTTGCTGGAACACAACATCTCTTCTGTCGTAGTAAACTTTGTCTTACTATAAGCACTGTATATATATAGCTCATCAGAATTGTTAGACAACCCATTGTTTTTATCCAGGATATATGGACATCAGTCGGAGATGGTACCTCTAAGCTATGGGCTCTCGGTAGAGGGAAGTGGACTTTAGGGTGTTATATGGTGTGTTATATACAATGTAATGGCCAGTAGCCGACAATATTCAAATTCATCACGGAATGAACGATGCGTAAGTAGTTACTATTTTTAAAGTTTACCATTTCTCCATAGTACTCGATCCGCGGGTGTGAGCGCATATCTAACCGTACTGATGAGCTGTGATACAGCGAAACAGACCTGTTTACGGATGACTATTTACGCTCTCACACCCTGATTGAGCACTCTGGATGAATAGTAAACTTTGAAAAAACAGTAGCTACTCTAGTATCTACGCATCGCTCATTCAGTAATGAATTAGAGCGCTCTGGCGTATGATACATCATACGCTAAAAGTCTGCCTCCTTCTACCGGACGCCCATAGTTCAGAGGTAGAATCGCCGACTGACGCCAATTCTGTCGGGTTTCAATCCTGTGTTAAAAGCAATCGGATATCTAACTGTACTGATGAGCTGTGATACAGTGAAACAGATCTGTCTGCGGATGACTATATATATATATATATATATGTATATATATAAAAGATAAGTCTATCATTTGTTCATGCTTAGAATATTGCTGCCAGATATGGTCCGGTGCTTCTGTTATTTATCTTGAACTCTTTGATAAAATCTAAAGAAATAACAGCAATATTGTTGGTCCAGACCCGGCTTCAGTCACTTTCCCACCGCTTTCCTATCTGTGTATTTTCTATAAATACTTTCATGGCAATTGTACGAATGAGTTCTTTGCCTCGATACCAAGTCCTTTTGCCTTTAACCGCAATACTAGAATGGCGTCAAGATGTCATCGATTTAAAGTTGAGCTGGTCAGATGTAACTGCAAATTTTATGTTAACGGTTTCTTTTTCCTATACTTCTCGCTTGTAAAATTCCCTTCCGGTTCCATACTTTCTAGCCAACTTTAATCTGAAAAGATTTAAATGCAATGTTAATCAATATTTACTGTTTTCTTGATTGCTCTGTCTTCTTCCCGCACATTATTAATGTCTCTGTTCCTAATTCTTCCACACTTTGTAACCCTTTGTGTTTTAGTGGATTTCTGTGTTGCAAAGGGTGAAAGCGATTAAAAAAAATGATTAATGGAAATTAGTTATCATCATTATTAGATGGAGTCTCTTCTTTTATGAGTCGCGTTCCTTAAAGACACAGACGATCATGGCCCTTCACATCTTCTTATCTCTTGTTGCTCATAATATATGGTGTCCTGTTATTTCTTCCAAACCCTGCTCTGACATCCTTTTGTTTATGCCCATCAAGTATGTCACGTGCCGTTTACCACTTCTTTCTCTCTATCCGCCCTGTGAGTATCACATTCTCCAAGCTTTTTTTCTCGCACTTCTCGCTTGTGGAACTCCTTTACGGCTCCATGCTTTCCAGCTAAGTTTAATCGAAAAAAAATTAAATGCAATCGATATTTACTGTCCTCCTGATTACTAATTCCTCTTCCCGCTCATTATTAATGTTTCTGTTTCTAATTCTTCTAAATCCTGTAAGTCCTCGTGTCTTAGTAGCTTTACGGTCTTTCATGGGGGTGATACAGATTAAAAAAATAAATATATATTTAATATAGTTTTAAAGTATGCAATATTTATGATTTAAAGAGCTCAATATCAGGGACAAAGCGTATGTAAATATAAAGGTGAACATTGAGGTCAACGGCCAGTAGTGATAGTATGTTTCATGCTTAAACGCAGTCTTCAGGCCATGTGTGTTGTGTTTAGGTTGTCTATTTACAAGGTGCGATGAGTAAATTGTCGCCGTTTTTTATTTTTTATTTTTTATTTCGTTCATGAGCGTTGTTTGTTTGTGATTTGGTCGACTACACAACGAAGTAGAGTCAGCTGGGCACCGTCTGTGAAAAAAAAAGAGCACTAATTAACTCTGCCATAAATTTAGAAATAATATGCTGCACTGCTTAGCATTGGCACTGGAAGCTTCAATACGATCATTTCAGATTGTCTGGATGTCAATTTGAGGACAGTGCAGAGGTTTCGGTAAGAGTTGGATGAGTCATCAGAAGAAAAGAACTCCAAAATTTGTTTGTGAGGGTTTCAGGCTCAGCACAGAGACCTACATCAAATGTCTTGAGGAACTAGTGATACCTTGAGTCAAGAGTGTGGCTGCTGGAAGATCCTACGTCCGGCAACAGGATTCCTGTTGTATGACACCATGTCATACAAACAGAAGAACCTAGTCATTTTACCTTTCACATCTGGCTACCTAACTCTCCAGATTACAAGCCCTTGATTACTACGTGTGGAACTTAGTTGAGCGAGACCAACAAAACTTCTTCTAACACCAAAATAAATTGAAAGCAATGATTATAGCAGCATTCACCAATTGAACCAAGGAGTCCGTCTACAAGAGATGCGGGAGATTCCGAAGTTGTCTGGAAGCTGTAGTTAAAGACAATGGTGATTTTATTGGATAAATTTACTATTTGATATTTGAAGATATTTTTCAGTAATTTTGGTTAATATATGTTACATTATTTTTATTTTTGCGTAATTTAAACGACAATTTATCCATCGCAACTATATATATGCCTATTGTATTTTTCTAATAGGCCTTGAAGCTTAACTATCACCGCCAATCCAATAACCATTAGAATAATGCAATAGTCAGTTAAATGCCATACGTGATACACGCTTGAGCGATCATGTCTCAAAAGAGACATGACTGATTGGGCAGAAGACTATCCCGCAGTAGGTTGTCATTACTTTCCGCGGTAGACTGGTTGCCATCCAAGGCTATAGAACCCAATCTATTCTATTATTTAACCCATAACTGGAGGGAAGAAACGGATTAATACTTTCCCCAAGGGTATTTGTGCGTAAGTGAATGCAAGGAATACAACTGGAATTCGAACTCGGCTCTGTATCAGCTTATATACATAGTCAACCCAAAATACAAAAGACATGGCCTGAAATATACGTTTAATCATGGAACAGACTGTCGCTCTTGGTTGTTGACACGTATTCCACATCTACTTTCACTATTTCGTCCAGATGAAAACAAATTTGAGAAAATATGATATATAAATATCTCTCTATATATATGCCTGTGTGTTTGTGTTTGTGTTTGTGTTTGTGTGTGTGTGTGTGTGTGTGTGTGTGTGTGTAATGGATACACCTTTTTGAGCAGATGTTTCTGTTTCTAGTATATGTTTTGGCTTTGAGTAAAAGATTTTATGAAATCAGGCCGGTAGGCGAAAATATACTATTTAAAAACAAACACGTCTGTTCAAGCACATGTATCCACTAAATATAATATGTTCTAGTGATAGAAGTATAACAATTTTTGTCTATTAGTTTTAAGCATGTTTTTAAAATTGCAAATGATCGTTCGCAAAACAACTGGCCGCCGCAAATGTACAACATTTGTAATATTATTACAATTACCGTGTGCGAGCTTTCGACTCACGTGAGTCATCATCAGAGCTATTATAGACTTCATGGGCCACCTCTCGCTAGACTGGCTTAGCGAAGACGATGTTGAAATGTTAAAGCTAAGCGCAGATAACTCATGATTAACGACAAACCGTCATTCTTCTTTCGCCTGTTAAAAAAAACCCTTTAATATCTCTCTGTCGATTACGATAAAATAGGCATTTAAAATATGACAAATGTATTGAAATACTAAACTGAACCTAGTGCACAACATTCCCCAACGGAAAAGCTTGAAAATGTCACAACAAATTTGATAATAACGTATTCAAAAATTATGAATAAGTAATAAATCACAGGCAAATTCTGTCTATTTCTCCTTTATCTGGTGCTTGAACATCCAACATTGGGATTCATTGGCTCGGATGAGGAGAAATAGTTAAAAATTCAAATCTAAAGTAAACAGCAAGTTCTGTCTGTGTGTCTGAAAACCATCTAAATCGTGCTACTCTTGCTCTACATAGACATATTGTACCTTTTTGGAATTAGGATGATCCAGGGATTGAAAATATGCCCTTCACCTGCTGTTTGAACATTCCGCATTGGGGTTTGTATCCAGATGAAGAGGGAACAGTTGAAAATTCAAATTTTTAAAATAAAACAAAAAAAAAAAAAAATAGTGTTTTTAAAAGTTAATTTATATTGAGTTTAAAGTAAAACAAAAACTTTGGAAATTAAAAATGTTTTAAATTCAGTTTAAAATATTCCTGCAACTGAGAAAATGAATATAATTTCTTAAAAATGCCAAACTTAATTTTCGGCCTGAATTGGAATTTCGACTAAATCGGATTTTTTGGCCCAAATTGGACATTCGGACCAAATCGGTTTTTGGCCGGAATGAAACTTACTGTCCGAATCATAGTTAAAGTGAGATTTTAAAGATCCGTGGAGTGAATACAAATTTATTTCTTCGAAAAGTATCATTATTGTTTTCTAAGCTTGGCCAGAGCTCCATTTATTTTTGTACTGAAAGCTCAATTAGTCCATCGCAGCAGGTAACTTAAAAGTGCTCACGGAGTGCGCCTTTTAAGCTTGTTGTTAATATAGTCCTCTCCCTTGTTGTGTATTTGTATACATACACTCCCCCTGTCACGCTGATGCACAGAGAGACAATAGCTATGCAGCGTCGGCTCAATTCATTCTCTTTACTGCCAGTTATTAAAATTTACTACCAGTTATGAATGCTTTTGCTGCGTGGTTGATCTTTAATAATACATTATTATTTTTTTTTTTTGCAATAATTATGTCGTCGAATAGTGAAGAATATATATATATATATATATATATTTATATATATATATATATATATATATCCTCTTATAGGTTTGGATTATTTTGTTTTTTTTTCTTATGTCTTAATGTAAGATACTTAGTATAAACCATAGGTGGACTATAAAGGGTGTTGAAAAGACACAAGTGTGCCTGAGCAAGCGTTTGCAATGAGGATTAGCTATCCGCATCAGTAGACGAGTACACTTGAATATGAGTGGCCAGCCATTATATATATATATATATATATATAAGGGCGCGTCTAGTTGGAACGTTCACTTTCTGACCATGAAGCTCGGATTCGAATCTCACCATGAACGATTTGTCAGAAAGGTGACTATTTGATGTTATTGGTCTGGAGGAGTCGATCCCAGCGTGCGGCACCTTTGGAAAGTGTCTGAAAACCATACCACAGGTTGACCCAAGCCTTGTGAGTAGAATTATATAAATGGCTCTCTTTGAGGAGCCGTTGATGTTTGTCCTAGCGCGAAGTCACAAGTCATCATGGCCTAAGATTTGAGCGTCCTGGTCTTGTTCAGACTGTTGATCATACTAGATAACTCGCTCTCTCCCAGAAACTGTAACTAAGATCCGCTCAGCATAGTTGCAGTATAAACTATAGGTGGGATTCGGTGGTGTTTAAACAAACACAAATCTGTCAGAGCAGGCGTCTGCAACAAGAATTTGCTAGATGCACTAGTAGACAGGGATCCTTGGATTCGAATAAATTTTTGCTAAAAACAAAAATCACTTATAACTCAATCTAATAACTTGTTTTGTCTGAATTCGAGTAAAAATTTACATTAACGTATGGTAATCTTAATGTGAATTGTGGTGCAGTGGATATCGGCTCGAAACGAGAAACCGGAGAGCCGAGTTCGAATTACAGTTGACTTCGTTGCATTCAAATATTCTTGGGAATGGTATTAATCCGTCGCTTCTCCCTCCAGATAAGATTGGATTCTATAGCATTGGTTGGCAACCAGTCTACCGCAGAAAGTAATGGCAACCTACTGAGGGAAAATCCTCTACCTAGTCAGTCTCTTTTAAGACATGATCACACAAACGTGTATCGCAAAAGTAATATAAGAGCAGAATAAAAATACTGTAAATATCTCTCCATATAAAAGCCAGTGTTAGTAGTTTTTTGACCCGTTTGTAGCTTTTCGTATGTGATGAAATCCCGCTTAAATTAACATCCTAACATTGAGCACAATGGCAAAATTATATGTTCATTATTTAAACACTATCATATGACGGTGGTATTTGAATATTCTGATGAATCAGGTTTCATAGGTTCATGATTGAATAAGTTTCTTTAGAGTTCTACGACTATAAAATACCCGTGAAATTTCCCCTATTTTATTGTTAAATATTTCAGTTTAACAACTTCAACAAAATATTAAAATAACAGTGAAAATTATGAATGCAGGTTTTTATTTAAACAAGTAAGATGCTATAAATAAAAAACCAACAAGATCTTCCATTTCACTGAAGCAGACGTTAAACACTCGAGAATGTTATCGCCGCCTCTACTTTGTTCTTTCTTTGTTTTGTTTTGTTTTTTTTCTTACTGGAACCAAAGTTCGATTCTGATATGTCTTTTCCATCTTCCCTTACAGTCAAAACGGGATAGTTAATCATTTATGAGGCTGTGACAGACGAGCTAAGAGTTATAATATGATTGTTGTTAATTGCACGTAACTGTGTATATTAATTCAAACTAATTTTAATCTATGAAAATTTCATGTTTTTTCTGTTTGAATATTCCGATGACTCTTAATTCTTAAGTTAATAATTGAGTAAGCCAGTTCTAGGACAATAAAATCTCTGTAGAAATTCTCCTATAATATCGTTAAATATTTGAGCTTAACAACTTTAACAAATTATTGCAATAAAAATCATAAATACGAATGCTGGTCGTTATTTTAAGAGGTAGGTACAAAAGAAAAGGTTTGAAACTGGCAACTTCTTCACTGAAACAATCGTTAAAATTTTCTATATTCTTTTCTTTATTCTTTCTTTTTTCTTTCTTCTTTCATATTTTCTTTGTTTCTGTATTTGTTTCTTTCTTTTTTCTTTTCTTTCATTTTCTCACTGAAAACAAGTTTTCCCCCTCTTATCACGCAATCAAAACGGAATAGTTCATTATTGGTATTGGCAAGGCATAACGATCTTGCGAATTTAAAAAAAAAAATTATTTCACCCCAAGTAAGGAGAGATTGCCATTACTACGCGGGGGTACAGGGAATGAATGTGAGAAAAAAGACTGAGAATAGGAAGGGTTGAGGAAAAGATAAAAGATGAACGGGATTCAAGAAGACAAAAGATGGTCATTGACGTTTCATTTAGTTTTCTGTAGATTGTCTTTATCAGAGAAGCAAGTAAACGGAAGGGAGTTCCACAGGCGGGAAGTGCGAAAAAGCAAACTGTTGGAGTATAGACATGGCGGTTTCATTTAGCTATTTCAACAGTAAAAAGGTCGAACCTAAGTGCCAATCTAGTAGCACGCTTAAATCCATGCAGTCGAAGCTACGAAGTGGGGGACAGTTAAAATTATTCTAGGATATTATCTATTTCGATTTAGTTTACTAAAAGTAGTTTCCATCTTGGATATTTTACTTTTTAAAAATAACCAAACAGGAATATTAATCTCGTATCATATTTGTTACCAGAAAATGCGAATGAAATGAGAGTGTAAAATATATTAATCTTACCTTTTATGGTCTTTAAGACACGGAATCAGTGAGGTGTACAAAAGATAACTTGAAAGTGTTGACGATGACGTTTCCGAATGGGTACAGCAGTTAGAAAGCTGTGTCCGATTTGTGAATTGTAGGTGATGAAGTTGAGAAAAGATCGGCTTTTTATATACGTTCGCCAAAAACACAGGTGGGTGTAACGGAAAGGAGACAGATGAGGGTGATGTCTCTGACGATGAGAACTGAAGAGTGAGAAGGAGTAGCAGTGAAAGGTAGAAGACAAAGTAGGGGAGTAGATACTTAAAAAGAAGCGAAGAAAGGGGAGTAAATCAAGGAATGAAAAGAGTGCAGAGAGTCTAAGAAGAAAGGTAGAACGTGGAAGAGAAAGAAAGAAAGGAAGGAAGGAAGGAAAGAAAGAAAGAAAGAAATAAAGAAATAAAGAAAGAAGATAAATTATATTAATTAAAAGGGATAAAAGACATGTGCAAAATTTGATGAGGATGGTAAAGAAAAAGAAAAGGATAATGTGTAAGGAGAAAAAATAAAGAGAAAAGAAAAAAAAGAAAGAATGAATGAAAGGAAGGAAGGAAGGAAGGAAGGAAGGAAGGAAGGAAGTGTATAAATTTCATTAAGAAAAAAGATAAGAGACAAGTGAAAAACTTGGTGAGAGTGGTAGAAAAAATTAATGTTTAAGAAGAAGAAAGAAAGAAAGAAAGCAAGAAAAAGAAAGAAATAATGAAAGAAAGAAAAAAAAGGAAGGATACAAATTACATTAGGAAAAAGAATAAGAGATAAGTCAGGAACTTGTTGAGAGTCGTAAAGAAAGAAGGAAAATGCTTGAGAAGAAAGAAAGAAAGAAAGAAAGAAAGAAAGAAAGGGCATAAATTATATTAAGAAAAAAGGATAAAAGACGAGTGAAGAAGTGAGAGTAGTAGAGAAAGAAAGACAATGACTGAGAAGACGATTTGATGAGAGAAAGAAAGAATAAAAGGCTTGAAAGGAAAATTAAGAAAAAATGTTGCAAAAGAAGAAAATGAAATTTGAAGGAATGAGGCTGCTATAAAAAAATACAATAAATACATCCAAAAAGAAAGAAAATGTAAAGACTAACCAATGACAGAAGCGAAACAGAGAGAAAGGTAGTAATAATGTAAGAGAGGGGGAATTACACAAAAAAGTGAATAGGAATTTATAAAAAGAAAAGATGGATTTAAAAGAGAAGAAGCTGAAAGAGAGAAAGAAGAAAGATGGTAACAAAAACAAGGGAGAGAAAAAAACAAAACCACGGTCATGTCAAAGAGAGTTGAAAGAGTTGGTGTCATCAAAGAAAGGGAACTGGGAAGAAGAAGAAGAAGAAGAAGAAGAAGAAGACAGAAAATGTAAAAAAAAAAAAAGAGGGAGAGACAATAAAGAGGAACCCGACTAGGATGAGTAGAAGGAAGGCGTCGTACTAGTAGGCGTGGCTCCACCTATTTCTTTTCTATTTCACGTCAAGACCAAACCAGTAAGTATATGACTGACAAGAAAAACATAATTATGAATATACCTGATACAACAATAATGACGAGAGTTGCTGATGATGGTTAAGGGGATATTAATGGTATTGCTTGTCAATACCATTAAAATAGTGAAATAGGAGGCGTGCAACAAGACTAACAAAACAGCAACAATAAAACAACAATTATACACACAACTCCCATTTTCCACAAATTCAATTTATGCAACTTCATTTTTTACGAAATACCCACATCAGTAACTTTTCCCGTTATCCGAAAATATTGTAAAATGATAATTCTGAATAGTTTATTGGGGAAAATATTTAAAGTGTGTTATAGGTCGAGTTTCGTTGTCTGCTATGGACGATATACAAGGATTGGTTTACAACAATACACGTAAATGCTTAGCCTTATGCTATTTTTGCCGTAATGTTCTTTGTAGGTAAGCAAAACACCCCGCAAACCTATCCTAAACCTTTCAAAATTAACACCATTGCAGTCCTGTCAAACATAAATCTCATGCGAAGTTAATTTTTGAGTCTGGGATCGTTCAAAATTTTATCCAAATAAAAAATATTCGGTTCTTTGTTTTACACCATTTCCGTTTATGAAAGGTTTCATGGAAATGTTACCCGAGGAAATCTGTCATAACAAAAAGGTAGAAGTAAAGGTAAGAGCTGTGTGATACTGATGATGAAGAAGAGTTCCGGCCATTCGAAAAGTTTTTAAATTCATTTAAATTCATTCTTTTTGTGCTTATCAGCCGATCAATTCTACAGTCTTCTTCAGAGGGCTATCGAACAGCGACAGAGAAAATTAAAGAGAGAAAACGGTAAATACTGTATTTGCCTTTATTTTGTAGTGGCACATTTCTGATAAAGGAACCATTTATTTTTCTTTATTGATTTTCACAACTGCAGAATTTACATCGGCTGAAATATTGCAATGTTTGTAACAACAAAATCAGTATACGAAAAATACTAAGACTTAATTTTCAAAATATATCGAAACGAGAATAACACGGAATTAAAAAAAATCCCTTCCTGTTCTGATCTAGCACTTATCAGTCAGTGAGTTAAGTGTGATACGTGATACACGCTTGGGCGATCATGTCTCGAAAGAAACATGACTAATTGGGCGGAAGATTTTTTCGTAATAGGTTGCCATTACTTTAGGCGGTAGACTGGTTGCCAATCAACGCTACAGAGCACCATCTGTCCTGTTATTTAACCCATAGCTGAAAGGAGAAGAGACGGATTCATATCTTTCCCAAGAGTATTTGCTCGTAAGTGAATATAATGAATTCAACTGGAATTCGAACTCGGCTCTCCGATTTCTCGTTTCAAGGAAAATGAAAAAAAAAAATGAAAAAAAAAATCAAACAAAATATAGCAAAGAAAAGATGAAAAGAAAAAATAAAGACAACTACCTGCACAAAAACCTAAAGTACTCAATGCCTTCAGAAATTGAACTGAGACAGTTTAGTAACACTCCGGTTCACACTCTTGTTCCCTGTTTGGGATGTGGTTTCCGGCTTTCTCTTTTCCTATCTCTTCACTCTTTTCTTTTCTTTTTTTTTCAATTGGAGTAGATAGACTAAACTATCACCCGGTTCACACTCCACCCACGTCTATTGAACAGGTGAAGAGGCTCATCCCTTGTTCCTTGTTTAGGATGTGGTTTCCGGCTTTCTCTTTTTCAATCTTTTCACTCTTATGTAGCCCCCTGCGCATCAGTGGCGTTACCGCCTTGCTCGGGGTGATATGATAAAAAAAAAATATCCACAACACCACAACGTACAAATTTCAGTTTGTGCTAAAATGCAACCGCTGTTTTTGTTTCATTTCCCTTATAGTTAGAACTGTTGTTTTCCCTCTAGACACCAGCGCAACAAAAATCATTGGGGACTAAGGGAATGGCGTAGGTGGTCTTTGTACAAAAATGATCTTGAATAAAAGATCAATATTCTATATATTTATATGAAAACTCGTGTCAGTCAGTTAGTTAAATGCCATACGTGATACATGTCTTGGGTGATCATATCTCTCGATAGAGACATGACTGACTGGGTAGAAGATTATCCCGCAGTAGGTTGCCATTATTTTCTGCGGTAGATTGTTTGCCAGCCAAGGCTATAGAACTCAGTCTGTTCTGCTATTTAACCAATAAGTGGAGGGAAGAGACAGATTAATACCTTTCCCAAGGGTATTTACGCATAAATGTATGTAAGGAATTCAACTGGAATTCGAACGCGGCTCCCCGATTTCTCGTTCCGAGCCGTTATCCACTGCACCACAACGTCGTCTAATGTTTCTAAACAACCTCGTCAGATCGAAATTTTCATATGGATTTCATGCTTAGCGTCCAATTCATTCAGAATGATCTATATGACCGTTTTCTCTGACTAATGGTTCGAAATATCTTCAAACGAATCTTAAAGACGGTTCTTAATCCAAGCCTGATGCTATAAAATAATAAGCAGAAAGTGTTATCAAATAGCACAACTACACCGCTCAAAGATTTCCAACAGCAACAACAAAACGACAGAAAAACTTTCCTGCCAGCCATCAGCATGTCTGAACATTGAGAATAGCACAGTACGCCTCCATGGCATCACTTTCTCAATCGACCTGAAGTGGAAAGACTTCATCGAATCTATAGCTGCATCTACTACTAGGAAGGTTGGGTCTCTGTGTTGGACCAGAATATTTTTTCTCGTCAGCATCCATCTTGTACCTTTATAAATCTACCATTCGTCCGTTCATTGAATTCTGTTGCCATAACTGATCGGGTGCTCCTGATATTCATCTCTAGATTCTCAATAAAATCCAAAGGATCTGCAATGTTATTGATCCTGACTTGAAATTTCGATTTCAGTCACTTTCTGATGAGCTTTTTTTTGCTGGTGCCCCGTCGACGTGAATTTAAGTGTGCTACTAGATTGGCATTTAGGTCCCACCCCTTTACCGTTGATAACCACCACTTCTACTCTTTTCTTGCTTTTCTTATTATTTGATAGTTATAATCTCCAAAAAATTAAGTGTAACGTCAATTGCCATTTTCTTCATTCTTGAATCCCGTTCATCTTTTATCCTTTCTTCAATAACCCCTGTACTTGTCTTTTCTCTCACTATAATCCCCTACGCATTAGTGGCGGTCTCGCCTTGCTTAGAGTGACATGATTAAAAAAGCAGTACATGTAACTAAATAAGAAAATACCTATATAATTACGCTGTTAGCTTTCCACACAACCAAATATAACAAAATTGACGTCATGGGTATGACGATAAACTACACCCGGCAGCAAGGCCTCTGATCGGAAGGTTTTAATGAATGTGGAACTGCATCTTAGTTGTTGTTGCTCCCAGGTCTACCCAGGGTGGTAGCACCTGTTAGGGTCCCAGCTATGGGAAAATAGTTAACCCACAAACTGTGGTCAAAATACTATGAAAATATAAAAACAGATTTTTATATTAAAAATACAAACATCTAAAAAAACATTATCAGCAATACATTTTTGTAAAAATAAAAAGTATTACCAGCAACAGATTAAAAAAAATTGCCAACAATTATTTGACAAAAACACTTTTTACAAAAATACATCAATGAAACCAGATCTACAAACTGATTTCTTTACAAAGAATGCATCTTCTATTTATACGAACCTATTCTAAAAATCTGGTCGGCATGAAATAACCCATTGAGGTTGATAAGCCGTAGAACAAAATAGACCAAATCAAAAAATTTAAAAGAAAAATCCTATCGGTATTAGAAAGGCCTAAAGCATTTAGTAGACGTGAGAAGTCTAATGTCCTCTTTTAAACAATTTTGAGAAATAGAAAACACTTTTTAAAACGTTTTATAAATATCGACCGACTGTCATACTAACAGATCAAGCTTTTTTTCCTGAAAAGTTTTTTAAGAGAAATATTTTATAAATTTCAAATGAAAGCAGTACTGACTGCTCAGTCAATGAATACCAAATGTTTCCTTATAGGGAAATACCAAATGTTTCCTTATAGGGAAATACTGTATCAAATATGATACGAATGGCCCTAGAGGGTTAATTGTAAGACAATTGCATGCGTAATTTAAAAAAAAGTAAATAAGGTGACCCAACATACGAATTACATACAGAAGGTGTAAAAACAGAACCCAATGTTTGAAATGCATACAGATGCGGTAAGAAAACAACGTAACAGGTAAATTAGATACAGAGTGTGTACAAAGATTACCTTACGTGCAAATTACATACAAAGGGTGTAAAACGCCAACCTACAGTGCGAATTACATACAGGAGGTGTATAAAGAAAACCAAACATTCTAATTACATGCAATGGATGTAAAACTAAATTTGAAATTTAAATATTTTGGTATTCTTGATATTACAGTAACTTCTACAGAAGGACGCTAAGGATATCATAGACCGAAAACGTGAGCAGTGACGAGGTTTTGAAGAAAATGAAGACGAAAAAGAAACTCATACTTAACATCAGGAAGGGACATGTAATGAGGAAGGAGGGCTTGGAGAATCTGATACTTACAGGTCGGATACAAGGAAAAAGGGACAGGAGAAAACAGCGCGTGTTTTACTTGATGGGCTTAAGCAGAGCAGAGTTTTTAAGAAATAACAATACAAATGTATTAAAAGATACAAGAAAAAGAAAGATGTGGAAAGCCATGATTGTTTACGTCCTGAAGAGACACGCATATAAAAGAAGATGGATACAATAACAGGTGACGGAAAATTACACTCAAATCTAATGGCGCATCGGAATAGCGAAAAATGCCTTTCAGGAACTGTGCAAGATAATAAAGAACAGGAAAATGTTCATAGAAACAAAAAAGAAAAAAATGAATGCTGGAATGCTATATAATATCTAATTTCCTAATTTGGAGTAAATCCTGGACTATTTCCTCTAAGATGGGAAAGAGATTTGAAGTGACAGAGACGGAGTTGTATTGAATTCTAAAAATAACGTGGACAGAGCTTGGGAACAACGAAAAAAGGGGAATCGGAAATACCAGCAAGTTACTGCTATGAATCAAAAAGAGAAAGCAGAACTATGGGATACATAACGAGGAAAGAAGGCTTGGAGAATCTGTTACTGATATGCCACACTGAAAGCAAGAGAAGAAGGAGGAAAATAAACAAATTTCATTATTTAAATTGTTCGGACAGTTATTCTTATCTTTATTGCCATAATCCCAACGTTTCGGCAGTTGTACGTTCCGGCCTTCTTCAGGCGCTTGGAATTTCGAACCGAACCTTTTATTTCGATTACTGGGCATATCATTCTGGTTCTATGCACCATGCCACTTTCTCATGCAGTTATCTCTCCTTAATTAAACTCTCTAAGTTATTTGTTCATCACTGCTGTAGCCAGGTATTGAACTCACAACTCTTTGGGTCAAGTTACTGGAACTAACCAACGCTTTTATCCATGTGTCCTTGAGGACTTGTTAAAAGAACTGGAAATATGAAGGAAATAAAACCTAGGCGGAAAGATAATAGTTAACGATAAAAAAGTAAGAAAAAAGAAATCCTAATTATAAAAAAAAGATAGATAGATAGATAGATAGATAGATAGATAGATAGATAGATAGATATGAACCCTTTGAGAGATAGATAGATAGATAGATAGATAGATAGATAGATATGAACCCTTTGAGATAGATAGATAGATAGATAGATAGATAGATAGATAGATAGACCTTTTGAACATAGATAGATAGATAGATAGATAGATAGATAGATATGAACCTTTTGACATAGATAGATAGATAGATAGATAGATAGATAGATAGATAGATAGATAGATAGATATGAACCTTTTGACATAGATAGATAGATAGATAGATAGATAGATAGATATGAACCTTTTGACAGATAGATAGATAGATAGATAGATAGATAGATAGATAGATATGAACCTTTTGACATAGATAGATAGATAGATAGATATGAACCTTTTGACATAGATAGATAGATAGATATGAACCTTTTGACATAGATAGATAGATAGATATGAACCTTTTGACATAGATAGATAGATAGATAGATAGATAGATAGATAGATAGATAGATATGAACCTTTTGACATAGATAGATAGATAGATAGATAGATAGATAGATAGATATAGAACCATTTTGCCACATAGATAGATAGATAGATAGATAGATAGATATGAACCTTTTGACATAGATAGATAGATAGATAGATAGATAGATATGAACCTTTTGACATAGATAGATAGATAGATAGATAGATAGATAGATAGATGATGAACCTTTTGACATAGATATATAGATAGATAGATATGAACCTTTTGACATAGATATATAGATAGATAGATATGAACCTTTTGACATAGATAGATAGATAGATAGATAGATTGGCATACTGTAATAGCTGTCTATATTTATGAGATGAAGTATTGTAACTATTTACACTAAACCATTTATATTAAAGAGAAATAATTGAAACTGTGATATCCAATAAAAGCATGACACGTGGAACTGAAACAATCTACTCCATTCTGTTGTTAGGATATTATTGCCAGCTTCTGGTGGGTCCTCACTATTTGTCTCCATATTTTTGGTATATCGGGTTCGTACCGATCATTTAATATTTGTTTATACTTTTGAGATGAGGTAGTATTTACATTTTGCACATTGATCCAAAATGACTACAAAGATAAGGAAGCGGAAGTAAAGAATCAATAATTATCTAGAGCAGTGGAACTTAACCCTTTTTTTTATTCATGGATACCTTTCCTTCTTAATTTTTGGGTGGACTTTATAGCCGTTAGACCAGTGGCCTTTAACCAGAGTCCACATGCAACCTTCTGTTTGTTCTTGTCACTGACCGATGGGTGAGTAGCCAGGTCAAAAGGAAATAAAGCCTAGGTGTGAAGCTAATGGCGAATGATAAACACGAAAAAAGAAATCCTAATAAAAAAAAAGATCATCCAACCAGATCTGAGGCTTCATTGTCGGAAAAGAATAGTTGATAACTTTAAATTTACGACACTGTAAATTGTTTTTTTTATTTGATTGCGATGAAAAAAAAACTACGTGAATATTTCTACTTTTGTTATTTTAATATGGCGTGAATTATTGTAAAAATTCTATTCTCAGTAATACCAACTGTTCAAAAGTCGAATTACTTTATGGACCACTAAAATAGCACCGTGGACTCGTATTTCATTATTTTTGTGTGTGAAGCCCCAGCAATGTTGCATGTACCCCAGGGTCCAACTAGACCCCTGTTGAGAACATCTGATCTAGAGCGACAGGAATTTCTAGAGAGTCATGATCACCCACGACCTGAAACGGCACGACACAGTGAACAGTTTTCTAAGTCTTAAATGGTAAATTTGCATCCAGACTTTTACACTGTCTTTCTGAAGTTTTATGTTGTTAGGATATTTAAAAACAACAGCGATAAAAGAGAAGCGTTGGGAAACTGAATCAGATTGGCTGAGTTGTGCGTCTAGACCAGTCGAAATCTAAATTTAAAATTTAGCGTCTCTACATTCTCACCGTTTCCTTTCTACGTCTAAAACGGAGGTTTTTGTATATATTTTCGCTACTTCTACCTATATCGGATTCCCTCAATAAGAACTTTCTTTTAGTCTGATGAAGTTCTTTTCATGGACGAAACACATTACATTGTTTATTTTCCATTTTATTTCGTCATGAAGTTGCCCAACTTTCTTTATATATAACAGGAGAGAATGGCAACTCGGGAAGACGAAGAGGATTGTCATATAAAATATCAATTTGATAAAAATACAGAGCTCAATGAATATTATCCCAGAGCAAATATATTGAGAAGAAAAAAAAAATATTAAGATGTTTCTCAAAATGTTTTTTTGTGCGCGAGAAACTTGATAGTGTTTATGATTTCAAATAAATTAAAAAAAAATTTTTTTGAAATTATATATATATATATATATATATATATATATATATATATTGATTGTTTAATACTTAATTTTTGGTTCTAATAGGTTTAGACCAGTACACATTTGTATTAAAAAGTATTCTATACAATTATATTGTAGAACTTTTGAATATTTTTCATTTTTAAACGAGTTATTTCGTTACCTTAGTTTCTACCATGAGTGGTGTCTTCAGGCAATTTTTAATAACTATTAAAATATTAAAAATCGCCTGAAGACACCACTCATGAAAATGAAATATATATATATATATAGTGTTGTAACTAAGTTGTTGAACTCGTAGGTTTATTAACCTTTTGTTCATGCATTTACTTTTATAAAGAGTGCTCGATACAAATGTAGAGCGTTATACTGTAATGGTTGTTACACTGTTTTATAAATTTTCTAAAAAATCACCCGAGGAAAAAGCCAAAAACATAATGGGCTGGCTTCGAAACATGAGAATTTTTTTGTGTAGTGATACTATGAATTTATAAAACAGTGTAACAACCATTACAGTATATATATATATATATATATATATATATATATATATATATATATATATATATATGAAAGTGGACATTGATGTCAACACCCAGAGGCGACAGTCTGTTTGCGTGTAGCATGAACACTATATAGACCATAGGAGAACTAGCTCTCCTCAACTTCCAATTTTAGCATTTTTCTCTATTTTATCAAGCCCACTAAGCTCGTCAGATTTCTGTTGCCCTCAATATGCCCGGTAAGGATTGGAGACCCTATCAGGAATTATTATCGGTGGGTGAAATCTCAATATAATATACGCAGATGACGCCTTTTTAATGATCAACTCGGAATAAATACTACAGGACCTCCGAGACACGTTGGTAGAAAAAAGCGAGAAGAAAGGACTAACCAGGAAACAGAAAATATGGTCATCAACAAGAAGAAAAAAAAAACCGTGATGAAAGTTACGGATTGGGGATATAAATGTCAAGCAGGTGCAGAGATTTAAATATCTGGAAAGCATTTTAACAAAGGATGGAAAATGCGCATTGGGATCCGAACAAAGCAGTATTTCCAAACATTAAGAAAAGTGCTGAGAAAGTGAAATATTTCGTTAGAAACAAATAAAAGAGTGTTGAATTCTTAAGTGATATCCGTTCGCTTATATGGTAGTGATTCTGGACAATCTCGCACGGATGAAGAAAAAAAAACTAGAGGCAAAGAAAGGATACTGAGAATTTTATGGACAGAGCGAATAGGCAATAAAGAAGTTCTAAAGAGAACAGCAGCAAAAAGAACACTTATACTCAGCGTCAGGAAGAAATATCTAAAATTCCTTGGACAAATAATGGGAAAGGTGGGGGGCTTGGAAAAAGAGCGAGGGGATGACAGCGATACATACACCTGACGAAAAAGTGTAAATAGATGACGGAACGGGTGTGGGGGCTTTAGCAATAGGGAAAAAATAACCACACGAGAAAAGTGCAACAGAACGAACACTTATACTTAGAATCAGGAAAAGAGAGCTGAAATTCCTTGGACATATTAAGGAGGGCTTTGAAAACTTATAGATAGATAGATAGATAGATAGATAGATAGATAGATAGATAGATAGATAAAGAACAGACATAGATAGATAGATAGATAGATAGATAGATAGATAGATAGATAGGAATATTGTAATAGCTGTCTATATATTGTAACTATTTACATTAAACCATTTATATTAAAGAGAAATGACTGAAACTGAGATATCCAGTAAAAGCATGGCATATGGGACTAGAACAATCTACTCTAGTGAATGAAATAAAGGGTTCAGTTCGATATTCCTAAGTATATAACCTGAAGAAGGTCGAGGCATACAGAGGCCGAAAATATAACAATAAAGATGAGAACTACAGTAACAATGTAATTAGTGTAAATTGACATACTGTAGTTGATAACATATTTTCTCTTGGAAACTCGATTAAGTAGATCAATATCATTAGAGTCGAAGAGGCATCACGTGTACTGCAGCCGCAGTAGAAGTAGCGTTTCTTTGGGAAACCAACCCTCTCCAGGTAGGTTTGAATTCAAGGCTATAGAATCCAGGCTGTCTTACTATTTTATCAATAGTTTTAGGGGAAAAGATGAAGGGTATTAACACGTAAGTGAATGTAATGAATCCAGCTGGAATTCGAACTCGGCTCTCCGATTACTAAATCCAGGTCGCTATCCATTACTCTAGTCAAATAGAGAATGTGAATATATTTTAAGTAACTTTTGCTGTACTATCCGTGTATTTTTACTTAATGTTCTCTGTTATCTTTGACAAAATTCTTTGAAGGCTAGCAGAAACTAAGCAAGCTGTTCTGTTTAAAGATGAATGAAAAAAAATGTTTGTGACTCATCGCAGTGAAACTAAAACAAATGTGCAGGAACGCATCACCGAGTGTATTGAATTTTCCCAAACAGTTTAAATGAATGAAGCTGATTGTATCTGATGACATATTATATTCATTTTTTTCACCAAATATTAGAATTCTATAAATTTGTTATAAAATCCTTAAAAGAAGTCAGTTAAGTGCCATACGTGATACACGCTTGAGGGAATCATATCTCGAAAGATACATGACTGACTGGGCAGCAAATTACCCCGTAGTAGGTTGCCATTACTTTCTGCGGTATACTGCCAACCAAGGCTATAGAACCCAATCTGGCATGACTGGAAGGAAGAGACGAGTTAATACCTTTAACCAAGGGTATTTGCGCGTAAGTGAATGCAAGGAATTCAACTTGAATTCGAACTCGGCTCTCTGATTTCTTGTTCCGAGAACGATATCCATTGCACCACAACGCACATCGTAAAAGAAGAGCTTATTTTAAAATAGGACAAACAGAGAACATTAATGAAGTTCCAAAAACATTCATTAACTTGCGTGAAGGGCGCTTATGTTATCAAATACAGTAGATAGTTTGGTTTTTTAAATTCATTTCCCATAAGTAAAGCAATAAACCACTAAGACGCAAAGATTAGAGAACATGAGAAAAGTAAGCACTATTTAGGAGAGAGAACAATAAAAGAACAGAAGACAGACTATAACGATTAGCATTGCTTTAAAGTTTTTGAAGATAAAAGTTGAAAGCAAGAAGCCAGAAGAGATTCCCACAAACAAGAAGCGTAAAAGAAAAAAAACTGTTAGCTTAGAACTTACGGTTACATCTAGTCATTGCAACTGTTAAATAATGAGACGTTTCTAGTAGTACGTTTAAATGACTAGGTAGTTGTGGTGGATTGGATATCGGCTCGGAACGAGAAATCGGGAAGCCGAGTTCGAATTCCAGCCGAATTCATTGCATTCACTTACGCGCAAATACCCTTGGGAAAGGTATTAATCCGTCTATTCCTTCCAGTTATGGGTTAAATAACAGGACAGATTAGGTTCTATAGCCTTGGTCGGCAACCAGTCTACCGCAGAAAGCAATGGCAGCCTACTGCGGGATAATTTTCTGCCCAGTCAGTCATGTCTCTTTTGAGACATGATCGCCCAAGCGTGTGTCACGTATGGCACTTAACTGACTGATTAGGTACCATATCATAAAGGAATGCTCATCGGAACAATTACTATGAAATATTCGGCGTTCATACCGATTTTTAGTTGTTCATATTCCAACACGTTAGAACACGACACATTTATCGACAGATATAATATGCTTATATTTCGGATTAGAGCACACTTCAATCTATCTCTTGAGAAGGAAGTTTAAAATTACTTAAATCGTGTCAATTTTGCATCCCTATGAAAATGGAAGATTATAAGGTGCATTTTAGACACTTGATGCTTTTTTATTACCGTAAAGGCAAAAAATGCCTCGCAAGCAATAAACAGATATGTGCTGTGTACAATGAAGTTGTTTTAGCTAATAGAATTGTACGGAAGTGGTTCGCTAAGTTTAGAATTAGTGATTTAGCTTTATTGATGAAGAAAACTCAGGCGGATCTCACTTACATTACAGATGATGACCAAATTTAGACACTGATTGAGAACAATCCGCATTACAAGACGCGGGAATTTGTAGAAACATTAAATATATCAAAATCTACCATTCATGAGCACTTAGTGAAGCTTGGGTACTGAAATCACTACAGTATAAACGCGAAAGGGCACCCCTGCGTGGTGTAATGGTCAGCAAGCTTGTCTTGCTAGAACCTATTACAACTGAGTATATGAGTTCGATCCTCACCGGATGCTCCATAATTTTTGCCTTGTGCCACATTTAATTGGCGCTTAGAAAATCAATATGATCTGAGCGAAAAAAATTGTCTGGATCGCATTTCTATCTTGGACTTTGCTGTATGAACGCAATGAAAATGCACCCTTTTGTGATGGGTAACGAGCAATAGATTTTTGCAACAATGTTCAGCAAAATAGATTCTGGGGGAAGTGATATGAGCCAACTTTAGCTGCCCGCTTATTCTAAGGAAGTCACGCTGTCTATCTGGTGGTATTGAAAAGGAATCCTGTACTATGATCTGTCAAGTAACCTGTCAATTGATTCTGAAAAGTAGTGCTCGCAACTGGATAAATAAAAGGCAGTAATTCAAGAAAAGAAAAAAAAAACACCCAGGATTGGCTAACAGGAAAAGTGTTTTTTCTAACAATGCCAAACCTCATGTTTCTCTGGAGGCCCGGCAATGGATGCTGCAACTTGGCTGGGATGTGTTACCCCACCCACCATATTCACCAGACATTGCTCCTTTAGATTTTCATTTAAATATAATCTCAGTGGTAAAACTTTTAATTCTTTGGATGACATAAAAATCCCCTTAATGAGTTTTTTTTGCCGAGAAACCACCGAAATTCTTGAAAAACGGAATCTTTAAGTTGCAGGAAAAATGGAGAAATGTTGTTCAACAAAATGGTTCTTATTTAGTTGAATAAATATTTAAAGACATCATCTTATTTTGTGTTTTCAGTCAGTCAGTTAAGTGCCATACGTGATACACGCTTGTGCGATCATGTCTCGAAAGAGACATGATTGACTTGGCAGAAGATTATCTCCCAGTAGGTTGCCATTATTTTCTGCGGTAGACTGGTTGCCAGCTATAGAACCCAATCTGTCCTATTATTTTACCCATAACTGGGGGTGTGGAAGAGTCGGATTAATACTTTTCC
This sequence comes from Ascarosepion bandense, assembly GCA_037127315.1. Classification (NCBI taxonomy): domain Eukaryota; kingdom Metazoa; phylum Mollusca; class Cephalopoda; order Sepiida; family Sepiidae; genus Ascarosepion; species Ascarosepion bandense. The sequence goes on from JBBBDQ010001831.1 coordinate 3,699,142, forward strand.
AATGATATTTGCGCGAAAGTGAATGCAACGAATTCAACTGGAATTCGAACTCAACTCCCCAATTTCTTGTTCCCAGCCGATATCCACTGCACCACAAATTAACTTTCTGGACAACCAAATATTTAAGAAAAGAAACAAGGAAGCTACGTTACGGCGACAGGAAATTGATTGAATGTCAGGACGAATAACATTACAGATTTTTTTTTGTATTTTATTAAGAATCTCCAAATACATAGCAGAAGCACCAGATCTGATGTGGCAGCAATATTCTAAGCATGGTCGAATGATAAACTTTTTTCAGTTACCATATTCCAACTACACATCCATATCTTACTGAAAAGCAAAAAGCCGGAATATGGTTCAGCAAGCGAGAAGTGTGATAGAATAGAATGTTAGCATAGAACTTGTGGTTACATCTAGCCATTTGCATTACTGTATTTGAAACATATAAAACACGTTTATCTCCTCCCAACACTGAGAAATATTAGAATTTCATAATTTAGTGTTAAACGCACGAAAAAAATATTCTGAACTGATTAGGGAACATGGAAGAAGTTCCAGTGACATTCGATTGACGCTCCAACAATATTTTCTATCGAAATATTAGAAATTCATAAGTTTGTAATAAATGCATTAAAATAATCTTGTTTTGAACTGGGAAAAAATAAGGAACATGGATGACATTTCAATAACATTCGATATTCCATCCAACTTCAAACTTTTTTTTTCTTCTTAATATTTCTTGTTAAAATGACGGTAATCATATATGGCTTTGGTTTTAATTTAACTAGTTTTCAAAGTATATTTTTTAGATTCATTTTAGAAAAACAAAATAGTATATACACACCACTAAGTCAAATCTGTTTGGTCTTCTAATGTACTATTTGACCGACTGAGATCAAAGTTGAGACATTCTTTCCTCATATCAGTAGATAAAGATAAAAGGCGTTTTGTTTTTTTAACAGAAGTAATTATTCCATTATCTTTTAAACTACAAAAACTACTCCCTTCGCTTTTAAAAAGAAACAAAATGGCTCTCTTGATGGTTTGCTAAATTACTCACTGCAAATTATATTGTGGCGAGATTTGGGGTGAGGCAAACATAACACTAAATAACTAGATAAGGTACTCTAAAAAGAATAGAGATAGCCGTAAGAGGAACGCCTAGATACGACACAGTTTCTTCTTCTTTGTCCCTTGTCCCTTCAGGACGAAGGCGATCATAGATTTCCACATTTCCCTATCCCTGGTGGCTCTGAACACGCCTTCTCCTGTTACACCATGCAACCCTCGTTCCGTCATCCACCTAATTAGGTCCTTCGAATATATTATCCGTTGCTTTCAGTTTACAACTATCAAAAGTGGGCGATTCCACTTTCAGCCAACCTAAGCGGGTATTAGTAAATAGTGATGATGATGATGATGATGATGATGGTGGTGGTGGTGGTGATGATGATGATGATGATGTGCTTATGGCGGTTGGGATTAAGAAAGATGTTTTGGCTTGTTTAGTGATGATGATGATATCATTTCTTCGTGCTTTGATCAAATGTTTCTGGATTTTTAATATATATATATATATATATATATATATATATATATATATATATATATTTACAATCGAATAAAAAATGCAGATAAGTGAAAGGAAAAATAATTATTCTTGCCATCGACAAAGTAGATTCCACTTATCCGTGACTTGAAGACATTTGTCATTTAAAACTTGGTCGAGAGGAGGGATCGGTGAGAGACAGAATACAAGACTGAAAAGAAAAGAAGAGCAGTGTCTTTGTGAAGAAGAAGAAGAAGAAGAAGAAGAAGAAGAAGAAGAAGAAGAAGAAGAATTAAAGTTTAGAGTAGAAGAAAAAGACGAAGAAGAAAAAGGAGAAGAAGAAAATAGAAAAGAAGAAGAAGAATTAAAGTTTAAAGTTGAAGGAAAAAGAAAAGAAGAAAAAGGGGAAAGAAAAGAAGAAGAAAAATTAAAGTTTAGAGTAGAAGAAAAAAGGCGAAGAAAGAAAGGCGAAGAAAGAAAGAAGAATTAAAGTTTACAGTGGAAGAAAAAGACAAAGATAAAAGGAAAGAAAAGACGAATAAGAATTAAAGTTTAAAGTAGAAGAAAAAGACGAAAAAGAAAAAGCGAAAAAAAAAACGAAGAAGAAAAATTAATGTTCAGAGTAGAAGAAAAAAGCGAAGAAAAAGGTGGAAAATAAAAAGGTAGAGAAGAAAAAGGAGAATAAAGAAAAGTAGACAGATAAGCAAAATTAAAGTTTAAAAAAGAAAAAGAAGAGAACAAGTAAAAATGAGCCATAGAAGAAGAAGAAGAAGATGAAGAAGAAGAAGAAAAAAAAGAAGAGGAGGAGGAAGAGGAATGCAAGCCATAAAATGAATAAAAAGAAAGAATATTGCGCGGAAAAAAAGAGAAAAGATTTAGACAGATAGTGAAAGGAAGTGAAGGAGGGAAGCAAACGTGAATGATTAAAAAGCAGAATAAAAGGATAGTGAATAATCGGAAACATAGAAATGCGAAAGTAAAATAATATGAAAAAGAAGACCGCAAAAAAGAAATAAATAAAGAAAGAAAAAGAAAATGAAAGAATAGATGATAGAGAAATCGTAGAAATATGTAAATAGAGGGGGGGATAAGAAAGAAAGAAAGAAAAGAAGAATGAAAGAAAATAAAAAAGCATATAGAAAGAAAAAGTTATAAATATCATAAATGGGGAGGTATTAAGAATGAAAAAATAAGTATAAAAATTAAATAAATATATAAATAAATGATAGAGAAAAAAGAAAGAAAGCTAGAAAGAAAAGAAAACCACAGAAAAAATGACATAAAGAACGAGAGAAAAAGAAAACTCTAAAAAAGAAAAAAGAATAAAGATAGAAACACAGAAAGAAAAGAAAACCACAGAAAGAAATAAAGACAGACAAAAAAGAAAACTGTAAAAAAGAAACGAAGAAAAAAAAGGAAAAAATATAAGAAAAAAAGGAAGAAAACCGTGAAAAGAAAGAAAAGACGTAAAAAGTAAAATTGAAAGAAAAACTCGGATGAACAAACAAATGAATAAAGAAATATTGAAGAAATGTTAAGAAACAAATAAAGGAAGAAACAAAGAAAAGAAAAACGAATCGTTGAAATAAAGAAAAAAGTTAAAAATAAATACATCGTTGAAAGATTATAAGAATAAAGAAAAGATACACGTACAAATAAATAGTGAATAAGAAGATTTAAAGAAAAAAAGGAACAAACAAGGAAAATGAAAAGCGTAGAAAGAAAGAAAGAGAGAAAGAAAGAAAGAAAGAAAAAAGAAAGAAAGAAAGAAAGAAAGATGGAAAGAAATGTAAAAAAAAAAAAGAACCGTAGAAAGAAAGAATGACAGAAAAAAGTAACTGTAAAAAGTAAAAATGAAAGAAAAAAACGTATAAATAAACAAATATATAAATAGTGGGAAGAAAGAAAGAAAGAAAGAAAGAAAGAAAGAAAGATTATGAATAAATAAATTACAGGGAAATATTGAGAATGAAAAAAAGCATGAATAAATAAATAAATAAATAGTGGCAGGAAGCTTTAAGAAAGAAAGCATGAAAAAAGGTATGAAAGGAAAAAAGAAAAAGAAAACCGTAAAAGAAAGAAATATAAGAAAAAAGACCGAAGAAAGAAAGAAAGAAAGAAAGAAAGAAAGAAAGAAAGATAGAAAGATAGAAAGAAGGAAAGTTTCACACGCAGTTTTCTCGTTTGTCACGTGGGCACCAGTGGCGAAATCTCGAAAATAGGAAAATTATACACAATGCTTGCTAGAGACGGCGAAACCTATATTTGCAGTTTCCCACTCAGATTTCTCGTTATTCTCGTGGGAATCGGCGGAGAAATCTCCCTTCGAGACACCTACTAAACAAAAATTCCACCGAATCCTAGTTGCAGAAGACGAGGCTTTTCTAAGTAATGTCTCACTTAGTTTTCTTGTCTCCTCGTGGGAACTGGAGGAGAAAGAGCTACCCAAAACCCTTGCTACAAAAGATGAGGCCAGTCCTAGCAGTTTCCCAATCTGTTTTCTTGTCCCCGCCCGTGGTAACTGGCGAAGAAGTTTTCCTTCGTGACACCCATCAAAAGAAAACTGCTGAAGATAAGGTTTGTCCTAGGAGATTCGTATTCATATTTCTCGTTTCTTTCGTGGGAATCGGTGGAGAAATCTCCTTTGGAGACACCCAGCAGCGGAAAGCTATAAACAGCCCGTGCTGCAGCAGACGAGGTCTGCCCTAACGGTTTCACACTCACATTTCTCGTTTCACCCATGGGAACCGGTGGAAAAAATCTTCTTCCGAAACTCCCAACAAAGAAAACTACTCACAACCCCTGTTAAAGTCGACTTACTTGTCCTAGTAGTTTCACAATCATACTTTTCGTTCCTTCGATAAATCTCTCAACAAAAACAAATTCTCAAAAATTTTGTTAACGAGGAAACCTCACTTTTTTCCGGCATCAGTCAGTCAATTAAGTGCTATACATGATACACGCTTGGGCGATCATGTCTCGAAAGAGACACGACTAACTAGGTAGAAGATTTTCTCGCAATAAGTTGCCATTACTTTCTGCGGTAGACTGATTGCCAATCAAGGCTATAGAACCCAATCTGTCATGCTATTCAACCCATAGCTGTAGGAAGAAGCGAATAATTCATACTTTTACCAAGGGTATTTGTGCGTAAGTGAATGCAACGAATTCAACTGGAATTCGAACTCGGTTAGAATTCGAACTAAGCTCTCCTATTTCTCTTTGCGAGCCGATATCTACTACACATTGCTTATGTCAATACTTCCATTACTGACAATGGCTACAACAACAATGCTATTAAGATGGTTGCCATTTCTGAAACAAAGAGCAGATTATAAACCCAACTGTTTCAACCACAGAAGTAGATAACGGATATAAAAATGATTTCCTGTTCATTAAAAAGAATTTCACCGTTGGTCTGATTAGGAAGATTTCAATTTGAAAAATGTTATTAAACTAGAAAAATAAAGGAATAAACAAATTAAAAGAAAGAAAATATGGCTTCTTTTATTAATAATTTCTCGTCAAACAAAAAACAAAGCCACTAAAACGCAGTGATGGGGATAGTAAGCGTCAAAGATTTGAGAAAAACATCAAAGGCCGAGAAGTTTAAAATAACATAAATAAAGAAAACAGAAGGTAACGGTTGACATTGCATTTAATCTTTTGAAGATCAAACTTGATTGCAGAGTCCATAGTCTGTTGGAAAGCAAAAAGCCAGAAGACAGTTACACATGTGAGAAATGCGAGAAAATAAATCGTTAGCATAGAACCCACGGTTACATCTAACAATTTCAAAGGTAAAATGATGATATATTGCCGCCAATCTACTAATTATCGAGTCTCGGTTTCATAAAGTAGAATTCATTAGAACAATTTTCATGAAAGTATTTATAGAAAATGCTTAGGAAAGCAACATTAAGGCGGTGGGAAAGAGACTGAAGTCGAGATGCCAGGTCAGGATCAGTGGTATTGCAAATTTGATTTTATTAGGGAACTCTAAATATATAGTAGAAGCACCAGACTATAAGTCACAGCAATATTAAAAGCATGTTAGACTTGAAAATATATAAGATAGATTCGGTCTAAAAATTGGCTCACACGACAGTTTCTCAACTTTTAAAGCAGGCCTGGCAATTGATTCAATATGATTTTTCCACTGCATCCCAGTAAAAAAAAGTTGCAACGAGTCACTCTTTTGGAGGTGAGCATTAGCCCTACAGATGGAAGTAAAAAACGATTGAGAGTAGTTTTGTTTTGGATGCGTTGAAATTAAAATACCATTCCTTGCCCCAGTTTACAACAGAGTGTAAGTCATTTTTAGATCTTTTATATCTTTTTGTATTCATACAAATATAGAAGAGTGGCCGTTTAAGACAACCTTCATTTCACAATTCGATAAGAAAGACTGAATCAGTTAAAAAAAAATGTCCAGAAATCCAATAACATTTCAACTTGTAAAGAAGACCAGTATGGCAAAGCCAGTTAACTGCCTTCGAAATATGCAAAGCAAGTCCCTAAGATTCACTATTCTTATCTAAAACTTGATAGACTCTCTCAACAATAATCATTAATGCATCAGAAGTTGACCTAGAAAAGCGAAAGCCACATTGCTTACCTACAAGGAAGGCAATAAAGCCAGTAAGACGCACATAGTTACTGAGTGTTAGATAATTTGCGAAAAATACTATTAAGGAAGGTGTACAATAACAGAACAGGAATTAAGAAGACAGAAGTTAATTGACAATACATTTAAATTTTTCATGATCAAAGCTGACTTAGAAGCAGAAAGCTGGAAGAGAGTTCAACAAGTGAGAAGTGTGATAGAAGAAACTGTTACACTTACATTATTCGGACTATTGTCCTCATATTTGTTGCCATTTGTCCGACGTTTCGGCCGTTGTACGCTCCTGCTTTCTTCAGGTGCTAGGAATTTCGGATCGAGCCCATTATTACGATCACTGGGGGATATTATTCTCATTCCTTGTGCGAAACCTCTTTTGGTAGTCATGAGTTAGATCACTCTAGCCGGACTCTCTAAGTTACTTGTTCATAACTGCTGTAGCTTGGTATTGGACTCACAACTCTTTGGAACTAACCAACGGGTATATCTACTGGGTCATGTGTCACTCCATCGACCACCAGATTAGACTATTTCTTTCTCAAGTAAAAATAGCAATACTGAACATACAGCTAAAACAATAACATTAACATCTTCAACAAAAGCCAAATCGAAGAAAGCCAAGTTCGAATTCCAGTTGAATTCGTGGCATTCATTGACGCACCAATACCCTTGGGATAGGTATGAATCTGTTGCTTCTTTCTCCAGCTATGGGCTAGATAGTGAGAAAAATTGGGTTCTATAGCTAGTCTATTGCAGAAAGTAATGTCGACCTAGTGCGGTAAAATCTTCTACCCAGTCAGTTATGTCTCTTTCCAGACATGATCGCCCAAACGTGTATTACGTGTGATACTTAACTGACTGAAAATATTCAAATACCTGTTAACTATAAGCAAGACGAATTTTCTCTTAGAAATATCGTAAAGTAATTCACAACCCCAGTCGATCAGAACAAGAAAATTTAATTATCTATTACAAAACATTTAACACAATTAACCTAAAAAAAAAAAAAAAAAAAAAAAAACAGCAACAAACCCCAAATCACAAGTTTAAGTGCCTCTTAAGAAACTATTTTCATGAATAAACCAAACTCGTAAATAATTTTATTTGCTATGGTGATTTTCGAAGCGCAGCTTAGATGTAGCGCAAGGCCGAAAGTATAGGACCCCTAGTGAGGATCGGACTCACTACTCAATTGTAATGATTCTAGCGAGACAAGCTTTCTAGCCATTACATCACATCGAGGTACCCAATTCTATTTGCTATGATACTACATTTATATCTAGACAACTCACATTGCACCTACTCGGCCACAGATATTAGGACTTATTTAAGCCGACACGCAATCCTACCAAATACCACTCGAAATAACAACAAAAACATGTACTCACTTTCGTTCGTTTAGTAGAAATTTAATTATATCATAATATACTTTAACTTTCAGTTAAGCTGAAGTATATTGATGAATATTTTTAAATTTAAAATTTCTGACAACCTAACGATATTTTTTAATTGTGTTTATTATAAACAATTTATAAATACATGTCAAATAAAATTCGTACATTTGCCTTGATATCAGTTTTCTTCTTCTTCTTCTTCTTCTTCTTCTTCTTCTTCTAAACTGTATTCGTCAGTTCCTTGGCTTGTGAATTTTATAACACCAAACCCTGTCGGTCTGTATTATTTTTACGACTTATTAACCTTCTGCATATTATTTAAAGCCAAAAAATAATTTTAGATTGTAAGAATTTCGGGGAAATAATAATGGATGACGCGCTATCACTCAGAAACTGTAACTAAGGTCCACTCAGCATAGCTGCAGTATAAACCGCAGGTGGGGGTCTGTGGACGTTGAACAAACACAAGTGTGCCTGATTATGCGTCTGCAATGCTTGTAGACAGGCATCCTTGAATACGAGTGGCCAGCCTTACATACATGCATATTATTATTAGTAGTAGTACATTTAAGAGTTGTTAGTTGTTCGAATTTTAAGCATTATTATATTATTAATATTTGACTTGTATTGAAGTCGGCAATACAAACATCCGGAATTAGTGAAGAGAAAATAGCATTCGACTGAAATAACAGTATATTGCATATTATTTTTTCAATAATCAACGCAGAAATTATTTTCACTTAACTACCGTATTCTCTGGATGTTGTACATGAACTAGTGTCGTCTAGCTTTGTTGTATGCCCATATGAATTAAATGTTACCTCAAAACATTTGCTTGAATTATTATTTTTTTACCAATTAAAATATCTTATATCATAGTGGCTTACGCCATCAATTAACCAACAGAGAAAGATCAGTAGGAAGAAAGTTTACCACGCGGAAACTTCACCATATATATATATATATATATATATATATATATATATATATATATATATATTTATTTTATCCACATACAAGCCTGTTTTTCTGTATCACAGCTTATCAGTGTGTCTAGACATCTACTTGCTTTCTGGGCGGAATCAAAACCCGACCGATTTGGTGTCAGTCGGAGTCTCAACTCACTAAGGCATAGGCACATAGAATGAGAGAAAGGAAATTTTAGCGAGTTATATATAAGCAGTGTATACACACGCCAGTCACCTGCATATATATATATATATATATATATATATATATAGGCTTTATATATATATATTATATAAAAGCCTTTATATATATATATATATATATATATATATATATAAAGCCTTTGAGATTTGAAAAAGAAATCATTCGACCGGCGGTCGAGAACGAGGAAAAATTTACTCGCCTCAGAATCATTTTACTTGACCGACTCCATTGTCTTAATAGTTTCCTTACGTAAGCATAGTGTGAGTCGCTGACGGAAAACAAAAAATGAAATTTTAATTAAAATTTCAAACGTGTCAGAAAAGATTTAAAATTAAAAAAAAAATAATGTATTTCTATACTTCTATAAATAATTACTTCCTTGTATAATTTGTTTTTGGGTGGGTGGTTGAAAGAAGTATGCGCATTTTTTTCTTTCTTTCAAATATTCGTTTTTACTTTTTGTAAGTGGGAAGGAAATATAGATGTTGAGTCAATTATAATATTTTTCCAAACGAATTTCTAAAAATCTGTGAGCATCTTTAATCTGGGTGACAGGCATTTTGGCTCCACTCTGGAAGCGTTAATTAATGCGAATGTTTACACTGACCGGGACGATAAAAGCGAGAACGGAGCTTGTCAATCTAAATTCCATTTGTCCGATCTTGCTTTAATGATTGCAGGATGTCACTGTCTTTTGTTTAACCATACACGTCGACGTAAATCAGGTGCCATGCATAAGACATAAATCAGGCGCCATGCATAAGAGTTCAATAGTGTCATTGTAGGTAATTCTAAGTAACTTGTGAATCTTCAATGGCATACTTTTGGGTTGTAAAAGGAATCAGATTTCCTTTTTCTATATTTGAAGGGACACGTTTCATTGCGAGATTTTTAATCGATCGCGGGCGAAAAAAGCAATAAACATTAATCGCCTAATTAAATTTTTAATCGACTGCATATATATATATATATATATATATATATATATATGCAGGTTTCATTGAAAATTACAGGCACGGTATTATCTTTATATCATCTTGTAACATTTTTTTTTATCCTTTTACGGTGAATATTCCAAGAGGTGAAATTTCCTCACGGTGAACATTCTTCGCGGTGAATTGATGGCGGTGAACTTCCTTTGCGGTGAGTTGATGACGGGGAACTTATCGGATACGATTCTTTGGGGCCTTGGCTAAAGTCGGCAGCGTCTTAGTTGTCTAAGAAACCTCTTTGGTAAACGTAATTCAAATTAATCATATAAATAACCCTGCTTTATCCAATATTTGCAGTAAGCTATATCGTTTGTTTACATTCATCAATAAAGAATATAACAAGGCAAAGTTTACTTTCCCTTCTCATCCGACGGTCGAAGGATGTAAAACGTCCTTAGCATTACGATAAGAAAATCCGACAAAATAAGTAATAATAAAATTTCGACATAAAAAAAGATGACTACAAGGAACGTTACACATATTAGGCACAAGAAACCACCCAAGCAGACCCAGTATAAAGATAAATACCATTTAGGAACCAAAAATTAAATTTATGGGAAGAAAATCGGACCATACTGACGTGACCCTTGTTATAATAACAAGCGACGGTCGTGATACTGACCACTGATTTAATAAACTTGCCGATTCTCGAATTTAGATACACATTGATAGTGTTAAAGGTTATCAGAATTGGCTGGTTGTTTTCCAGTTCATCACTAATGTCATTTATTTGTGGCTTCCTGAAAATTAGAAAGAAAGAAGGGAACAGTTAATAAATAAACAACGAAGAAAGAAAAGAATTGCAATCAGGAAGAACAGCAGTCGGTTATTGACGTTCCACGACTGCCGATATCTCAAAAGCAAAATCAGGGTTTTTTAGATTTCCTTTTTTTTTATTTTTATTTTTTTTACACAGGTTGATTGAAATAAAGAGAAAAAATATCAGAAAATAAGATGAAATGAAATGATTTCGTCTTAATTGGAGAAACCGATGACAAACTGCCGATGGAAAAAAGTCATTTAGAAGTCTCTATGGCCAGAAAATCGGAGTAGTTGCTTAAATTAAATATATGCCGTATACACATCTACTTCACTCGATATCACACACACACACACACACACACACACACACACACACACACACACACACACACACACACACACACATATATATATATAGATATATATAGATATATATATGTCTGTGTGTGTGTATGCGTGGGTGTCCTTGTGTTCAATACAGATGTAAATGGTCGCATCCACCTGGCTAGGCAAACGAAACACACACACACCGTGAAAGATAAGGTTCAAACGTTATTATTGTATCTATAGATACATATTAGCATTATAATTATCTTTCTATATACACACACACACGCACAGGCGCAAGCACAAAAACGCGAAGCACACACGCGAGATAGATGTAGAAACTAAAAAAATATAATTTGATTTTATGGTAGTAATACTCACAAACACATGCACACATGCACGTACACCCAAATATATATATATATATATATATATATATATATATATATATGAAAATAATTACAACGTTCAAGATAATAATTTTAAAAAGTGCTCAATATAAAAATATAGTAATGAATATTTATTATTAATTATAATTTAAATCATATATACACTACAAGCTGTTACAAAATTGTCTATTTTGTTTCGATATTGAAATAACAATGTCACATTATATATATATATACACTCCTGGTCAAAAATTTAAGACCACTTAAAAATCTTTAACAAGAATTTTTTTTTTACAGATAGATTTTAAACTCCTCCCACTTAAGGTTACCAATACTACAATCTAAAAGGTTATGGAAACAAAAAGCTACATTCCAAACATTTTATTTAGAAATTTACATTTTTATAAAATGAGGCGATTTACGCATGATCAAAATTATAAGACCAGAGAGAAAAAAAAGACTAGGGGTATAAATTGTTAGATCTATGGTAATTCCAATGTTTTTAGTTCAGTTAGAGATTAGCAATCACTGCGTAAAGGTGTTACCATGCCTAAAGCAAGTAAACTTACCAAAGTTGAGCGTTATCGAATTCTAGAATTCCATAAGCAAAGTTTGTCACAGCGGGAGATCGCAGCTAAGGTAAATCGCAGTAAAACTGTGATTTGCAACATTCTAAAAACAGTGAGAATTGTGGAAAAGCAAAATCCTGCATTGAGTAAGAGAATAAGACGGGTTGTTATGAACGAGGGGGTACTTTCTTCTAGTCAAATTAAGGCAGTCACAGATGCTGATTGCAGTCCCGTAACCACCAGACAACACTCACGACAAAAAGGCATGGTAAATAAAAAGCGTAAACAAATTCCTCGGCTGCTTCCACGTCACAAGGTGGACTGCTTAAAGTTTGGTTGTGAATACCAAACATGGGACGTTGAGAAGTGGAAGAATGTCCTGTTTTCTGATGAGAAAAAATTCAATCTAGATGGTCCTGATGGCTTCCAACGATATTGGCATAACAAAAACATGCCTCCTGAAATTTTCTCCACACGTTATAGTGGTGGAGGGTCCCTAATGGTATGGGGTGCCTTTTCTTACAGATCGACAATGGAGCTCCAGGTAGTGCAGGGTTGTTAAACAGTGGCTGGTTATGTTAGCATGCTACAAAAAGCATCATTGATGATGGAGGGCCATCGTTTGTGTGTGGATGGATGGTTATTCCAACAGAATAATGCTGCAATCTACGCTGCAAGACGGACATTGACATTTCTACAAGAAAATGGAGTCCATCTCTTGGGACATCGTGCATGCTCACCAGACTTGAACCCAATTGAAAATGTTTGAGGATGGATGACAAGAGATGTTTATCGAAATGGCAAACAATATTCAACAAAAAATGAACTTCGTGAAGCCATCTTCAGAAGCTGGAGCAACATCCCGCGCACCTTAATGGAAACGTTTATTTCTAGCATGCTTGACAGAATTTCTGAAGTCATCAAAAGCAGTGGAGGTAGAACTCATTATTAAATTTGGTTGTTGAATGTTTTCATACACTTTTTGTACAATTTCGTAGAATTTTTGTCTCTGGTCTTATAATTTTGATCATGTGTAAATCGCCTCATTTTATAAAAATGTAAATTTCTAAATAAAATGTTTGGAATATAGCTTTTTGTTTCCATAACCTTTTAGATTGTAGTATTGGTAACCTTGAGTGGGAGGAGTTGAAAATCTATCCGTAAAAAAAATATTTCTTTTAAATGATTTTTAAGTGGTCTTAAAATTTTGATCAGGAGTATATATATATATATATATATATATATATATATATATATATATATATCCGAGTGAATACAGAACGAAGAAAGAAGTCTTACAACGTCCAAAACATTAATTTAAAAATATAAATTATATATATATATATATATATATATATATATATATATATATATATATATATGTATATATGTCGTTTATGCAGACATAAATATATATATATATATATGTTTATGCAGATTATGAATATGCTTATATATGCTAGAAGAAAACATTGAGAAATATCTGAAATGAATTATTCAACAAAATGTAATCTTTACAATTATGGCCAAATATTCATAATAATAATAATAATAATAATAATTGATGTAAAACTTATTTAATCATATTTGCTTTTTTCTTATTACCTTTTTGAAGTGGAGGTACTGTACTCGGTCACGTTTGTCTGTTTGTTTATTTGCTTGTCTCTCTGTCCGTGGTCAAGACATCTTAAGACAGGGATGATTGGCCTCATGACTAGCATGAACTGATTAGATTTTGGGAACGATCGGATACGGGTTAAATTTTCTGGTTTATTCTTTCAGTTTTATTAAAAAAAATATTCATTTTTGCCTTTCAGGAGATCTTAAATATTGAATTACCTCCCCTATCTTATTTTAAGTGCGCAGTTAATTTTGAGAACCGTCGAATTCATTTTTTGCATTTTCACTCTTGAGAGCGGTCAGTTTTACTGCAGTTATTCTTTCTCTTTTTTTCATAATTATATCTTGCTAATCACTGAAAAGATGTCGATATTGCGTTGGTGGGGGTTTGTCGTCTTTGACTTCTCTTTCTAGTTGATCTTCCTTTCGCAGCTATTTTTCTCCCAGTCGACTTTGTACTGCACTTAAATATGAAATCCTTCTCATGTAAAGGCCAAACGTTGAGAGTTGTCAGAGTGTAATGCAGTCCCGATGCTTTTTAAGGCACCACAATGTAATTTTTGACAGTATATTTCTCTATCTGCTAAGAGATGGTAGTACTTTGTTAATGCGTGATACGATAATGGAACATTGTCAATGCATAACAGAAACTATATACTATTCTATTATTTTATACTAGAAATTTTCAGCCACATTGTCATGTTATAATATAGATTAAAAGCTACTTTGTAATATAATAATACAGTTTAAATGTTACTTTTTAATGAAAAATAAGTCGCTACTATTTGATAATCAGTCAGTTAAGTGCCATACGTGATACACGCTTGGGCGATCATGTCTCGAAAGAGACATGACTGACTGGGCAGAAGATTATTCCGCAATAGGTTGCCATTGTTTTCTGCGGTAGATTGGTTGCCGACCAAGGCTATAGAACCCAATCTGTCCTGTTATTTAACCCATAACTGGAAGGAAGAGACGGATTAATAGGGTATTTGCGCGTAAGTGAATGCAATGAATTCAACTGGAATTTGAACTCGGCTCCCCGATTTCTCGTTCCGAGCCGATATCCACTGTACCACAACGCACATCCGGTTATTTGATAATAGGAAAATTAAATACTACATTTTGTTTTGTGTAGCAACTATACGCATTGCTGAGATGTTTTTCTTTTCTAACCCATTATTTTACTGTATTTGATGATATATAAAATCCACTGTTTCCCTAAAGAATATAATTTCGTCTTCTTTATGTGCCGTCTTTCAGGACGAAGGCGATCATGGACCTTCAGTTACCCCTATCCTTTGTCGCTCTTGGTATCTCTCCGAAACCCTTTCCCGCCATCCACTTGCTCAAACCCATCAAATATGTCATGCGTTGCTTTCATCACTCTCTCTTTACCTGTATCCGTCCCGTGAGTATTTTATTCTCCAAGCCTTCCTTCCTCATTACGTGTCCCAGAAACCTCAGCTGTCTCTTCCTGGTCTTAAGTGTAAGTTTCCTTTTCGTTTTCATTCTCTCCAAAGCCTTGTCATTGCTCACATGTTCGGTCTATGGTATTCCTAGCATACTTTTATAAAACCACATGTCTGTTGCTTCGAGTCTCTCTTTCATCTTTGAGGAGATTGTCCAGTATTCACTTCCATATAAGATAACAGATATCGCATAATAGTCCAGTATTCTTTTTTGTTTGAATCTAATGATATTTTGCTGTCTCTCAATGCTTTACTCAGTTTTTCTTTGTTTACAACGAAATCTTTTTGTCTCTCAATACAATGCTTAGCTTGGTCATACCAATACGCATTCGGATCTCAATGTCTCACTTTCCGTTTTCTGTTAGAACCCTTCCCAGGTATTTTAATTTCTGAACCTGCTTGATTTTAGTATCCCTAATCCGTAGTTGGCATTTTGGGCCCCTCTTTTTGCAGATAACCACATATTCAATTTTCTTGTTTTTTTTGGATTTTCTTTTTATGTTTTGTACTTTCTTCTCGTTTTCCCTTGCAAACTTCTGGAGGTGGTCTTGTATTTTTCTTTCTGTGTCAACTATATTACATTCATGGAATGGCAGCTGATTTACCAGAGTCAGACTGGGAACATTCATAAAGTTTCAGTAACATTTCATATATAATCCTATGATGTTTTTTCTTCCTATTTCCCGCTGAAATAATTTTTATTTTAATATGCCATCAAATATCGTACCACTTGGAACTCTTGGAAATGCAGAAAAAATACCAAAGTGAAAAAAAGGGATGGTCCTATTATAAAGAAAATAACTGGTACAATCAATAGTAATTTCAGAGATAGTATGAACAAACATCTCCCACCTAAATAGCCACAGATAATTATGCATGCATCTATGTGGGTGTCGGCTTGGAGGAGCGACTGGCAAGGCAATTTGTTTAAAGAGCACTGTTATCTTTAATATCAAAAGACGGAAATATTCGAAAATAACACTTACTGCAAATAGTCATAAAAAGCCATATAATTATAAATATCCAATGAAAATTGTTGCCATCGTTTATATTATTTACATTTTTCGGACTGTTGAGCTCGTTTTTATTGCCATATTCACAACGTTTCGGTCATTGTACATGCCGACCTTCTTCCGGTGATTGGACTTTCGAACTGAATCCTTTATTTCGATCACTGGTGTAGGTTGTTCTCCTTCCAGAAGTCATGCCACTTCCGGATGTCTTAGCTATCTCCATTACAGACAACCAGAAGTAGCATGAGTCATGATTTACCCAGGTGAACGAAATAAAGAGTCCTGTTCAAAATTCTAATCATCTGAAGAAAGTTGGAGCGTAAAACGGCCGAAACGTCGTGAATATACCAATAAAGATGAGGACAACAATCCGATCAATGTAAATAATGTAAATAAACACTTCATCTCAGGAATAAAGAGGAAAATCGTTGCTTAAAGTGAATGCTGACATTTTTTATGCGCAGAATATCATTGTTATAAACAATAATCGACACTACTTAAATAAACTAGTCCATTCGTATAAATATAAGGAAAAAAGCAATTTGGAAATAATCATTGCGGATTAGCTTCCTTAGAATCGAAAAGAATTGATTTTATTTTGGACTTATTGATTAGGAAAGAATATGAGAAAAAGAACTGCTATAGAAGGAACTGTTGTAATAGAATTTACGGTTATATCTAGCAATTTTAAATGTAAAATGATGTGACCTAGCTGCCAATCTAGTACTGCCTTTAAATTCCTAAATTTAGATACTAGAGCTCATCAGGAAATTCTTCTTCAATGTGCCGTGTCCCCTCAGGATATAGGCGATCATGGCCTTCCATATATCCCTATTCTTCTAGCTCATAACAGCCTTTTTCTTGTTACCCCTCCCAAACCTGCTCTGCTGTCCATTTGCTCAAGCCCATCAAGTATGTTATGCGTTACTTTCCCCTTTCTCTCTATCCTGCATCTGTCGGGTAAGTATCAAAATCTCCAAGCCCGCTTTCCTTATTACATGCCCCAGAAACTTCAGTTTTTTTTTCCTGGTGTTAATTATTAATTTCCTTTTCATTTCCATCCTCTCCAAAATCTTATCGTTGCTCACATGTTCGGTCCATGGTATCCTCAGCATCCTTTTGTACAACCACATTTCAGTTGTTTCAAGTTTTTCCTTCATCTGTGGTGAGATTGTCCAGCATTCTCTGTTATATTGAAGGCTAGACACCACATAACAATCTGGTATTCTCTTCTTTGTTTTCAATGAAATTTTCGGAATGACAAATCGGGGAGCCGAGTTCGAATTCCAGTTGAATTCTTTGCATTCACTTACGCACAAATACCCTTGGTAATAATCCGTCTCTTCCCTCCAGTTATGGGTTAAATAATAGGACAGATTGGGTTCTATAGCCTTCGATGGTAACCAGTCTACCGCAGAAAGCAATGACAACCTACTGCGGGATAATCTTCTGCCCAGTCAGTCATGTCTCTTACGAGACATGATCGCCCAAAGCGTGTATCACGTATGGCACTTAACTGACTGACTTAATACTCTACTCAGCTTTCGGAATGCATCCTTCGCCATGGCAATACGTCTTCGGATCTCAGTGTCACACTTTCTATCCTCTGTTAGGACACTTCCCAGGTATTTAAATATCTCTACCGGGTTGATTTCAATAACCCAGACTTGTAGTTAACATTTTGAGCTCTTCTTTTTACTGATTACCATGCATTCAGATTTCTTGTAATCTATGTTTATTGCTTTCTTTTCGCTTTCATCAAATACCTTCTGTAGGAGGCCTTGTAGTTTCCTTCCTGTATCTGTTATCAGCACTGTATCATCAGTGTATCTTATATCACAGATGATCATGAAAAAAGAAAAGGCACAGGTAAGCTACTTTACAGCAATGCGAATACGATTAAAATCGAGAAGCAAGGTCCTGACCGATAACACTGCAGATTCTTCTCTTTTCTAACTTAGAATCTTACTTCATGGTAGATGGGTTGTATCTTCCTGATCCTGTGTTTATTTAAATAGTATATAATAATAACAATCACGAAACTGGGCCAGTATTGCATAAAATTTTAGTATTTTTGTACATCTACTATGCTGGATTATTGCAATCGTAGGGCCGGTGGATATTAAATTTCAGATAACCCACCCGCTAAAAATTTCGGTGACGTGTTCTAGTTTAGTAGGATTTAATTAAACCAAAAAAACTTATTAATTCTTAAACTCAAACAACAGTCCCAAAAGATTAACCCAAACAATATATATATATATATATATATATATATATATATATATTAATCATCTCACCCCGAGCAAGGAGGTAACGCCACTGATGTGCAGAGGGCTACGTAAGAGTGAAAAGATTAGAAAAGAGAAAGCCTGAAACCACATTCTAAACAGAGAACAAGGGATGAGCCTCTACACTTGTTCAATAGACGTGGGTGGGGTGTGAACCGGGCGATAGTTTAGTCTATCTACTCCAATTGAAAGAACAAAATGAAAAGAGTAAAAAGATTGGAAAAGAGAAAGCCGAAAACAACATCCTAAACAGGGAACAAGGGATGAACATGCATACATACATACGTAGTTTACTAGCAGTATAGCCCGGCGTTGCTCGGATATAATGAAAGCTTTAAAAATAATCCATGGTCTTGGAGCTCAGACTCTTTGGACGTTGTAACGAAAGACTAAAATGCAATAGTTATTTCCAGTTAAAGCGAAACCGTAGACTGAAAGAAAAATGAATGGATGTCAGTCAAATTTTGATTTCCTGATATCGATATCAAATAAGTTTTTTTCGTCGTAAACTGAATTTTGAAGGCTAAATAAGTTCTCTGAATAAATGGTATCATGGTTGAGACTAAGAACTACAATTATACCTACTTAGAGCCAAACCCGAAGCAAAAAATAAAATAAAAGGGGTTAAAAAAAAATACAGACATACAGGCAGTTAAACAGACATACACACAAACATCTTGCCTTATATATATATATATTATAGATTTTCTGCATTATTGTAAAAACTGCAACCTTGAAACTTCTGAATATCGTTTCTTATGTCTTTGTCTATGAGTGTATCAAATTTGATTAAAATCGGACCACTCCTTCTATAATCCGATTTTTTCGATTATCGATTTTCGATATTTATCGGGGGTACCTCGACACAAAATCTAGCTAAGAACACTCGCAGACGCTTATACTACAACTGTATAAATTTTTAAGAAAATCGGTTCAGCCGTTTCGGAGTCTATAGGTAATGGACACACACACAGACAGATACACCCACACAGAAACAAAGTTCCATTTATAAATAGGTTTAAATCATATAAAAAAATAAATATAATACCTTGTCTGTCATTTTTAATGAAACCTGCATGCATATATATATATATATATATATATATATATATATATATATATCTAGGTAAAAAGAACCAAAAGTTTTACATTACCGAGTTCTCTGGCATTTACTTTTCTTTGCAAATGTGATCAATACAATAAATATTGTAGAGCATAATATCATCACATAATTAATTTTTTTTTTAATTAAAAATACATTGCGACACGAAAATTTGTATGCTTCAAGATTTCTATCTTGTCATCAGGCAATGTTAGTTGATTACTGTGAAAATGATTTTCATTTACGTATAAGTAAAATACGTTTGTTATTTATAGATATGGGGTGACATAAGAATTTATGTGTGTGTTCAATTTAACCAATCAGAATAGAGATTCACTTTAAATTTGAAAAAAAGTTTATATTTTTGAGGAAGACATGATTTCTTCTTTTAGTTTTAACGACCTAAGTGTCAACGCGCAATTACGGATTAAATAACAAGACAGATTGGGTTCCACAGCCCTGGCCGGCAACCAGTCCACCGCAGAAAGCAACGGCAACCTACTGCGGAATAATCTTCAGCCCAGTCAGTCATGTCTCTTTCGAGACATGATCACCCAAGCGTGTATTCCGTATGGTACTTAACTGACTGGGGACAATAATTAAAAATGTATGCACGGAGTGTGTCTGTGTGTGTGTGTCTGTGTGTGTGAGTGTGCAAAATGCTGATACATTGTAAACTTTTCAAGTTCCGCTTATAATAATATTATAGTGGGTTATTCGTTATATGGTGAAGTGTATTTGTGTTGAAACAGATTAGTATGATTTGGCCCTGTTAGTTAGATAGCTATCCCTCTCCGAACATTATAAGAGGGGCATAAAACAAGAATATCAAATTGTAGGTAGAAACAACAATTTATAAACGTATAAATCAATTAAGGTTTTTACGAATAAAAGTAATGTATTTTGGTCGTTAAAATGTTCCTAGTAGAATGAGTTCATGTGTATTTAGGCAAGAACGTATGTGTGTATGTATGTGTGAGCGATATTTTTGGGAGGAGTGTCTTTGAAGTATTCGCTCAGTCTTAAAGTGTTCCGTCCGGTTATCAAGTATAAGAAAAGGTAGACGGGTGAACCGTGAAAATAAGGAGGTGAGGGAGAAAGAGATAATAATAATAACGATCGCTTGACGTTTGTTGAGGGACGTGTTAAGTACTCTCGTTTTCTTTGCACTCTGGCGACGGTCGCGCTTACTCCGTCTTTTATTTCGTTTGTGGTGGTCGAAAAGGTCATTTAAGAATTCACTCCCGGATGTGATTCTGGCTTTTCCATTGGACGACAAACAAACTTCGCGTCGGCTCACGAAAAGGGTGCATAAAAAGAATTTGTTTCTGAGAATTGAAGATTATTTGAATATTTTTTTCAGATGTTTCCTAGTTTTCTATTGGGCGAAAAACATTTCGCATCAAGGTGTGAAATTTCACGAGTATTGTTTTGGATTCGCTTTTGTATGTGTGCTAAGCAAGGTTTTGTAAATTCAAATATAAGCTTGTTCGGGAAGTTGTCAACCTTTTTTTATTCTATATTTTATTCTATTATTTTGGAGGGAAACTCCGAGAAAATGTCATCAATTATTTTTCGATTAATCATGTTATTTTTGGGTTTTTTTCTCTCTTGATAAAGCACATCTAGAGGTCCTCTCACTCTGTCATTCTCGATGTAAAGATCAGAAGGACCAAGGTAAATCCATCGGAAATTCTTGAAGACGGTTCCAAGTTTTTGCCATCTTCAACAAGAGAATATTTTCATTAATATCAGCATAAGCTCTAAGTATCATTGAACTTTAATGCTGCAGACAGTTGGAGAAAATAATGATGTTATTATTTCAAAATAAATAGCTATCCCTCTTCGAGCGGGTCACCGACAGCAAAGAACGAACCATCCGTAGGATAGCTAACAGCGAAGACCTTAAAATCTGTGAAATTATTAACAGAGAATTCGTCATCTTTACAGAAAATCACTAACAGTTAATACTTCGCCATCTGCGGAATTGGTAACGGTGAAATCATCGTCATTTGTGGAATCTCTGATGGTGAAGACCTCACCATCAGCGGAATTGATATTAGCAAATACCACACCATCCGTCGTATCAACAACGATAATCTCAATATTCGCTGGGTCGTCTACAAGGAAGACATCCTCACACACGGAATCCTCGACTTTGAAATATATATATATATATATAGTGACATGAATTAATGAATATACAAATGAGGGTGAACATACATATAGTATTATTATTTAGATTCTTAAACTCAAACAGTAGTCCCAAAAGATTAACCCAAACAATATATATATATATATAGTGACATGAATTAATAAATATACATATGAGGGTAAGCATACATATAGTATTATTATTCAGGTGTTAATAAAAATAGTGCTCAATGTATGCTGTAATACATATATATATATATATATATATATATATATATATATATATATATATATATATTTTCCTACGTCTATCGCACGACTCTGAGTTATGCAATCATCAGGTGCAATCATCAGGTGCATATTTCAAACTAACATTTAATAGATTTGAATTTAAGGTCACTTGATGTTCATGGGAATAAATACTTGAGACTAAATAAGGATTTATGATTGAGTGTTAGCTTAGGTTGTCTTGGTAGGGCTGTTTTTGCTCTGAAATCTTAGGCACATCTTTGATTTATAGAACACAAGATTTTACCGAGATGACGGATTGATAATTCTCCACAAGACACAAGACACAAGAAACAAGAAACGGACAAACTCAGAAAAGATTTAATTAAATTTTTTAAAGTTCACGATCTGAACATTATCACCATAAACTAACGATAAAGTTGTAAATTTCTTAGATGTTACCTTCGATATGAGCAATAGTCTGTACAAACCATATACTAAAGACGCACATAACTATACGTACATCAACAAGGAATCAAATCACCCCAGAGAATCATCAACAACCTACACAAATCTATCCAATTTCATTTAAGTACCAATTCTAGCAATAAGGAAATTTTTGACAATTCTAAAATTAAATACATTAATGTTTTACTAAAAAAGTAAACTCAACCCTGGTTTAGAATAATCTGTTAAAAAACAAGGTAGGCAGAATTAAGCAGGAATCACATAAACGTAACAACATTTCGATTTAACTCTTCCTTCAGTCGTAACACCCAAACTAACATTGGTAAACTCTTAGCATTTCTACTATTCACCCACACAAAATGAAGTCTATTGAGAAATGCGTCAAAACGACACAAAAACATCCACCTCTGCGTTAAAAATGCTTTTCTGCGATATTTCTAACTAAAAGTAAGTTGGTTGGTTGTTTTGTTTTTATGGCATATCAACCTCGGCGGGTCATTTATTGCCAACTAAATTTTTTATTTATTTATTGTTTTTATTTTATAAATTTATTGTTTTTTTTTATGTACGTTATGTGTTTAGTAATACAGTTTTTTCTTTTTGAGTATCAAGATTCATTGGGATTTGTTTTTTTAAGGGCAGGGTCCCCAAATCCTACCCTGTTATTTAACCCATAACTGAAGGGAAGGGACGGATTACTACATTTCCTAAGGGTACCACTGCTTAAGTGAATGCAGGGTATTCAACTGGAATTCGAACTCGGCTCACCGATTTCTCCTCCTGAGCCGATATCCACTGCACCACAACGCACATCCGTCCTAAAAGTAAGTAATATTTGTTTCAAATCAGATGTTTACGGTAGATGGCACTATGTTGTCATGGGGACTATGTTACATTAGTTATTCGTGTACCTTTGTTGCTAATCTGTCTTCAACGTTTAACGTATGTAGTACTGAGTTAACTGAGAAGTTTTTTGTTTAACACTCGCAGGATATTGATATCGTGAGCGGGCAGATATGATTTTAACATACAGCCTCACAAATGGTAATGGCCGCGAGGCTGCACGGCTGTATCAGATTGCGTTTCCAGACCGAAGGCAGCCGAGTCATCCAACCTTTGCTTCTGTTTATCGTCGCGTTGATGAGACAGGATTCGTGGTACCAAACTATTGATCGAAGAAAACTGACATCCATTCTTACATTTGACCACGAAGAACACATTTTATAGGTTGCCGGTG
Organism: Ascarosepion bandense; assembly: GCA_037127315.1. Lineage (NCBI taxonomy): Eukaryota > Metazoa > Mollusca > Cephalopoda > Sepiida > Sepiidae > Ascarosepion > Ascarosepion bandense. The sequence continues at coordinate 3,722,509 of JBBBDQ010001831.1, forward strand.
ACGCGCTTGGTATCAGTACATGTCAAGTGGCTCTAGCACGACATACATTTCATAGTACTGCAAGAGCAGCTACTGTATCCGTATAATTTGCAACATCTGCCGTGTATTTTGCCCTATGATCACTCACCACGGGAGAACGTTTGTCTATCGTTTATTGTACAAACTACCGATCTGTTGTCTGTCGCCTTCAGTCTTGTTTAGAGGCCAGGTAACATTTGAAAGAGATGGAATAGCAAATTTACACAACCAACATTTGTGGTCGGATCGGAATCCCCATGGTACAATACAGACTAGGTACCAGCATTAGTTTACGATAAATATGTAGGCTGGGATTGGGAGTGTCTGGTAGATCCATATGTTCTACCAGTACGTCCTACAAGAGTTGTCTTTTTCTTTTCTTTTATGTGCCATGTCATTTCAGGACGTAGGCGATCATGGTTTTCTACATCTCTCTGTCTCTGGTGGCTCTTAGCATGCTTTCTCCTGTTGCACCATGCAACCCTCGTTCCGTCATCAGGTCCTTCAAATATGTTATCTGCTGCTCTTTTTCCCTCTATCTGGCCTCTTAGTACCAGGTTCCCCAAGCATTCCTTCCGCATTGCATGTCCCAGGAACTTTAGTTGTCTCTTCTTGATGCTCAGTATTAATTTCGTTTTCGTCTCCATCCTTTCAAAAACCTCGCTGTTGCTCACATGCTCGATCCATGATATCCGCAGTATCCTTCCGTAGAACCATATTTCAGCTGTTTCAAGTTTTTCCTTCATCTTCGAAGATATTGTCCAACATTCACTGTCATATTGAAGAAATGACATAGCAATCCAGTGCCCCCCTCTTTGTTTCTAGTGAAATAGTCACCGTTTCTTAATATTTTACTCAACTCCTGGAATGGTTCTTTTGCCATGCCAATTTGCCTTCGGATCTAGGATTATGCTTTTCTTCTTATCTATTTATTGTGAGTCTGAACTAATTTTCACCAACAATTGTTCATGTTCTTTAACTCTAAGAAGTTGTCTCAATTGTGTAGTGGGATTAGCTAGCTAATAATAATTAGCATAGCCATACCCCTATATATAGGATGTATCTAAGATAACGTGGAGAGATCGTCACTCGAGAGAATCACTTCGAATGAGCAACTATAAATATCATAACAAATTGCTTGAATTTTATTTGTTTTCTATGTAATGCCTTTAGTTAAACAAAGAAGTCTTTTTGTTATTGTTTAATGTCTATGTACATATCTACTGCACCTAACGCAGATTAGCTTAAATTACATTTATTATGAAACCAGGCTATTAACGCCAAACTAAGAATTTTATTTAACAAGATGTTTAACAGAACGCACATTTTTTTTAACCCAAAAAGATCTGGTTGGAACTGTGTAGAGAGAAGCAGTCGAGCTCCGTAACATTCTCTTAGTTGAGGCTAGCTGCTGCCTTGTCTGAGAAAAAAGTGAAAACAAGTAGTTGTTTACATTATTTACATTATTTGGACTATTGTCCTCATCTTCGTTGCCATTTCCATGATGTCTCGGCCGTTGTACGCTCCTGCCTTCTTCAGGTGCTAGGAATTTCGAACTGAACCTTTTACTACGATCACTGGGGTATATCATTCTCATTCCTTGTGCGAAGCCGCTTCTGTTAGTCATGAGTTATCTCCCTTTAATCTGACTCTGTAAGTTACTTTCGTGGAAATGGTAACGACAATGAGGATAATAGTCAAAATAATATAAATAGTGTAAATACTACCACATTTGAGAAATATAGGCAAATACCGAAGTAGTTTACTTTCTTCAGTTAGGTGAATCATCCTTATTTTTAACATCCTTCTTGCATAAGCCTGGTTTTCTTCGTGCTGTGTTCTTTCAGGGTGTAGGCGATCATGGCTTTCCAAATCCTCCTATCCTTAGAAGCTCTTTACAAGAATTTTCCTGTTACCCCTCCCAAACCCTGGTCCGCCATCCGTTCGTTGAGATCTATCAAGTATGTTGGTTGCTAACTCTGTTTCTTTTTTCCTTTATCTGACTTGTAAGTATCAGATTCTCCAAGCCAACCTTCCTCTTTACATGTCACAGAAAATTCAGCTGTATTTTCCTGATGTCAAATATTAGTGTCCATTTCGTTTCTATCCTTTCCAAAATCTTATCGTTGCTCACATGTTCCGTCTATGGTATCCTCAGCAGCCTTCTGTAGCGCCACATTTTGGTTGCTTACCTTCATGTTTGGTGAGATTATCCGGCACTCACTGCCATATTGAAGAACAAACATCAAATAACAAAACAATTCTTTGTTTTTTGTTTCTAGCGAAATTTTCCTGTCTCTCAATACTCTACTCAGCTTTTGGAATGCATCCTTGGCCGATGCCAATTCGCCTTCGGATCTCCGTGTTGCACTTTCCATCCTCTGCTAAAACACTTCCAGTTATTTAGATTTCTGCTTGTAGTTGGCATTTTGGACTCCTCCTTTTAGTATGCTTTCAATTTTCTTATAGTTTATATGTATTCCTTTCTTTCCACTTTCTTCAGCTACTTTCTGTAGGAGGTTTTGCAGTTTCCTTTCAGTGTCTGCTATCATCAATGTATCATCTGCGTATCTTATGTTGTTCAGATTGTGGCCGCCAATGACGAATCCTGGTATGACTTCTACGGCTCTCATAATTGTCTCACTGAATAGATCTGGTGAGAAGACACATCCTTGCCTTACATCCTTTTCTATCTTTATATTTTAGTCATTTGTTATTGTCTTATAATTATATATTTTTTTTAACGAAAACTTACTTCGCTTTACTGTATAGAACTTAATTTGCGACGAAAAACTAGTTCCGAACCGAATTTTCCTTTTTACAAATTTTCCCTCATCTGCTCCTTACCATCACCAAAAATTCTAAATTGAGCTGCTGAATTTCTGAAGTACGACTGGCAACCAGCCTACCGCAGAAAGTAATGGAAACCTACTGGGAGAAAATCTTCTTTCTCGTCAGTCAGGTCTCTTTCGAGATATGATCGCCCAAGAATGTATCTAGTATGGCACTTTACAGACTGTATTTAATTACTATCACTAGAGAATGTCTGTTTTTAAGCAGGACATTTCTACTAGCTAAGTCTTAAGCAAGTTTTTCACAATCTGGTCAAAAGTCCCTCTTTTAGTGAAGTATAATCCATCAAAGACCACTCACCATTGCACTTTGTTCTGGGCTGGTTCATTGTCGTCACTGCTTCTATAACTGTCTTTTTTACAGTTTATCATCCGGGCTGGTTTTCCTTCTTCGCCCGAGCCTATATAGCCAATTCTGTGCTACTATTTACCGATAGCTGGACGTAGGTTCATATCTTTCCTAAAGGTATTAGCAGGTAAGTGAACGTAATGTTCATTATTAACTCTCTCTCTCTCTCTCACACACACACACACACACACACACACACACACACACACACATATATATATATAGTCATCTGTTTCGCTGTATTACAGCTCATCAGTACGGCTAGACATCCGATTGCTTTTTAACCCAGGATTGAAACCCGACCGAATTGGCATTAGTCGGCAATTCTACCTCTGAGCTATGGGCGCTCGACAGAAGAAGGCAATCTTTTAGCGTATGATACATAACCAATAGCCAAAGTGCTCTAATCCATTACTGAATGAGCGATGCGTATATATATATATATATATATATATATATATATATATATATATATATAAGTAATCATCCACATACAGGCCTATTTCACTGTATCATAGCTCATCTGTGAGACTAGATTAACCGTATGCTTCAAGTTGGAACTGAAGCCCGATTGATTTGTCAGCAGTCGGAGATGCACCCGCCAAGCTATCGGCGCTCGTCAGAGAAAGACAGATTTCATAGTGTGTAATATTTTTAGTGAATGTAAATACGCCAGCAGTCGAGAGTGTTCAAACACGCAACCAAAACGAAAACCCGATAACCAGAGAATATAGCATCAAGCCGTAAATAACTGCTGTTTATGAAATTTTATATATATCATAAATAGGTTATAATAGCACTACAAAAGTAGCCATTTTCTTTCGACACTATCTGTGTCTTATCAAGTGATGGGGTTTATTTATTATTATTTGAATATGTGTATGTCCACGTCTTTTTCCTCGTTTAATATCTAAATAACTTTATAATAATGTAAATCTAATGATTTATTAAACTTTGAATTTAAAATTCATAATAAAATAAAGTAAAGCGTATTTAATAGTCAATTAATAATGCTGATTATTAATACCCCAATAAATTGTTTTTAGAGTCTGTTCTCATATTTCTCAAATTAGAAATTACTTTATTTTGATTTGTACACTCTGTATATGTAACAATGCCTCTCTGATTAAGGGGTTTTTTTAGTCTTGGGCCTTTTAAAACTATCCAACTTGAAATAAGCCACATCACTTGATAAAACAAACACAGCGTCGAAAGAAAATGGTCACTTTTCTACTGATATATCATATTTATGTTATAAATTGTAAATATATATTATTCGATCTACTTTGTATTGAGCACTTTTTAAGAATAGTGTTTCTTTGAATACTGAATTTCATTCTATCCATACCTACCGCATACTTGTATATATATATATATATATATATATATATATACATATAAATTTTTCTTCGTTCCTTATTCACTCGGATATATATATATATATATATATATATATATATATATATATATATATCCGAGTGAATAAGGAACGAAGAAAAAAATTTTTTTTTTACAACGTCCAAAACATTAATTTAAACCAGTGCTCGATATGTAATATATAGAGCTGGGAATATTTATTATAAATTATATTTTAGAACATGTACAATTTTTTTATATATATCCACATTTGTACATGTTCTAAAATATAATATATATATATATATATATATATATATATATATATGTTTGACTGAAAATGTCAAACAAGGTAGTATCATTAAGTTTTTTTATATAATTATTCGTGTGTTTCTTTTCAGAACTCAAATTATATAAGAATTGTCCAAATGTTTTGGTTTCCCGAGCGCTTCCGGCTACATTTATAGCCAAATATCAGTTGGACAATTCTTATATATTTGGAGTTCTGAAAAGAAAAAATCATAAGAATACACGAAAAATTATATTAAAAAACTTAATGATAATACCTTTGCTGTAATTTACAATGAAAGCTGCATAAACGAAAGATTGCTGCTCAAATACACAATATATATATATATATATATATATATATATATAAATGGGTGTGTGTGTGTGTTTCCCATCGTGTTTTCTAAATATGAAATATTGAACCTATTGGAATCAGTTAAAAAAAAGTTAATAATTGAAACTGATCACGTGCTAAAATTTCCAACCACTAACAAATATTTTAAAAACATTCAGGATGACGTTTGTCTGCTTTTTGTACATTCATGCATGTTTCCCGTTCATAGGTCGAAAAAACAAAAACAAAATAAAAGTTAAAAAAACAAAACAAAAATAAACAAAACAAAACAAAAAAAACAAAAACAAAAAGCTCTACCGCCAACACATAAAAGAAAGTCTGTTTGATGTAATGAAAGGTGCAAAGAGTAAACAAAATGAAATATTTACACAATTTCCATTGTTCGGACTGTTGCGCTAATCTTTGTTGCGATATTCACGACGTTTCGGCCGTTGTACGCTTCAACCTTCTTCAGGTGATTGGAATTTCGAACTGAATCTTTTATTTCGTTCACCGGGGTAGATTGTTTTCGTTCAAAAAATCATCCTTTTTTTCTTATTTTTATTTTTTAAACAGTGCGAATTACGACTAAAAGCTTTCACATTCGATAGACTAAAGAAAGTATTTTATTTTATTTTTTTTAATCATCTCACCCCAAGCAAGGCATTCCACTGCCACTATTGCGCATGGGGCTACATAGGGGAAGGTAAAGAGAAGGAGTGGATAGACATAGGGAATGTCAGGAGAAAGGTGACAGATGAGTAAGGATAGCGAGGATGAGGGTCGGGCAGATGGGAAGAGTGCTTGATAGAATGGGAGCAGGTTAGTGTGTTAGGAGGTGTCTATTGACCTTACATTTAAACTCCTGAAGATTGTAGCCGTCGGGGAAGCAATCGTTTGGAAGAGAATTCCACAGTCGGGAAGGGCGAGGAAAGAAACTGTTGGAGTAGAAGTTACGGCTGCAGTTACAATAAGTTTGTCTTTGTAATTTAATCCTAAAAATGACCTTGGAAAGGAGAGAAAGTATTGGGTTAGCAAAAACCACGGCGTATTCTTTGATGAATTTCATATTAACAGTAAAAATAAATAAATAATTAAATGAAACAAAACAAAACAAAACAAAAAAAAACTGATTAGACAACTGGAAAGAGTCAGTATACAAATAAGTAGGCACAATATATGTATATTACTTAATGGAACAGGTTTCAATCCCCACCTATATATATAGCGCTAAAAATTCCAGGATAAGATTAGTAAATAATCCGAGAAGATCCCAGTAATATCGTTTAAATATTAAAACTGATCCAACAGAGAGATCAATGTAAATTTAATTTAATTTACAGAGCAGATACTTATTTATTTATGTGTAAATTCAGATCATATTTATGGGGATAGCTATTTCAGCATGTCAAACCCGTTCAATCAAAGAATGGAGAAAAATATATAATTTTTTCCTTATTATACACTGTAACATTAAAATTATTACTTTTAAAGCAATACTCAAGTTATGTACCACAAAAATATGTTTAAATATTTAAAATTAAGGTACAGATCTAATTTAATTAGGAAATTAAATAAAATATTACAGATTAGATCACAATGAAGAACTTTGAGGCATAATACTTTTTTTACGAAAATGTATGTTGCACCTTTTTTATGTCCCTGTTTTAACATTTTGAATAGGGAGAGCCAAACTGGACTCTAATTGGAAAATAGAAAATATTTTCATAAAATATTTTCTTCAACATCTTTCGACTAGGACTGAGGTGCTGAGTGTGAAGTATAATGATTTATGGTATGAATGTATCCACACATTTTCATTTTTTGATCTATTGAGGTTCTCTCGTTAGAGGATTTGAGGATTTGTTCATGTGAGGGGTTATCCGAAATTAGCTACTAAGTTAAAAAATAAACTTACATTTTTAAGACACGAGAGATATGGTTACTTGGTAGAACCAAATAGGAATGAGATCATTTTGAATTATTCCATTAGTTGTTTGAGCTAGAATCTGCAGTTCTTGCTGATGGCTTAGATGTTTGTCTGAGTTTGAGGTGTTATCTTCGCAACTTACGAAAATTGTCCCTGTTTCCTCGGATCCTTTTGGTAACCTAAGAGCCAAACTGAATAATTGTCTGAGTTTGAGGTGTTATCTTCGCAACTTACGAAAATTGTCCCTGTTTCCTCGGATCCTTTTGGTAACCTAAGAGCCAAACTGAATAATTGTCTGAGTTTGAGGTGTTATCTTCGCAACTTACGAAAATTGTCCCTGTTTCCTCGGATCCTTTTGGTAACCTAAGAGCCAAACTGAATAATTGTCTGAGTTTGAGGTGTTATCTTCGCAACTTACGAAAATTGTCCCTGTTTCCTCGGATCCTTTTGGTAACCTAAGAGCCAAACTGAATAATTATGCTCACTGAATTTTTAGTACTAATGTTGCTACTTCTGAGTCAAACTGTTGAACTGAGCACAGTATTATCAGATCTCTAAAGGAAAACCTTGATTTGGTGATTTCTAGACCTAATAAAGGGGCTGGTGCCTTCTTAATAGACTACACTATGTTGATAAGATGTTATTAATTTTAAATGATACATCAATATTTATGAAATTAGGTCCTGTTGAACAATATGATGCAACTACTTCAATAGAAATAAAATTCCAGAAAAAAACTATTGAAGTAGGTTAAAAGTGGGATTCTTTCACCTGAAATTTGACAAAATTAGACTTTCTGGCTCAGTTAAACCCAGCTTTTATGGTTTTCCAAAAATACATAAGAAAGGGGTACTTTTAAGATTTGACAAAATTAGACTTTCTGGCTCAGTTAAACCCAGCTTTTATGGTTTTCCAAAAATACATAAGAAAGGGGTACTTTTAAGACCCATATTATCAATGATAGGGTCATTATAAATAAGGTGGCCAAATGGCTTGCTTAAGTGTGGCAACCTGTTTTGCAGCACTATAGCTCATTTACTATAAAGGAATCATTTTCCTTTGTTGAGCTTATTAAAGGTTGTCCTTCTTCTGGCAAGTTTATGTGATCATATGATATGGGTTACTTATTTACTTGTGTTCCCCTTATGGAAACAATCAATATTCGCAGGGATTTTATTTATCATAGTTCTTTGTCTCCTCCGGATGTCCCTGAAGTAATTTTTGTGGAATTAATGAAGTTTGCCACTTCATCTGTTGAATTTGGTTTCGACAATATGATGTATCGTCAGATTGACGGTATAGCCATGGGTTCCCCTTTGGATCCTGTGTTGGCGAACATATTTATTGAGTTTTATGAGAAGAAATCATTTAATGATCCATTTTATCCCTCCTTATATCGTCAGTATGCTGATGATACTTTTACTTATTTAATCATGAAGCTAAGGCTTATCAATGTTTCTCCCCCTTAATCTTCATTTTTCTTTGAAGTTTACTGTTGCTTTCTTGGATGTATTGAGGCACCAACATATTTTTGTACCTCAGTGTATAGAAAGTCTACTTTTTTGGGTTTATACACGCATTTGGATTCTTTTTGCCATAAAATGCACAAAATATATCTTATAAAAACTTTAATGCACGGGGCATTGATGATCTGTTCTAAAGAGTTTCTTAACTGTGAGATTAGTTTTATAAAGATAACTTTATGCAGTAGTGGGTCACCACCAACTGTTGTCAATTCGGTGATTTGTAACTTGATCGTGGATTGAAGATAAGAGCGAAAAGCTAACTATGAAAATTTATTCAGATTTGCAGAAATGTTATTTTTCTGCCGAGATGCGTGTTGCGTTTGGCACTAAATCGGTTCTATCTGTCGTAAGGACGTTCTACCCCCATCAAATAAGTACTGTAGTCTATAAGTATGATTTTAGCTGCGGTGTCAGTTACATAGGGATAACTACTCAGGGGTTTGGTACTAGAATATCAAACAGCAAAATCAAGAATCATACCTGGCAAGAAAATGAACTAATCTATAACGCTTATTGTTCCTCAATTTGTGAACATCCTATAAATAATAGAAAGTTTTCCGTTTTAGCTAATTCACATTCACTTTTCCATTTAAAAGTGATAGAGTGTGTTTATATCAGGTCTTGCAGACCCTCACTGCATAAACAGCGAAAGTGCTTACTGGGTCTTGCTGTGATCAGCTTGTAACAGTTCCTTCCCCTTTCTCATAATTGACAAATTCATTTCTCACACCTATTATGTTTTACTATTATGTTTTCTCCCAAGTAAAACTTTGATAAGCAGGAGCGAAACACTTTTTTTTGCTGTCTTTTAAATTTTATCCTCCATTAGGCCCTGTAATATTAAAATTTTGACTTTTAAAGCAATACACAAGTTCCGTTTAAATACACACACACACACACATACACACACACACACACACATATATATATATATATATATATATAGAGAGAGAGAGAGAGAGAGAGCGTGTTCTCAAAATATACACTCGTTCTTTAAATGATAATAAATGCAGTGTTCATTGACTTGCAAATAAAATTAAAATTAAGAAATTGTGAACTTACAAAAAAGATTGACTGTTATCATTTTATATTAAAACAAATTAACTAAATGCAAAAAAAATGAAAAATTAAAGAAGTAATGGGAAGTCAAAATTTTTAATTTTCGGGGAAGGAACGTTATAATATCTATCTATCTATCTATCTATCTATCTATCTATCTATGTCTTTTGGTCTATCTATCTATCTATCTATTTTTGGTCTTTTTGGTATCTATCTATCTATCTATCTATCTATCTATCTATCTATCTATGTCTTTTTGGTATCTATCTATCTATCTATCTATCTATCTATCTATCTATCTATCTATCTATGTCTTTTTGGTATCTATCTATCTATCTATCTATCTATGTCTTTTTGGTATCTATCTATCTATCTATCTATCTATCTATCTATGTCTTTTTGGTATCTATCTATCTATCTATCTATCTATGTCTTTTTGGTATCTATCTATCTATCTATCTATCTATGTCTTTTTGGTATCTATCTATCTATCTATCTATCTATCTATGTCTTTTTGGTATCTATCTATCTATCTATCTATCTATGTCTTTTTGGTATCTATCTATCTATCTATCTATCTATGTCTTTTTGGTATCTATCTATCTATCTATCTATCTATGTCTTTTTGGTATCTATCTATCTATCTATCTATCTATCTATGTCTTTTTGGTATCTATCTATCTATCTATCTATCTATGTCTTTTTGGTATCTATCTATCTATCTATCTATCTATGTCTTTTTGGTATCTATCTATCTATCTATCTATCTATCTATATCTATATCTTTTTGGTATCTATCTATCTATCTATCTATCTATCTATCTATGTCTTTTTGGTATCTATCTATCTATCTATCTATCTATCTATCTATCTATGTCTTTTTGGTATCTATCTATCTATCTATCTATCTATCTATCTATCTATGTCTTTTTGGTATCTATCTATCTATCTATGTCTTTTTGGTATCTATCTATCTATCTATCTATCTATGTCTTTTTGGTATCTATATATCTATCTATCTATCTATCTATCTCTGTCTTTTTGGCATATTTCTATCTATCTATCTATCTATGTCTGTCTTTTTGGTATCTATCTATCTATCTCTGTCTTTTTGGTATCTATCTATCTATCTATCTATCTCTGTCTTTTTGGTATCTATCTATCTATCTATCTATCTATCTATCTATCTATCTCTGTCTTTTTGGTATCTATCTATCTATCTATCTATCTATCTATCTATCTATCTATCTATATCCATATCTATCTATCTATCTATGTCTTTTTGGTATCTATCTATCTATCTATCTATCTATCTCTGTCTTTTTGGTATCTATCTATCTATCTATCTCTGTCTTTTTGGTATCTATCTATCTATCTATCTCTGTCTTTTTGGTATCTATCTATCTATCTATCTCTGTCTTTTTGGTATCTATCTATCTATCTATCTCTGTCTTTTTGGTATCTATCTATCTATCTATCTCTGTCTTTTTGGTATCTATCTATCTATCTATGTCTTTTTGGTATCTATCTATCTATCTATGTCTTTTTGGTATCTATCTATCTATCTATCTATCTATCTATGTCTTTTTGGTATCTATCTATCTATCTATCTATCTATCTATCTATCTATCTATCTATCTCTGTCTTTTTGGTATCTATCTATCTATCTATCTATCTATCTCTGTCTTTTTGGTATCTATCTATCTATCTATCTATCTATCTATCTCAGTATATCCATATCTATCTATCTATCTATCTATCTATCTATCTATCACTTCAACGTATGTATATATATATATACTGTGTGTATTTTGGCAGCATTTTTTCATTAATGCAGGTGTCATTGAATAGTATAGACAAGTTTTGTCTATTAATTTTGTGTAGGATCCGTTCATACCGTCTGATATACTTGATGGTGATGTCGTTGAAAGACAACAAAAAATCACAGTATTTGTTGAATTTTTTATCGGGTCTAAGCTTTCGGCTCACATAAGCCATTATCAAAGAGTAAATATTAACACACAGTAAACATAGAACATTTAAGCTATTAACAATAAAGATAATTGAATTGAAAATATAAGTCCATCCCTACCGTGGCGGATGGCCGAAGACAGTGACAAAATAGTGGTGTTATGGTCCCTGGTCTGATTACAGACATTTGAGTACGTTGTTGGAAATATCGAAATTGATTGTATTCAAACCAGGTTTAAATTGTTTAATGTAGAGTGCTTCGAGGATTTTTAGTTTTTGCTTATTATTTTCTTGTTTGAGTATGTACGTGTTATATATATATATATAAGAGTTAAAGATATGGATTGAAATCCGACATGATAGAATAAGCAAGATATGTGTCTTTAATCTTTATTAAGGTTCTTCAGAGATTTGTTTGTTTGCAAATCTTTGAAGAAGCTTAATAAAATGAAACTTTATCGTACTTGCCCTTTACTTATTCTATCTATCTATCTATCTATCTATCTATCTATCTATCTATCTATCTATCTATCTATCTATCTATCTATATATAATTTAAAGTTATGAATTTAACCGTTTTTATTTTTTAACATTTCTTTAGTCATATGCGTTGTCTTGGGAAAAAGGAATTACTTCCAGGAACGGAAATGTTTAAAAATATTCGGGGCGCAGTTTAAATATTTTAGTAAGATTCGATAGCTTCACCTCAAGAATTTTTCCGTTTAAGTTACTTTATTTTTTAATAAGTGTTGCATTCTTTAGATCAAAGTCGTGCCTGAATTTATTTCTATATATAACTGATGTATTTGAAAAATTGTTGTGTTAATAGATATTTTAAAAAATGTTTGCAAGTTTCACCAGTGTATTGTGAGGAGCAGTTTTGACTGTTTCATTTTTTATATACCTGCTTCAGAATTATAGATAATTTTGTTTCTGATCATATCCATAATAGTTTTGGATGTCGTTATGATTATTTTGATATTGTTAAGATTGGATAAATTGTTTCAGATAGTAGATATAAAGGTTTTATTAGATAAAATTATATGTTTGTATCTAGTTTATTGTTATTGCTGTTGTCGATGTCATTATCTTTTTTGTGATTATATATTTTGCATGCTCTTCCCTTAGCGTTGTGTTATAAATATCTGTTGCAGAAATAAAATCCGTACATTTGTCTTGTTAAAGTCCATCAGAGGACAAAATGCGTCGGTAAACAAGTTTTCATTTTTTTTAATTTATATTGTTCCTTTATAGATATATTTTTAGTTATATTTGAAATTTTACACACACACACACACACACACAATACATACGTACATGTGTGTGTGTGTGCATGGAGGCAGTGTGTTTCATGCTTAAGGGCAATCATCTGCTAAAAAGTCAACTGATTTAAACAGGGCCAAACTGGGAAAATTCATGAAGTTCCAATAAAATGTTAAATATAATCTAATTATAATTTTCTTCCTATTTCCTGCTAACATGAGGGTTTTTATATGTCATCAAATATCGTACGACTGAAAAGAATGAAACAGACGGTCGCCTCTGGGTGTTGACTTTAATGTTCAATGTTATATTTACATACTCTGTATCGCTGATATTGAGCACTTTAACCCATAAATCATAAATATCAGTTAAGTACCATGATGCTCGCTTGGGCGATCATGTCTCGAAAGAGACGTGACTGACTGGTTTTCCAGCAGTAGGTTGTCACTACTTTCTGCGGTAGAGCACAATCTGTCCTGCTATGTAACCCATAGCTGGAGGTAGGAGAGACGAACTAATAATTTTCCAAAAGGTAGTTGCTCATAAGTGAATGCAAAGAATTCAATTGAAATTCGAACTCGGTTCTCTGAGTACATGTTCTGAGCCGATATCCAATGCACCATAACGCACATCGAAATCATAAATACAGCAAAAACTTAAAACATAAAAACAACAATCTTGACACTAAGAATTATCACAACTCAATTACACTACACTCACTCACTCACTCTCTCTCTCTCTCTCTCTCACACACACACACACACACACACATATATATATATCTATATATTGAGAGTAAAATTTATATATATCAGTCGAAATGGAAACTTTTATGTAAAGAGCGTAAAACAATTAGTTTTGAAACTGAAGTCTGAAGAATATAGTTTTTATTTCCCATTTTTATTTTAGATTCATTTTTTAAATATTTTCTTGAAGCTTTCATTAGTACTTTATATATTTGTTTTTTTATTTAATTATAAAAAAATTCTCTATGCTTTATTAATTGATATATCTTCTTTCCATTTCTCATACATATTTTCTTTTTCTTTTTCAAGTGGTGCTGAAATTTTAGACCTTTTTATTCTTTTCTTTTTTTTTGCCTTATTTATTTTCTGGAAGAATTTAAAATCCTGTATTTCTTTAATTCTCTCTTTACGTTCTTACCAAACATTTTCCTTTTTTTTTCACCTCCCTTCTTTTCTGGCACCTCTTCGAATGCAAAATTCTTTTGATCTTTCAAATCTTTAGCTATAGCGTTTTTTTAATAAGTCTAACATGTCTACAAGCACGTGCTATGAAACGTCGCATCTTGTTGCTTAGTTTGTTCACCGAATCTACGTAGTTTCATCCGACCGCATATAAACACACACACACACACACACACACACACACACACACACACACACACACACACACACACACACACATCTGTATGTCTGTGTATGTGTGTACTATTAACGAGAAAACGAGACACCCTCACATAGATATTATTTAATGAAATCTAATCTATAAAAATTAATATGTGGAGAAATCTAAGATCAAACGCCAAAAATAAAAAACAGTAAAAAACGACGTGGGTTATCTAGTTAGTGTTATTTTATTTACGAAATATCAAATTGAAAAATTAGAAAATAAAAGTGGGTTCTATCCCTGGGCCGGGCAGCGTGTATCTGGACTCAATGAAAACAGACGAGCAACAACTGAGCAGTACTAAAAGTAAGAACGAGACGAACAATATTTTGCTTATTGAAAATATAAAATTCAATCTATTGGCTTAATATTAAAACTGAAATAAAAGCTAGATGGAAAATATGGAAAAGATATTATCCAAACATAACAAGAAAATACTTAATAAAACCAATAACCAACAACACAAACCAAAAAGACAATACGAACTGCCGAAAGAAGGACAACTGTCCACTTAAAAATAACTGTCTTACCAACAACATAATATACAAAGCAACCGGAACAAATAAAACCAATGCAGACGAAAAGATTTACATAGGATCAACAGAAATATCGTTTAAAGAAAGTTTCAATAATCACAAAACATCATTCAACAGAGAAAATTACAAAAACGACACACCGTTATCAAAATATACATGAAAAGAAAACAACATTACCACCAAAATCAAATGGGAAATAGTAAAAATGAAACCCCCACACACCAGTAATAGCACAAGTTGTAAATTATGCCGAGAAGAGAAACTGGTAACAATCAGTTTTAAAAACCAAAGTAAAACATTAAAAAAAACAAAACAAAAAAAAAAACAGAAAAAAAAGATATGATGGAAAAATGCAGATATGCGAATAAATACCTACTTTGCTACGCAAACAACAATAAATAACAAAATCCAGCAAAAAGTAAGCATACTGTTATGGTGCCCTATCTATAGGAATAGACTTTTCCTCCGTCAATATAATACTACCTGCATGACTTCCGGGGACGCAGATGTGACGCAGTCTAGAGACAGTCGAGGCGCAGCGTAACTATACCGTTCTGACTTACACTTCTATTTGCTGACTACTAACACTTATTATTCTATATATTGTTATGTTATTCTAATACACTGTTTGAAACTAACTTCTTGTTTCCGTGTCTTACTTCTGAGCTCAACTTGGCGACGAAGGTTTCGCCACAGCACATACAAACAATATGAATAAAATAATAAAAGAATAAAAATTTTAAATTTAAAACTTAAACTAAAAGATTTAATTACAAATACGGAACCACGTTAATAAACAGAAAAATAATAAACAAAAACAAAACCTACAAATAATGTAAATATGAAAAATAAAAGTACATACAAACACTCAGTCACGACAAAAACAGACAATATAGACACTTAACGAAAAATAAAAATAAATTAAATAAACGAATAAAAATAAAAATAAAAACAAAGACACGAAAAGCCTACAAATACAATAACACCCAACCATGACACACACACACACAAAAACCGTCACGCGGCAAAACATACCAACACATGAAGAAAAAAGTCAAACCAATAAAAAAGGTCAATAAAACGAAAGGGCTCATCCCAATTCAACAAGCATCAATTCACGCATGCATTAAAATAAAAATAAATCAAACAACACAATAAAGAAATGAAGAAAAAGAAAAATCAATCAGTCATAAAGAAAAAGATAAAGAATAACCAACCAATCACAAGCAAGACCACTCCCACAATATCACACTACATTCTATATAAACATGAAAAAGCCGGGACATTACGGTAAGTTTATATATAATAAACAGTTATAACTGGTCAGATGTAAATTAAATTTAAATTAAACCAGTAAACAGCTGTATTAGAAAGTGCATGTTTGAAGAAAAATAGAGCATTAACATGTAGTGGTTTTAGATATTCAAGTAGGGAAGATCAACTGATTGCGCTACCATCGTTTCCACCTTTTTTTGGTTTCGTCAGACGATTTGTATTAACGGATAGCTTAACGGTTAAGGCTTTTATAAGTTCACGTCTGGAAGTTCAAAATAAAGAAGTGCTTTGTTATTGGAAGTTCTTTCATCCGGGTATGTACGAGCCTGAAATATATTTTCTAACGTGTCTAAATCCGAACTTGAACGCATAATAATTTTGTTTAGTATTGGTTGGTTACTTTTGATATATAATAGAAAGAGATGTAAAACAAGGATGCGTCTTTTCACCAGATTTATTCAAACTATACAGTGAGGTAATTCTGGGAAAATTACAAGTCAAAGATGAGTTTTGGAAAGGATGAATTATGTTTGAGTTTGAGTTTTGTTTAATGGCATATCAACGTCTGTGGGTTATTTAATGCCAAAAAGGTGGGGTTTGAAGGTATTCTTTCTTAATATTCGGTTATAGTGAAAAGGTTGATTCAGTCAGATTTTAATGAATTTTTTTTTGTTTTTATTCTTTTTTATTTTCGAAAACTGAAAATGTCTTTTAGTTTTGTACTCAAAAATGTGTTGCTGAGAATAATTTATTTTTCTTCAAAAATTTGCTATGGTAATAATTTTTTCTTCAAAAATGTATTGCTGGTAATATATTTCCTTTAAAAATGTACATTTTTCTACAAAAGTCTTTTTTTACGTATATATTTCTATAAAAGTGTATTTTTTATACTTTCACAGTGTTTTGACCTCAGTTTGTGGGGTTAGCTATTTGCCCATAGCTGGGATCCTAACAGGTGCTACCACTCCGAGTCAGGGTGGACCTGGGAACAGCAGCAATTAAGAGGTGGTTCCATGCTCCTCACAACCTCCCAATAAGAGGTATTGCTGCTGGATGCAGTTTACTGTCATGCCCAGGACCAGAAAGGATGAAAAGGAAAAGGAAAGTTCTACTTAACATTAGGAAAAGACAGCTGAAGTTTCTGGGACATGTAACGAGGAAGGAAGGTTTAGATAATCTGATACTCAAAGGACAGATAGAAGGAAAGAGAGACACAGGAAAGCTATGCATGGCATACTTGATGGGCTTGAAGAAATGGATGGCAGAGCGGGGTCTTGGGAGGGGTAACAAAATAAAGGGTGTTAAGAGCTACAAGGGATAAGAGAATGTGGAGGGCCATGATAGTCTACATTCAGAAGGGACACGGCACAAAGAAGAGTAATAACAAGAACAAAAGAAAGGGTGTTAAGAGCTACAAGGGATAAGAGAATGTGGAACATCATGATCGCCTACGTCCTGAAGAGGAAAAATTTTACTAGTCTGACCTGGAAATGAGTTTGTTTTTTACTAGACGAAAATGCATTGAAAGTGTCATGATCTTTGAATCTCCCACGTTCAATATACGATCGAGTTATTTCCATTTATTGCCTAGTCATACTAAAAAGTATCGACCATTAAGCGCACACGCGCGTGGTGTGTGTGTGTGTGTGTGTGTGTGTGTGTGTGTGTGTGTGTGTGTGTGTGTGTGAAGATTGAATATATATAAAAAAATTGGATGTTAATATATTTTATTCTGTTGACAACGATTCGTTCGATAAGAACGTCACCAGAAAAAAATTAGGAAAATGGTTACCATACCAATATTACCATTTAGGATTGTTCTATTTTGAAACTCTTGAAGACGTTAATGAAATTAAGTACACCATTGTGCAAATTAATTAAAACAAAATGAATAATGTCATCCTAGGATCTTTCACACATTCCCTGATCACATATACGTCGTCTCTTATCGTTGTTTTTCACTTCCGACTACATTTTCTTTTACGTTTTGGGCTGATAGATCCAGTTTATTTCTTCGCCTTGATTACACGACTGACAGTAGAAAGGTTGACACTAACAATATCCACAATCTCTCTATAATGATTGTCAGTGTATTCATGCAGCGTCACAATTTTCATACACTTCCTTGGAGTAACGCCCGTCGCAGATAATGACCATAGGATCAATAGCTGGCAGTCGAGACAATAGTGTGTGGGTGTGATAAAAAAATGATGTAATCACGGATGACGCAATATTTCTCAAGGCCAAACAAATTTCATCATACGCCTCGAAAATAGATTCAGATTACTGCACACCATTGCAAATGACTTTATCTGAGGGAAAAATAGAGATCGATTACTCCCTGTCACTCTAGTGGGTCTGAAACTGACCTTATCGTGAAAAAATAAAACTAAAGCACTTGTTTCAATGAATTTGCACAAGGGGAATAATTATTTTCAATTAATTTTCACAAAGGTGTATATATATTTTCACAAGGATTAATAATTATTTATTGTGAATAAAATAAATATCTGTGAAGAAATCATAGAAAGTTTTACATAGAAAAATTGTTATTGGTGTCACTCTTTAATTATGGTCAGTGGAACGAGAACAATCTACCGCCGTAGATTAAATAAAGTGATCCTTTCAGAACTTTCAGTATGTTATCCTGATCGATATACACCTGATGAAGTCCGGAGAGCACAACAGTCGAAACGTTGTGATAAAAACAACAATGATGAGGAAAATAGTGCGAATGTAAATAGTGTAAATAATGATAACCCTTCATCCTAAAAAATTGTTTTGATTAGCTAGTGTTTAACTAATAATTTTTTTTTTTTGCAGATCCAGAGCATTTATGGTAAAGGAACCTAACTGAAGATATTAAACCCATAATTAGGGATTTTGAATTCAGAGTTACCGTTCTTGACCGGTTGCTATTATCCATATCCGAAGAAGAGGAAAAATGGGTATTTGAATGTAAGCGGTGTTTTACTATAGAATGCAGTGCAAATGAGGAAGAAATGAATTGTCAATGTTCAGGAATTAATATAACAATATCCGAGAGGAGATCGAAACTTACGAGTCCGGCCGTCTATGAAGAGGGTTTGCGATATGTTGTCAGGAGGATCTGACTCGGCCGACTCGCCCAGTCGCGTCCACCACCCAGACTCCTGCTCACGACTCTTCATGAGTATACTGGACCTTTACATCTCCGTCACCGTCACCAAAGGAGAGAAGGGGAATAAAGAGAGAGAATGATGATTCCGATGAATCGGATGCGAGCGGATGCTGGCTAATGTTTTCCGCTATAGGTAACTTCGCTACTTCTTTTGCGTTCGGTATGTCATGGAAGTTTCAAGGTTTCTAAGCATGTGCGTTGTGGTGCATTGGATATCGGCTCGGAACGAGAAATCGGGGAACCGAGTTCGAATTCGAGATGAATTCATTGCCTTCACTTACGCGCAAATACCCTTGGGAAAGATATTAATCCGTCTATTCCTTCCAGTTATGGGTTAAATAACAGGACAGATTGGGTTCTATAGCTTTGACTGACAGCCAGTCTACCGCAGAAAGCAATGGTAACCTACTGCGGGATAATCTTCTGTCCAGGCGTGTTTCATGTATGGCACTTAACTGACTGATGTCATAGGAGTGTTAAGGTTTCTAAGCCTCTTTCTCTAAAAGAATTCAGCTCCCTCTTTGTGATTGTTATTCTTCATCATTCTTATTATCCTTAGATCTTTCTGATGTGTCGCATGTTCCGTCTATTGTTTTCTTAACTTTCTTCACTCGAACCACATCTCAACGGCTTCAAGAGTTTTTTTTTATTTGCGAGGAAATTGTCCAGCCTTTACTGAGCACATAGGCGTTACAGAAAAGTTCAGCATTTTCCTAAATTTTTAATGTTGTTTTTTTTATTGATCTATTCGTAACTAAATCATTTCCTGAATCTTTCCCGGGTACGAATGGGTGTCGACAAAGGCGAATATAAGCACTAAGAATACGGATAACTTGATTAAGTCTTTCTAAAATTCAGTCAAAATTTGGCTTCTGATTTATCCAACTGCTAATTCTACCCTCCTTAATTCCGTTTTCTCTTAAATAAATATAAGTATTCATTCAAGTAAAATGAAATGATGTCTTACTGGTCTTGGCTTCGATAATATGGCATGAAAAGTGAAAACGATTTGAATGTTATATGAATCGCAAGATAGTAAAATTTTCCTTTTTACTATTGTTGCTACGATCAGAGCGATCATTATTTATTCAATTTCTTTCTTCTTGCAGAACTACATTCTTTACTGACAATTATAGTGAAAACATTGCATTACACTGATTTTCTGTAAGGCAACAAAAGATGCATTCTTTATACTAATTAGTAAATTGGTATCTCATCGTCAGCTTAGCTGAGATATCATCCTACGAGACATGATTTCATAGCTCTCTCTCTATCTCTGTACAATACAAATTCCTCTTCCATTTTTATTGATTAATTTTAATTTAATTCATATTAGGTCAGCTAAGAAAATTGGTTCGCTGTGTCAGGTGAAATAATTTTTCTCTCCAGAATCTATCTTACATCTAACTAAACTTATTTATAAATGGAACTGTGTGTGTGTGTGTGTATCTGTGTGTGTGTGTCCGTTACCTATAGACTCCGAAAAGACCGAACCGATTTTCTTGAAAATTTACAAAGTTGTACTATAAGCGTCTGCGAGTGTTCTTAGCTAGGTTTTGTGTCGAGGTACTCCCGATAAATATCGAAAATCGATAATCGAAAACATCGGGTTATAGAAGAAGTGGCCCGATTTTAATCAAATTTGACACACTCATAGACAAAGACATAAGAAACAATATTCAGAAGTTTCAAGGTTGCAGTTCTTACAATAGTGCAGAAAATCGATAATATATATATATAAAAGGCAAGATGTTTGTGTGTGTGTGTCTGTTTATCTGTCTCTATGTCCTTTATACAAATCCACAATTTTTATCCGATTCTCACCAAACTTCAAACAAATATTCTTTAGGCTGAGTCTGAGCTCCAGGACCATTGATTTAGTTTTAAAGCTTTCATTACACCCGAGCAACGCCGGGATATACTGCTAGTCCATCTATAAGTCTACGATTCATCCATGCTTAGAATATTGTTGCTACATATGGTCCGGAGTCACTCCTTGATAAAATCCAAAAAATAATCAGCAATATTATTGGTCTTGATCTGGAGGCTCGGCTTCAGTCACTTTTTTATAAAGTTGCCTCTCTGTGTCTTTTTTAAAAACACTTTCATGGTAATTGTTCGGAATCGAACATCGCTACTGTAGTTTAAATTTCATTTTTGTACGTGAACTGACTTTTTGCAGACTGGTGCAGTTAAACGCAGTTTGTGTTCTACAGAAACCGTTTTGCAATTATTTACTAAGATCTTTTTTTCCCCAGAACAAACTATTTTTTTCAAAGTTGATTTAATTTATTTCTCATTTATTCGTTTTTGTTTAAATTTCATTTTTGATTCTTTTTTCTTTTCTGTCGTCATTTTATTTGTATTTCCTGAGTAAGGTATTAGCAGACTATTGTATTTTTATTGTTTGTGTTTAGTTTATAGTTTAAACTTTTCATTTATTATCTTGTAGTTTTTTCCTATAATCGTGTGGCCCCAAGCAAGGCATTTTACTGCCACTGTTGTGCTTTTAGGGACTCTTTTCGCGAGCCGACGCGAAGTTTGTTTATCGCTTAATGGGAAGCCCATAATTATATCCGGGTGTGAATTCCCAAATGACCTGTTTGGAGACTCAGAAAACGAAATAAAAGAACGAGGTAAGAAGACAGTCTTCTTCTTCTTCTATGTGCCCTGTCCCTTCAGGGCGTAGGCGATCATGGATCTCCACGTCTCCCTATCCCTTGTGGCTCTTAGTATGTTTGCTCCTGTTGCTCCTGGCAACCCCCGTTCCGTCATCCACCTGATCAGACCCTGCAAATATGTTATCCGCTGCCTTCCTCTGTCTCTCTTTCCTTCTATCTGTCCAGTCAGTATCAGGTTCTCCAGGCTCTCCTTCCTCATTGCATGTCCCAGGAACTTCAGTTGTCTCTTCCTGATGCTCAGCATCAATTTCCTTTTTGTTGCCATTCTTTCTAACACTTCGTCGTTGCTTGTATGCTCAGTCCACGATATCCGTAGCATCCTTCTGTAGAACCACATTTTGACCGCTTCCAATTTTGTCCTCATTTTCGATGATATTGTCCAGCATTCACAGCCGTATTGAAGAACTGACATCACGTAACAGTCTAGCACTCTTTTCTTCGTTTCTATTGAGATTTTCCTGTGTGTTAGTATTTTGCTCATCTTCTGGAACGCGTCCTTTGCCATGCCAATTCGCCTTCGGATCTCCGTGTCGCACTTTCCATCTCCTGTTAGAACACTACCTAGGTACTTAAATTCTTGGACTTGTTTGATTCTGTCTTGGACTTTAAAGGGAGCCGTAATCAGAGCATATGAAAAATCAAAACCAGAGATGATCGACAAACTGATGTCATCTTCATGAATATCAGGACGACTTTCGACTTATTTAAACGAACTGATGTCGTTAGCAAGTCGCATAGGTGCAAATGAAGACATTATCCGACATAAAACCTGTTTTAACCGCGCAAACAGATCTGGAAATAGACCGACTAGGAAAAATGTCCGATGATCTTCGTCTATATTTTAACAAAGAACATATATTCAGCAATATCCAGAGAAAGCCATCAACAACACCAACAACAACAGCAAAGATACCAAAATACAACAAAGGAAAGTTCACCTGGTATCTTCCGTTTCACAGAAATCAAAAGCCCAAAATCTGTCGCACACATATTTACTTTGCTGAACGCGCAAAGTTTTGTAAACCCTGGTGCAAATGGCCTAATAAGAAAAATGTACAAATACAACCCAGTTCAAGACCCAATTCACCGGTATCAAATTTAAAACCGGAAAACTAGTTTGGCGTAATATGATAGCTTCCGCATATTCGCCGCTTCTTGAAGTAGCCGCACGGTTAGGAGCTAACAAAGTAAATTTTGTTGTAGACACAGTAGCAGCTGTATCAGTTAAACCAAAACAATATCTAAACGGCGCCATCATCCACTCAACCAACATCTTTATTGTAGCAGTTAACGGAATAAAAATAGAATGAGCTGGCCAAGCAGTAGTCAAGTTAGCACTATATAACCTCAGAAGAGATTTTACTTGGATCTTTCTTGTTGCAGAAACGACCAAACCTCTCCTAGGTTATGACTTCTTGAGCCACTTTTTACTATTGGTTGATTGTATTAATAGTAAACTAATAGATACGACAACAAATAGACATTCTAAAGCACAACCGTCTTCGACGATAATGAATTTATACAGACAATACTACAGATATAAATAGTAAAAAATCTCATAAAGAAATATTCAAATATAATCTCTCCAAATCAAACGCTATCAAACCCAAGGTATTCCACAGAACTGAAACTGGAAGTAATCGTCCTTCCTTCTCTAAACTCGACAGTTATCACCTCAAAAATACAAAATAGCGATGGGAGAATTCCGTAAACTCCAGAAAACGAATAATTTCCCCTTCAAAATCGGAATGGAGTGCAGCCCTATCTATGGTACCTTAACCCGACAGTACTTACAGACCCGCAGGTGACTACAGGTTACTAAATGCAATAACAAAACCCGATCGCTATATAATACCAAACGTAAATTCTCTGTCATCTAAATTGCACAACAAAAAAGTTTTCTCGAAAATCGAACTGTCATCAGCATATCACCAAATACCAGTACACCCCGATGACATATGTAAAACAGCGATAACCACACATTTTGGATTATACGAGTACAATTACATGCCTTTCGGTTTACGAAACGCATCCAGTACCTTCCAAAGGATGATGGACAGTACTTTTCGTGACCTCGAATGTACATTCATTTACATTGACGATATTCTTATCTTCTCGGACGACGAAGATAGCCATTACAAACATCTTGAGGAAGTACTACAAAAACTCAGTAAGTATGATTTTAAAATCTCTTTTTCAAAATGCACATTTGTTGTTACCGAACTCGAATTTCTAGGATTTCACATATCAGCTGATGGACTTAAACCCAGTACAAAGAAACTAAATGAACTTACGCAATTTCCTTAACCAAATTATTCTGAATCCTTACGCAGATTTATCGGAATGGAGAATTTTTATAGAAAACTTCTACCAAATTTCATTAACATAATATTACCGCTGACAGAGCGAATGCGTCTCGAACAAAAATCTAAGAGAATAACGCTTACTAAAGAAGAGAGTGAATCCTTTAGAAATATAAAGAACTGTTTAACAAATGTAAACGCTTTAGCTTTTCGCGATTCGAAGGCTGTTAATTATCAACTACTGATAGAAAGTTCGAATTATGCCGTAGGAGCAGCTCTTCATCAAATGACTGATAACCAACTCATCCCTATTAGGTTCTTTAAAAAAAATTGTCACAAACCCAACAAAAATATTCCCCGTTTGACAGGGAACTATTAGCTACGTCCCTAGCAGTATTACATTTTGAACAACTAGTGGAAGGAAGAAATGTGTTATTAATGACTGACCATAAACCTCTTTGCAGTGCTTTTAAAAGCCAGTCTCCATTAAAATCTGATAGACAACAACGACACCTCAGTTTCATTAGTGAATACGTTAATGTATATCCTACATAAAAGGGCTCACAAAATATTGTAGTCGATTGTTTATCACGACCAGCAAAGGCAAACAATATTGATGTTTGCGACCCACAAGAAATAGTAACATATCAAAATACTGACGATGTAATCGAAACTTTCCGTGATCGTCTGAAACCTTATACTGTAAACAAAAATGAAGTAGTGCTATGTGGCGTGTCATTACATTTTCCACGACCTTTTGTCACGCAAAAACTAAGAAAATCGGTATTTGACAGTTTACATAATTTATCACATCCTGGTACATCAGCCTCTATAAAACTCATAAAAGCAAGGTATTACTGGCCTGAAATGGTCAAATTGATAAAAAATTGATGTATGGAATGCCAAGAGTGCCAGCAAGCGAAATTAACAACATATACAAAAAGTAAAGTTAAACTGTTCAGCCGCTTTCAGACGGTGCATATTGATATTGCTGGGCCCTTAACGCCAGTAAAGAACCCTACTGATCCTTATTTTTCACCCTATCTTTATACTTTAACATGTATTGATAGAAACACCATGCATGCCCACTATCGGAGATCACAGCGAAATCAATATCAATGGCTTTCGTAGACATATGGATCTCTAGATTCGGTGTTCCACTCCACGTTGTAACAGAGGAAGCCAATTCGAATCTGAATTGTTTACAGAATTATTTAAAATAATTGGTTTTCACCGACTGGGAACAACAAAATACCACCCGCAAACAAACGGTTTAATAGAAAGAACACATAGAACACTGAAGACAGCAATAACAGCAAGAAAAGAATCCTGGCTGTCAGTTCTTCCCATTGTACTTCTTGGAATCATGATAACACCTAATGAATCAGACTATTCTCCGTTCACTGCATTAATGGGAAGTCAAGCTCAAGTTCTGCGATTGTTAATCGATCCTAATAAAGATAAAGACATAGAATTAACAGACTCTCACATCAAGAATTTAGCTGAAGAGATGCAAAAATTTGACATGGAAAATTTTTCCAGCAGATATTTACACTCTACACATAAGTCATATATTCCTAAAGATTTACAAAACTGAATATATTTGGCTGAGAACGGACAGAGTACGAAAACATTTAGAAGCGCCATACACAGGCCCATTTCAAGTAATAAGCCGCCATGACAAATATTTTACGATAAGAATATCTGAAAATGTGCATAATAATGTTTCTATTAAAAGACTAAAACCAGCACATATTTCTAAAAATAAAACGTCAAGAGATTCTGCCCAAAAAATCCGGAATCGAACGATTTCCAATTTCATGTCGGTAAAACTCACGAGGAAAACAAATAACTTTTTTTTTTTTAATCATCTCACCCCAAGCAAGGCATTCCACTGTCACTATTGCGCATGGGGCTACATAGGGGAAGGTAAAGAGAAGGAGTGGTTAGACATAGGGAATGTCAGGAGGTAGGTGACAGATGAGTAAGGATAGCGAGGATGAGGGTTAGGCAGATGGGAAGAGTGCTTGATAGAATGGGAGCAGGTGAGTGTGTTAGGAGGTGTCTATTGACCTTACATTTAAACTCCTGGAGATTGTAGCCGTCGGGGAAGCAATCGTTTGGAAGAGAATTCCACAGTCGGGAAGTGCGAGGAAAGAAACTGTTAGAGTAGAAGTTACGGCTGCATTTTATCGGTTTCACTGTAAAAGGGTGGGATCTAGTTGCTAATCTAGTATCTCGTTCAAATTCGTATTTAGGGGGCACTAGTGATCTAAGTTCATAAGCAGAAGCCGTGAAAGTATTTATAGAAGAGACACAGGGAAGCCACGTCGCGCCGGTGGGAGCGAGACTGCAGGCGGTCTGCCAAGTCGGTATCTATCACATTACAGACCCTCCTCTGAACCTTATCGAGAAGCCCGAGGAGAACAGCAGGGGCACCCGACCAGATATGGCAGCAGTATTCAATGCACGGGCGGATGATAGATTTATAAATGTACAGGATAGATTTAGACGGAAAAAATCTTCCGGGCCCTACACTGAGAACCGACTTTCATAGCAGCGGATTTAGCAATGGATTCAATATAGTCATTTCATTTGAGGTCCGCTGAAAGTGTGAGACCAAGGACTATGTCAGTAGAACAATGAAATGGAAAAAAACACAACACTTTTTTTACTACTAACAAATACATATATATATATATATATAAGGAATTACATTCCGTTACTTGAGCGAGGACCTATATGTAGTGAACAAAACAAATTGTAAATTTAAAATTCAAATCGGACTCACTGATTTTATTAAAAAAAAAAAAAAGAAAAAGGAATTTTCTGGAATGTACAAACTTTGCACTCAAAACTCGCGAAATTTGACACTTCGATGTAAAATGATTTTCGGCAAATAGCAAACAAGAAAACATCTAAAAACAAAAAGAAACAAAAATTCAAATAATCTTTAATTATAAATAAAAAATATATATATCAAATTCCTTTAACGGACCCTTTTCGTGAGCCGACGCGAAGTTTGTTTATCGCCCAATGGGAAGCCCAGAATTATATCCGGGTGTGAATTCCCAAATGACCTGTTTAGAGCCCCAGAAAACGAAATAAAAGGACGAAACAAGAAGACCGTCGCAGCAGAGAAAATACAAGCATAATTAACACGTCCCTTGATAAACGTCAAACGATCGTATATTTATAGCCTCTCTTTCTCTCTCTCATCTTCTTTTCTTTACTGTTCACCAATCCACTTAATAACTGACCGGTACCCGAAAAACTGAGCGAAGACTTCAAAGACACACCTAACAAAAACGCTCACACATACATACGCATATACTCTTTCAACAATTACTACTACTATGAACATTTTTAACGGCCTTGTACCAACCAAAACTATTACTTTTATTTGTAAAAACCTTAATTGATATATATATATATATATATATATATATATATATATATATATCAATTAAGGTTTTTACAAATAAAAGTAATAGTTATATATATATATATATGTTGTTTCTATATACAATTTGATTTTCTTGTTTTGTACCTCTCTTATAGTGGGCTATCTACTAACAAGGCCAAATCAAACTAATCTGTTTCAACACACACATAAACATCACATATATATATTTCATTTGCAAACGAACTATTACCCGACCTAAGTTTCTACCATGTGGTGTCTTCAGCCGATTTGCACTAACTGTTTTTCCTCTTTATTTAAGAACGCGCACGTGACATAGATGTTTTTTATCAACGCGCAATTTTCAAAATTATATATATATATATATATATATATATATATATATAGTCATCCGCAGACAGATCTGTTTCGCTGTATCACAGCTCATCTGTACAGTTAGACTCCGATTGCTTTTTAACCCAGGATTAAAACCCAACCGAATTGGCGTCAGTCTGAGCTATATATTCATATGTGTGTGTGTCTTTGTGTGTTTATTTGTCTTTTGGAAGGTTGCATGTTCAATACTAATAACCAGTAAGCATTAAATTCTTAAATTGGCTACTCATGTACCACACTCTATCGTAGGTTGATCTGTCGAAAATTACTTCAGTCCCTTCACATATTGATGGTCACACCACAAACAACCAAAAATAATATTAATATAGAACAAATTTTAATACATTGTAATAGATAACATCAGAATATTTTAAAGGTCTCCTAGCAAAGAAAGACTTAAACTATAGAAAAAATAACCAACGTATATGTATGTGTGTGCGTATGTGTGTGTATGTGCATGTGTGTGTGTATATATATATATATGTGTGTGTGTGTGTGTGTGTGTGTGTGTTTGCATTCATGCATGTTCAGTTATTCATTACTCTAAAAGTCCTTCGTCTTTTGTGCATGTAAGTGCTTTAATTTTTGGTTTAGTTTTTTTCTCCCGTTATCCACAAAAAATGATTTCTTCTCCACATTAATCGCCTCCTATAATTAATAGACCAGTTTCGTTTTCTATGTCTTTCATAATTGTCCTGTCTATAGCATATCTTCCGGGTAGGTTCGTATACTCTTTTCCAAAACCAGTGGTCACAATACATTTATCGAAGAAGTCATGGTGGCAAAAACAGCAGTGTTCGACCCTGTAGTTAAAAATTCTGCCACACTCTCGACACACCGAGCTTTTTTCTAATAACAAATCATCATCTACCTCACAAGAATTGCAAGGAAGCGCTGAACCTCCAGACGGTCTGGCACAAGTCAAAAGGAAAACCACTATGGAGAACAGTAACACGATATTATTTTGTGACATCGTCACTAAAGATCCTTTTGTGGTTATGTATTGATCTGCTAAATCAGGGCAATGATTTTGACTTCAGGTAGGAATTTCAAATCCAATTTGTTTTTTTCAAACTGAAATAGAAAGAAAAATAAGATATAGCTACTTTTGCAATAAAGGGATATAAATTTTGTTCAACTATCTTTTTTCCAAAAACGTATTTCTTTGGGAAAAATATAGCAATGGGTTTTCTTTAAAACTTACCATCAACATTTCTAGAAAAAAGTTGACTAACAATATTTTACCCACTAACACCCAGACCCTAGATGGAAAAGTAGAGTCTAGACTTACTTTTTGAAGTACCAAAGGCGTTAAATATTAATCGATTTTGGTTTACATAATAAGTGTTTATTCCTGTTGGGTATCGTCCCTTTGTACACAAGAATGGACTCGCCTGATGTGTACGTATAATTTTGCATATCGAAAGAACGGCAGTAGTTGTAAAGTAGTTGTAGAGTTGTAGAGTTGCCTAGTTGGTCTGTAAGTTGATGCAGAGTTAGTTAGAGTTGTTTGGATAGAGACTCATTACCCGGATATACTATTTCACTAGAAGACTGTATATATTGATTTCTACTAATAGTATTCCTGAATTGACTAACCCGTGTTCCAGTTTGTATATTTTGTTCAATATAACTTACATTTTCTATCTCCATATCTGTTTTTGTTATTTATTATTTTGTGTTGCTTCTCATCCGGAATCCACAACAAATTGGCGACGAAGAATCAAACAAGTTCAGGCGTAGAGAAAAATACGTTTTCCACGTCAGTCGCCAACAACAAATTAGCGACGAAGAATTGAACAAGTTCACGCGTAGAGAAAAATACGTTTTTTCATGTCATTCGCCAACAACAGATTGGTGACGAGGATCTCGAAACTCACATACACGGAGTTGCCAACAACAAATTAGCGACGAGGATTTCGAACACTAACTCACGTACACAAATCGCACAACAAATTTGCGACGAACTCAAGTTTGCGTATACCCCGAACAACCTCAAAAAAGTTTCCTACGAGGATTTTGAAGACAAGTCGACCACAAACAATTTGGCGACACTATCACAGAGAAATAGAAGAAAAAAACTGTGAAGGGAATTTAAAGAAAAATTTCCACAAAATCTTTTCTACGAGATTAATTTGTGG
The DNA here is from genome assembly GCA_037127315.1 of Ascarosepion bandense. NCBI lineage: Eukaryota > Metazoa > Mollusca > Cephalopoda > Sepiida > Sepiidae > Ascarosepion > Ascarosepion bandense. The sequence continues at coordinate 3,752,760 of JBBBDQ010001831.1, forward strand.
GGTTTGATACATTGACACCCACGCACACACACACACATGGTCATTCAGCGTTCATGTGATAACTTATTTCCCGCGTAAACGATGCGAATAAAAGCGGGGAACGTCACGTGGTACGCTAGTTAGGATTTTGTCCCGGGCAAGAGCAGACATGTTTCCCTAACTCACAAAAACACACGCGCACTAATTGCGGGTAGCAATTAGTGGCGCAAATTTTTATTTTTCACCAAGGGAAAGAACTTTTCTTTCCTTAATTTTATGCATGCTGGCAACCCTATGTAACCTTTGTTAATATATTGTTTTTCTTGTTACTTTCGCCTTTTCGTTTTTCTTATTGCCTGTTTTATTTCATGACCCCAGTTACGCCGAGTCGGCTCGTAAATTTAAATTAGTAATGGGATTGCATCGCCTTCTACAAATTGCCAGAAAGCAATAGTTAAAAAACCAAACCCTTCACGGAATCAAAACAGCAAACCATGGATGACTTTCAGAAAGGAATACTAGACGTCATTAAAAGAAGTGAAGAAAGACAAATGGAAATGCAAAAGGAAAATGAAGAATGACAATCACAGCTACAAGAACTATTACTAAAATTAACAAATACAGCACTAGAAAGGAACATGGAAAAAGAGAAGACGTTTTCGCAAGATGCTGAGTAGAACGCTATAGAAACTTTTAAATACTCGATTGATGAAGACAAAAATTTTGGAGAATATTACAGGCAATATGAAGATATTTTTAATATCGACTGCCAGCACTAGATTGAAAAGAAAAAAATAAGGCTTTTGCTCAGAAAATTAGGTACGGACAAACACAATGAATTTGTAGATTATATTCTACTAAAAAAGACGAACGATTTAACGTTCGACTAGGCAGTGACAGGTCTCACTGAGCTATTTAGCCCAAAAATTTCGTTGTTCCATAAAAGGTGGAAATGCTTTAATCTCGTGAAAGACGAAAACGAGGACTATTCAACGTTCGCAGCCATTGTCAACAAACATCGTGACGACTTTAAGTTGGTGGAGCTAACTACAGACAACTTTAAATGCCCCATGTTTGTCCAAGGAATAGTCGCTGCTAAAGATAGCAAAATGAGAAAACGAAACTGACCAAGCTTCAAAATGAACCAGAGTTAACACTACAAAACTGTCAGAGGATTGCAAAAAATGCCTCAGTATAAAGAAAAAACAGTAAAAATATCAAAGAATCAAGAGTAGCGCATATTCGTAAGGTAAAAAGAAATTTATGGTTTTCACCCTCCCCAAAAGCAAAACAAGATTTTAACGACAAAGAAAAAAATACAAAACAAGTAATGACGGAAACCAAATAAAAAACAAGCCTCCCCTTCTGCATGTTACAGATGTGGTGGATGCCGTTGCTTTAATGAGTGTCGTTTCAAATACAAAATTTGCCGAGCGTGTGGAAAGATGGGACACAAAGCAGCGGTATGCAGAAACAAAAACCAACCTTGTAAGGTAAGATCTACTAGAGTGGAATACGAAAACAATGAAAACACGATGAAATATGTAGAACTTGAAATATTGCATAAGAAGATAAAATTACATTTGGATTCAGAGTCGAACATTAGAAAAATCAATCTACGGACATGGCGGAAGCTGAACAGGACAACTATTTTGCACACACAAAATATTGCTGAATCTGTAATAGGGAAAAGTATTAAATTGGAAGGTGAAATTATCGTAAATGTGAAATTTCAGGGAAAAATCAAAAAGTTAAAAATATATGTTACGAAAAACACATAACCTGGTAGGAACGGACTGGATGCAGAAATTTAATATATCGGATTTCCCCATTAACTCTTGTAAAAAAATAAAAAGTGTACCGATAGAAACTATGAAATTGAAAAAAGAGGTATTTTCAAGCAGTAACAAATTCGCAACAAAAGTCGAGCAAAAGAAGAATTTACCCCTCCTCTGTGAAATCTCTATGGTCTGTTCTTCAAATTCGAATTTACCAAGCAGCTTAACTCGATCTTAATTTTTGGGAAAAGCAAGAGTTGAAGATAGTGGAACTTTCTTAATTCAAATTTCCTGTGTAAAACTGCGTGGTGAGTATGAATTGTTTGCTAAATCTGTATTTTTTTTGTCTCACTTTTTGGCTTTCATGCTTCATTTGGAAAAAAAAAATTAGCCTCCCTGCTTTGGGGTTTTTATTTATTTTTATATTTTCAAATAAATTTCTTTGAACTTTAACTAAGTTAAAACTTAGTTAACTCACCACTTTTTTTATTCCCCAAATTAAAGTAGAAAATACCTACTATCGCCCGGTTTCACACACCACCCCCTTCTATTGAACAGGAGTAGAGATTATCACCTTGTTTCTTGTTTAGGAAGGGGTTCCCGGTCCTTCTACCTTCTCCTTCGGTCTTAGTGGTAGTTCAATTGGAAGCTCTTTGCTGTCAGTGAGTGTGGTGGCAATGTCTCTCCATTCTGAGGGTACCGGGTTGGCAGTTTCCTGGTTGCTGCTTCCGACTGGTAGTTAGGAGCCCGAACTCTTGCGTAGCTTCTTGAGAGGCTGCTCTGATCAACAGTTGAATAATATCGGGGTTCCTGTAATGCCATATCGCGCATGGACGGGCGTCCCTTCATGAACCTCCAGTAGACAACCCGGAGGCCACATTAGGCTGCAGGCTGTGCCAGTCTCCATTCCTCACAGGTTGCAAATAGTAACCAACCGATTCTGCCCTAGTACTCTCTCCTCAACCAACACACCATGAAAAAGAACAAACAAAATACCAAAATCAAACCAGCTAAACCTCTCTGTATCTCTTTCACTAACTTTTATAGCGTAGAAGCATTCCTCCAAACTAACCCCCCTGATATCTTAGCCCTATGCAAAACTAACCTTGACCCGTCTATCCCCTCCTCTGAGTTCCATGTTCCTGATTACCTTTCCCGCTTCAGGAAGGACTCCAACGTCCATATGCACGGGCTTGGTGTATATGCCAGTGAACACCTCGCCCTAGCTAGAGTAACATCTCTCGAATCCCTGGACCAGTCTTTCATGTGCTTCCGTCTCTCACTTCTAAGCTCTGTTAGATATCTCTTCTTCCTCTACCGCTCCCCCTCCTCCTCTGACTGTTCGGTACTTGACAGCATCTCTGATAATATCGACAAGGCCATTTCTTCGCACCCATCTGCCCATGTTTTCGTGTTTGGAGACTTTAACGCCCACCGCACTAAGTGGCTGGAAAACTCTGTAACCGACACTGCTGGTGTCCACACCTTTAATTTTTCGATCTCCCAATCCCTTACGCAAGTGGTGGACTTCTCCACGCGTTTCTCCAAGAGCCCTAACGGAAGGGACTCGCTACTAGACCTCTGTTTCACTTCCACCCCAAATTCTTGCTCCCTCAGACAGCTCTGCCCTCTCGGAAACTCTGACCACACCGTAGTTTCTGTCAACATCTCGTTCCACTCCACCCCTACCCAAGAAACCCAGACCAACAGAATATCCTACTGCTATCAAAGAGCAGACTGGGATTCGTTCCGTGACTTCCTCTGCGACGTCCCTTGGAACAATGTTTTTAGTCTTCTCATCGAAGACTGTGCATCAGAGGTCTCCTCCTGGGTTAAGGCTGGCATCGATGCATTCATCCCTGCCAGGAAATTTCAGCTTAAATCCCATTCGTCTCCCTGGTTCACGCCCGCCATTGCCCGATCGGCCGCCATTGCCCACCGGAATCACTTCTCCCGGCTTTATCGTAGCCACGTGTCGGACCCAAACAGGTGCCTTTTCGCCTCAGCTCGTAATAAGTGTAAAAAGATACTTAACGAAGCAAACATGCTGTTTGCTGCCAAGATGAAGCAGCACATAGCATCCTCCAAGTTCGGTACCAAAGACTACTGGCGCCTCTGCAAACGCGTGCTTAGCAAGAATAAGTCCTCAATACCCCCACTAATAAAGGAGTTTGAGGTCTTCACCTCTTCAGCGTACAAGGCTGAATGCTTTGCCCATAGATTCTCGACCAATTCGTCTGGAATCCATACACTGAATTTGTGAATCCATACACTCTGGATTCGTCTGGAATCCATACACCTGATTTCCCATCTAGAACTGAAGCCCAATTGAATGACGTCTACATCACGTCCTCGCTGATTTCTAGCATTATCTCAAAACTGGACCCTCACAAAGCGAGTGGTGAGGATGAAATCCCAATCATAGTTTTGAAGAATTGTGCCCCTGAACCCTCCTCTATCCTTTCTAAGCTCTACAACCTCTGCCTATCTTCCTCCTGCTTTACTGCCTGTTGGAAGTCTTCTTCTGTGGTTCCAATATTCAAGAACACTGGTGAACCATCGGACCCTGCAAATTACCGCCCCATCAGCCTTCTTCCGATCTTCGGCAAAGTGTTCGAAGCCATTATCAATGCCGAGGTCGTTCAGCATCTCACAGCCCATGGGCTCTTCTCGGACAAACGGTATGGCTTCCGCTTCACCAGGTCCACTGCTGATATGCTAACGACCATCACCGAGTATATATACCAGGCTTTCGACAAGAATGGTGAAGCCCGAACCGTCGCCTTAGATATCTCTAAAGCATTCGACAGAGTATGGCATGCCGGCCTTCTACGGAAACTGCGAAGCTATGGCATAACTGAACTTTTGTTGGACTTAATCCGGTCATTCCTCTCTAACCGCACACTGAAGGTGGTATTAAACTGACATGCATCCCAGAACTACCCTACAAACGCGGGTGTACCCCAAGGCTCTATCCTAGGTCCTACGCTCTTTCTAATCTATATCAATGATCTCCCCGATACTATAAGATCACAATTAGGCATGTACGCTGATGATACCACAGTTTACTCTCGCCTCGATCAAAAATCTGGTGTTGGTGACAAGGCGGACCTCGCTGCCGAGCTTGAGAAGGACCTCCAATCCGTGGTGGACTGGGGTAAGAAATGGCTCGTAAAATTCAATTCTTCCAAAACGAGGCTGCTGTCAATTAACCACCACAGACAACCGCACCTCCCTCCCATTAGCATGGAACAGGCTTGCCTCCCAGAGAGTAAATCACTACGCCTGCTTGGCCTGACACTCTCAGCGGACCTCAAGTGGAATGACTACGTTGAATCCATTGCTAAATCCGCAGCTATGAAAGTCGGCTCTCTGTGCAGGGCCCGGAAATTCTTTCCGCCTGAATCTATCCTGCAATTATATAAATCCACCATCCGCCCGTGTATTGAGTACTGCTGCCACATCTGGTCGGGTGCCCCTTCTATTCTCCTCGGGGTTCTTGACAAAATACAGCGAAGAATCTGTAATGTGATTGATACCGACTTGGTTGACCGCCTGCAGTATCTCTCTCACTGGCGTGACGTGGCATCCCTGTGCCTCTTCTATAAATAATTTCATGGCTTCTGCTCTGACGAACTTAAATCACTGGTGCCTCCTAGATGTGAATTTGCACGAGATACTAGATTGGCAACTAGGTCCCACCCTTTTACAGTGAAACCGACGAAATGTAACCGCAATTTCTACTCCAGCAGCTTCTTTCCTCGCACTTCCCGCCTCTGGAATTCCCTACCGCATGCTTGCTTCCCCGACGGCTACAACCTCCAGGAGTTTAAATGTAAGGTCAATAGACACCTCCTAACACACTAACTCGCACCCATTCTCTCCAACTCTCTCCTCATGTACATCCTAAGTCGTCTATCACCCTCCTTCTGACATTTCCTATACCCAATCCCTCTATGTAACCCCCTGCGCAATAGTGGCAGTGGAATGCCTTCCTTGCGGTGACACGATTAAAAAAAATGCAACCAGTATTTATTACACCTATAGTTACGGAAAAACATGCAAACGAGGTGAACAAGTTTACTTCAGAATGTTGAAAAATTACATGGCACATTGGGAACCTGGAACAATTATAAACGGACTAGGAAATGTGATATACAAAATACAGGGAGAAAAGTCTACACATAAGAAACACATTAATCAAATACAAAGAAGGAGTGAAGAGCCAAGCTCGTAACCCTCAAAAAACTTTGTCGCGATAAAAAATATTTTTGAAGCCTTTGAGAATAATAGAAACGGAAAAAATATTAACTCCTCCAAAAAAAAAAAAAGAAGCGCGGGAAAGGGGTGTTGGGGATCGCTTCTTTGTGCATAAAAAGGACTCGACTGATGTGTACATATAATCCTGCCTATAGAAAGAACGGCAGTAGTTCCAAAGAACTAACTTTCTCACTGTTCGCGCCCTGCCTTCGGGTGGAGAGCGCTCTTTGATTTCGAGCAGAGAGCACTAACCCAGTCGTGGTTCCGCCGAAGGGTTGAATCACGACTGGGGGAAAAATAGACAGCTATTTTTTGGCCGGGCCATATAGCCCGGAAATCCTACTCATAACTGACCATGTGTCACATGTTGCCCTTAGTGGGAGGGCCAACTAAATATAGTAGTTCCAAAGAACTACCTTTCTCACTGTTCTCTCTCTGCCTTCGGGTGGAGAGCGCTCTTTGATTTCGAGCAGAGAGCACTAACCCAGTCGTGGTTCCGCTGAATGGTAGAATCACGACTGGGTAACGATAGACAGGTATTTTTTGGCCGGGCTATATGGCCCGGAAGACCCACATACAACTGACCTTGTGTCACATGTTGCCCTTAGTGGGAGGGCCAACTAAATATTGTAGTTGCAAAGAACTACCTTTGTCACTGTCAGTTCTCTGCCTTCGGGTGGAGAGCGCTCTTTGATTTCGAGCAGAGAGCACTAACCCAGTCGTGGTTCCGCTGAATGGTAGAATCACGACTGGGTAACGATAGACAGGTATTTTTTGGCCGGGCTATATGGCCCGGAAGACCCACATACAACTGACCTTGTGTCACATGTTGCCCTTAGTGGGAGGGCCAACTAAATATTGTAGTTGCAAAGAACTACCTTTGTCACTGTCAGTTCTCTGCCTTCGGGCGGAGAGCGCTCTTTGCTTTCGAGAAGAGAGCACTAACGCAGCCGTGGTTCCGCCGAAGGGTAGAATCACGACTGGGTAACAATAGACAGGTATTTTTTGGAACTAAAAACTAGAAGTCGGAGTCATTGAAATCAATCAAGTACAGAAATGTAAATACTTGGAAAGCGTTCTAACAGAGCACGGAAAGTGTGTCACTGACATCCGAAGGCATATTGGCATAGCCATGGATGCATTGCAAATGTTGAGTACAGTTTGAGAATCAAGAATATTTCATCGGAAACAAAAAAAGTGTACTGGACAGTTATGTAATAATGAGGTTGGCAGTCTCGTCAAGGAAAAGGCAAGACTCAAAGTAACATAAATGTGGTTCTACAGAAGGATGCTGAGGATATCATGGACCAAACATGTGGACAACGACAAGGTTTTGGAGAGGATGCAAACGAAAAAAAAATTTATACTTAGCATCAGGAAGAGACAACTGAGGTTTCTGGGATACGTAATGAAGAAGAAGTGCTTGCAGAATCTAATACTCACAGGGCAGATAAAGGGAAACAGAAAGGTAAAGAGCGCGTGATATTCTCGATGAGCTTGAGCAAGTGGATGGTGCAACGGGGTTTGGGAGAAATACAAAAAAAATATTAAGAGCGACAAGATAGGGGGCAAGTGGGAGTTCAAAAGAAAAATAATTACGAGAAATGGATAATAATTACGAGAAATGGATAATAATTACGAGAAATGGATAATTCCAAACACGTACAGACAATTACGTTCATGTGATCCTGTTAACAAGATATTAAAAAATGCATTGTGCAGAAAGATGCAAATACTCAGGAGAGAATTATGAACGTAAAGAAAATATAAACATTGCATATGTGGAAAATCATTTAACACCAGTAACCGATTTTTACTAGAGTTCATATTGCATATTTTGATGTTACTGGACATTAGGTTTATAAGTCCCCAAAATTCAGTTGTTCATGTCCTTAAGGAACATGGCCCAGTGGATATAGACGTTGGTTAGTTCATGTGAGTTGATACAAAGCAGTGGTGAACAAGTAACTTGCAGGGTTAGAGGTTAGAGGAAGATAACTTATGACTTCTAATCGAGACATTACTTCGCAAGGAATGGAGTTCGTGTACCCCAGTGATTGTAATAAAGTATTCGGTTCGAAATTCCTACCAACATCATACAAATGCCAACTTAGATGAGGACAATAGTCCGAATAATGTAAATACTGCAGAATGCTTATATTTAAACAACCTTGCTTTACTCAAGATCTCGGGTAATGTCCCACTCACAGAGTTACATTGAACAAAAAGCTTTCAATTAAAGCTAAAATGATTTTAAAACTGATGAATTGCAAATTAGTGGAGGCCCCTTACTACAGATATATTTTGTACTTCCCTGTTAAATGTAGACTTTTCAGATATATAGTTAAATTCTTATAAAAATGATGATGTCACTGCAAAAAATATATTGTTTCTGTAAAAAATGTATTACTACTACTTTTGTCCTGTAGACTTTTGTTGTGTCCATTAAAAAACAAAATATGACGTTAATTCAAGAACATAGAAAATGGCGACTGAGATTGCATTTAAATTCTTGAAGGTTGACAGTGAAACAAGGAAACGAAACCGATTCCACAGGTGAGAAGTTCGAGAAAATAAACTATTGGAATAGAAGTCTCGGTTGCATTTAACTATATACGGGTAGGACCTAAATTCCAATCTAGTTGCAAGCTAGTCGAAGCAACAGAAAAAAAAGCGCGCCAAAACAGTTGTAATGAAAATATTTGTAGAAAAGACAGAAGGATGCCACGTCGCGTAAAAAACTTATTTTTTGAAGAATTGTTTTCAGAGAAAGAGTTTATACATTTTAATAGACAATAGTAATGGCTGTTCGGCCAACGAATGCCAAATATTAGAATTATCATTAATCCCCTGGGCTATGTGTTTTATCGACAATCACTTGTGTAAATTTAGATCTTTAAATCTAATGCCTCTATTCTGGTGGTAGGACTGTGTTAGTGTCACACATGATCTACTTAGGAGGTTATCATTGCATAACATTTCGATCGATTTAATCCTATAATCTTGTTCTTTGTATATTATCTTGACTTTATTCAACAAGTGTTGATGATCGCCCTTTTCTCTCCATATAGCAACGTCCGATTCAATCTGTTTCTCCCTGAAATACGAACATTCGACATTCCTCCATTTTTACATATTTTTTAATCATTTAACCCCAAGCAAGGCAGAACTGCCACTGGTGTGCAGGGAGCTATAGAAGAGGTGAGTGATGAAAAAGAGGAACAAGTTACAGTGGACTCAGAGAATGAGTAAAAAAAAAAGGATGAGAATACAGGTGTGAAGAGAACTGTATGAGAGTGGAATGGAAAGGAAGAAGAACATGATACAAGGGTTGTCATGGAAAGGATGCAAGTCAAGAAGATAAAAGATGGCAATTGACTTTGCATTTCAATTCTTGGAGATTGTAGTTTTCAGGGAAGCAAGTATACGGAAGAGAATTCCACAGTTGAGAAGTGCGAGCAAATAAGCTGCTGAGTAGAAGTTGCGGTTACATTTAAGAGGCGGTTGGTCCCTCGCTTGTATTCTTTACCACAGCTACATGAGATTAAGTAAACGCAGTTCTTAATCATGTTTACTTCCGGGTGGTTGGGGAAAACTTGGTTCGGAAGCCATATCTTCAAAGGGATGGAATACTTTGAATATTGTCCTGGTGTTGTATGGATAGCAGATTATCTTAATCTTTTCTAAGTGTAGATCAGATGTGACACAATGTCGAAAGTCAGCTGTGAACTCACTATTCAGTCAGTAACTGATCTAGCGAGACAAGCTCGCTAACATTTACACCCCGATCTATCCATTACGTAATATAGACAGGTCGTGGCAGAATTTTTATTATCGATTCTTCCACCTTTTGATGATAGGACTGCGCCTGAAGGATAGTTATCACCGTAATGAGGCGGGAGTTTAATCCGTGATGAATGAACCATTCTTCACGTTGATTACCGATATTTGAATCGCCACGCTACAATTTTGGCTCATGTCGCAGCAGAGAACAATCAATATGTTAATAATGTCTGATAAGAATACAAAACTAAATTTTTGCAAACGCATCATAATTGTTTAGTCATTTCGGAACTCAGTCAAATCGTCAGTCGAATCAAGGGTATCTGGTTTCAAGCCTTTCGTCGAACGTTCGATTTTCTTGCGAAGGTATGAATGATTATCCCTTCTTTTAGGTCAGTCGTTTTATATTTTTCTCTTATACAGATGTTTTATGTGGATACACTGTTCAATTATGTTCACTTCATTTTCTATTTTGGCGCTCTCACATCTTCGAGGCACTATTCTGTATTTGGTAGCTTTAGTATCTTCTATAATGGACCTAGTACATATCATCGATTAACTGTTTTTAAATAAAATGTTCTAAACGGATATTAAATTCAATTCATTTGTCTAACATTTCCTGAAGTGAATCACATTGACAATCCGTCATTGTCCTGTTAATGACGCTCTACGATATTCGGAAATACAGAACCCATATTCAGCGAGGGTTATTCGTACATCTAGAAAGGCTAGTTATTTCCTTTTAAACTTTGAATTGTATAAAAGTCTTTATTGATTTTATATGGCTCTGCAATATTCAGACATCTTCCCGGTAAATATTAACCGCTATGAAATATCCCTTCAACATGAAAAGCAGAATGAGAATAGTTTAACCTTGTGAATTAAATAAAGTGTTCAGTTCAAAACTGAGAAAAGTTTACAGTACGTCAATGCCTGAAGGTAGAATATAACGGTCAAATATTCATAGTATAACAGATTAATGCCAATATGAAAAGACGTAATACGACAATAACACAAAAACACTGACATTCATGATTTTTCCTTTCTCGAACTAAAAACAAAGGCAGTAGACATTTCTCTGCCGAAAAAAAATTCAAGCTAAAACGATTAGTTGATGTTCTTAGACATTTGGGGACAAAATTAAAATTCTCCAACTTTGAGAAAATTACTTTACCATCTGTAATAATCTATATAAAAGAATAATTGATTCTCTGTCCGTCACACCGTCTGCTTGTGACTTTGCATGCTTGTATATAATGCATATGTGTATCTATGTTGTGCGTGATTGATTAATTTACTATTTTACGGCTTATCACCCTTTTGCAAATTATTTAAAACCAGAAATATTTTTAGATTTTAAGAATTTTTAAAGATGATTTACTAATACAATCAGTAATTGATTTAATGATACAAGTCACAGGAATTAACCCATAGCTTGGAGTAGATGTGGATTCATGCCTTCCCAGTTTTGTTTGCGCGTAAGTAAATATAAAGACTGGAATTAGATTTCGTCTCTCCGAGTCCCAATTCCGAGCCCTTATCCATGATACCATTCACACATTCAAGTTTTGCAGCATCTGGTATTTCAAAATAGTCGCACATACACGTACTGACCAGCCTTAACGTTGCTTAACTTCGCTGACCATTATAGTAGGTCGATTTTATAACTGTAGTATTGCACTCATTTTGAAAGTTGGGGTGTAGCATGATAAGCAATGACACAAAACATTTATTTTCAAATCGTTACCGTTTTTTGAGGAAACTGGTTTAAAGATGTTTTTAGACTATTTACATTATTCGGACTATTGTCCTCATCTTTGTGGTCATTTCTACAACGTTTTGGCCAGTGTACGGTCTTCTTCAGGTGCTAGGAATGTAAATAGTGCAAATATCACCTAATCTCAGAAATATAGACAGATTTAGGTTCAAAATTAGAGCGTTTCATTCCGGTGATGAATGAAAGCCTTGTAACATAATCTTTTAAAATTTATAATTGAAATATATGCGGTTACCTGGTTTGAATTAAAATGTATAATAAGTTACATAATCAACGATTGTATATATTTAACATGATCCAGAGAAAGAAAGCAACAATCGATCCAAATAAAGAATGGTTCATCAAAACTTTTACATGAAAATGCTTTCGTATTGCTTTTAGAAAGTATTCTTTTCTCAATGGTGAGGGAAGAGGCTATAAAAAAATTAAAGCTTTATTTATATTTAATTAGTTGTGTCAATTTAATTTCATTGAAATTCCATCACAAAGATGCAACTAAGTATTGGTAAGTTTTACACTAAAACTATTTTTTTCGGAAATAGCAAGTCACCAAAGAAGATATTTAAAAAAATTACAATTATGAACTCTGAAACAATACACGAGTCCAATTTGATTAACCTCTCACAAAACAGAATTTACGAACCTGGACTTGCGGAAGGCTTTTCAAATAACGAACTTCAAGAGGTTCTAATGAATGAAACATCGTTGGAGTAGCCGAATTTACCTGAATAATCTGAAGATATGAAAATAACAGTTAAATTCACTACTGAAGCTTTATAAATTACACGTGGACAAATAGCACGGTACAAACACATTATTACTAAATCATTGTGCCATAAAAAAGACTTATTTACTCCAAAGGGAAATTATACTGAACAATTTAGCTACATTATGATGTAATATATTACAAACTGCTGTAGTTTTATTTCGATATTTAATAAACATTGAAAATTTAAAATATTTTGTTTTATAATTATATAGATATGCTGCATTTTCTCATTTCGTAAACAATAAATGAGGGTCAGCCATGGATGGTGCTCTTCGTTTTCCACTTATGGATGTTTGGTTTGTGTGATTGAGAAGAAAATCTGGTAAGGGAAGACATTCTATTTTGGTTTCTTGAGTGTGATACTAGCCCAGACTTGCTGCGGGCGACAAAGCCACACTGACAGATGAAATTTATTGAAGCAATCTGTTGATGGCGTCTCTGCTACAGAGCTTAACGAAGCAGATCCCAGATATATGGAGAGAGAAACGGACAGACTTAAATCGGGTTTTAAATCTTTCTTTAAGAAATGTATATTTAAGTTACATAGACAATGCGCATTTGTTCAGATGAATCGATAATTCTATTTATTGCAAAGTTCCATTTATATGTATTTAGGGTTTGAAAAATGTTGTCACGCGACATTTTTCATCTCTACTCACATACACAAAGAACAAATTAAGAACGGAAAATAAGCTGGGTTTCTAACTTACTTGCAGAAAACACAACGGTTGTTGCTCTAGTCAGGCCGATCTCAATTTTTTCCCTTTCTCAAGCAACGAACAAACAAGAAGACAGTAGAATGGATTAAGAAATGTTTGGAAAAAATGTCAGGCACACGTATTAATGGTAAAAAGAAAGAAAAAAAATGATTAGCTGACAGTTGAGGACACCAGGGGTAAGAAAGGCGGATATGGTTTGCTCGAATGAGGGATGATTTCTTACCTTAGCCCAAAGACTGAATCGGTCTTTTAATGCCAGCCGAAGCTTGCATGTATATATCTGGAAATTATATTTTACCCCTTCTACCATCTCTTTTTTTCTATGTCCTTTCCTTCTCTTTTTCTTTTATCTCCCCCCCCCGTAACACTTCTCTTTGACCAGTTTCGACCTCTTCTCCCCAGCACACTCATTCTCATTTTCTTTTCTATTTCTTCTCCTACTATTTTGCTCCGCCTCTTCCTTCTCCCCCTCCGACTACTCTTTAATCAATGCAAAATTGTTATTTCGGAGATTCACGGTTTATTTTTTTTAATTATATTCCTCTTTTTCGTGGTTTGCATTGAGTATTTCCAACTTAATGTTTTCCCTTATCTCTTTTTCCTTTTCCTTGTTTCCATTTCTTTCTTTCTTTCTTTTATTTTCTTTTCTTTCTAGTAAGCTTTCCACTTCTGTTCAGTTTGCGTCTTATTTTCTATTTTAATTAGATCACCGTTTGCGGTAAGATTTAACGAAAGAGGTAAAATTTAATGTTAAAAATTTAAGGTAATAGATGAGTAAGTAATAGGTGGGTAATAAATAGAATTTTATGTAGGAGGAAAGATTAAATGTTTGTATTTAAGGTAATAGGTGAAGTTTAATGTGTGTATTAATATAATTAATCTAATTATGTATATTAAACTTTACTTTAGAATTTAGTAAATCCATTTTTTCTATAGAATTTTTAATTTAAAAAAATTTTTATTAAAAATTAGATCACAGTTTGTGGTGTATGTAGGAGTGTTGTTAGTACAGTGAAGGTGTATCACTTTTAGGGGGTCCTAGCTCTGGTTTTTAAAATTAAAAAAAAATCAGTTTCCAAACTGTGATCTAATTAAAATTTAATAGAAAAAATCGATTTCCTAAATCCAAAATTAAGATTAAATATACAAAATTAGATTAATTATAAAAACTCTGCTTAAATACAAAAATATTTTGTACAAAATAAGCATCCCACCCCTTACCTACTCCTCTAAGAAATCCAAAGGATATAGTCTAGTCGCAAGATAATAAAAAATTACATTCTAACTGCTAATGTTAAATCTGTCTATAAAACTCACAGACACTCATTAATCAACCATATTCGCTACCCACACCACTTTCTTCAAAATTCTAACTGTCAATCCACAAGACTTATTCCCTTATCACTAACCCCCACCGACATCCCACACACAACTAACCAAATAGAAGAAAAGAGGCTTTCCATTCCTGTTCACACCGCCTGACGAGACATTGTAGTTTCAATGTCGAAACAAATGTACTATTTGTAGTGGATATATAAAAAAATCTGCACATGTTTTAAAATATAATTTATAATATATATATATATATAGATGTGTGTGTGTGTGTGTGTGTTTGAATATATATATATATATATATATAGCCAGATGGATATGTGTGTGCTTTTGAATAAAGATGGATGAGCTTGTCACAGAGTAGTAAATATAAAATACAATTTGTAAATTTTAGATTTGATATGTGTTGCAAGCAAAATTGCAAGACTGACCTGGAAATTAGATTTTTATTCTAATATAATTTACTCAAACAAAGATACATTGAAGATATTATGATCTTTGGACTTTTGCACGATCAATATACGATCGGGTTATTTCAGTTTATTACCTAGTCATACTAATAAGTGTCAATAGTCAATAACATATATATATTAATCATTACTTTAGAACATGTACAAACTACAATATACTAAAAATTGTACTTTTTGTTTCGACTTTAAAAGAACTATTTTTTGAATGCTGCAATTATTTTCTTCGTTTATTTATTCATATGTATATATATATATAGTCATCAGTAGACAGATCTGTTTCACTGTATCACAGCTCATCAGTACTGTTAGACAGCCGATTGCTTTTTACCCTGGATTGAAACCCGGCCGAATTGGCGTCAGTCGGCAATTCCCCGTCTGAGCTACGGGTGCTCGGTACAAGGAGGCAGACATTGTTTGCTGATGAACCATACAGTCAGTTTTCTTGTAGTTCATTTGTGAGTGTATATGTGATTGTGTTTGTGTGTGCGCGCGCTCCTCTCTCTCTCTCTCTCTCTGTGTGTGTGTGTGTGTGTGTGTACATATTCAATAATTTATGCTATTTTTGTTTTAGATTTTTTCATCCAATTACTCAAAAAATGGTTTCCTCTCTCAATTAAATGCGCACAAAAACTAATACATCTTTGTTCGTTTCCTTCGCCTTCGTATTATTTAATTTTAATTTTCGCGAAGGTCTGTATTCTTGTTTTCAAGACCAGTTGCAATAAGACATTTATTGTAGAAAGATTTGCTGCAAAAACAACAGTGTTCGATCTTATTGCTATACATATTGCCACACTCGCCGCACACCCAGCTCTTTTCCAGTAACAAATCATCGTTTACCTCACAAGATTTGCAAGGAAGCGCTGAACCTCCGGACATCCTGGTAAATGTCATAAGGACAACCACTATGATGAACAACACCACAATATTATTTTGTGACATTTTGACTAAAGATCCTTTTGAAATAGTGGTTATGTATTGGTCTTCTAACTCAGGACAATGATTCTGACTTCTGGTAGGAATTTCAAATCCAATTGTTTTTTCCTTGTTCAAACTGAAAAAAAATTGAGATATAGTAAATTTTGCAATAATGTTTTAGAGATTTTGTTGAGTTTTTTCCCCTAACAAGTATTTTTGACAAAAAAATATATCTATGGATTTTTTAAAAACTTACCACCAACGTTTCTCCATAAACTTGTTTCAAATACTCACCCCACCAACAAACCGACCCTACAAAGAAAAGTAGCGTCTGGACGAGTTTTGATTTCATCGTAGGCTCCAAATGTAAATCAATTTTGGTATACATGCTAAGTGTTTATTTTAATCAACTAATAGAATTCACCTGATTAGAAGTATTGTTTTATACCAAAGAAGATCAAAACACAAAAACATTTGGATGAAACTCCAAGAATTTCTTAATTGCTGATCGTTTCTTTTATGATGATGGCGTTGGTGATTAAATCCACCGCTAATGTGCAGGTTCAGGACGGGAAGTGTCCAGTTTGAACAGAAATGGACCTACTCAGCCATTATCATCGTTTGGCTTTTTATGAGATTGTTGGTGGTGAAAGAGAATCTGAGTAGAAGAAAGTGCTATTGGCGTGAAATTTTCTAAAGTGAACCTCAACTTGCCAGGAAGTGATTCACACACTTGATTTCATGACCATCCTCTGTGACTTGTATAGAAAGAGATATGTAAAATCCAGTTATGAAACTGCAACGGGCTACTCTGACTGTTAGAATTTCGAGAGATACTATCTGTAGCATGTCCGCTAAATGTAACTCTCTTCATTCGTCTGTTCAACCGTTGAGATCTGTTGTAAACATCATCCGCATGTTCAAATGTTGGGGTCTTTGGTATCGGTAGCTTTTTTTAGTTTTTCCGTCAGGGGTGACTCTACCAGGATTTCAGAACCTTCGACGACATCGCTCAGAGTAATTGGATATCAATTGCCCATCGAATACGACAAGGAGCAACTATCAGAGGTATGCACATAGAAACATAAACGCACATATATATATTTTACACTGGATGTCAGAGTAAACAGTTCGTCACTAAATGTTACTTTAATGACAATAATAGAAACCAAAGAATTAATTAGAAAAGTACATGAGAACAGAGTGAAAATAGTCGGTTATAAATGAAATGAAAGTTTCCTTTTGGTCGGATGTCTCCTTATATACAATTTTGAAAGGCTCCAGATCAATTAAAGTGAAGCTTGGATTCAGCAATCATCAAAAGTCTCGTTGTTCTTTTATTGGCCAAAATTATCTTATTTATTATTCGGTGTTCTTTCGTTTGTCTTCTTTTTTTATATATTTTTTCAATGTACTGTATCCCTTCAGAACGCAGATGATCATGGCCTTCCACATCTCCCAATTTTTGTTGCTCTTAATACCCTTCCTTTGTTATCCCTTCCAAACCCTGCTCTGCCATCCATTTGCTGAACTATATAATGAATTGCTTTCTCTTGTTTTTCTTTCCCTTTATCTGCCTTGCGAGTATGAGATTCGCCAAGCCCTCTCTCTTCATTAGTTGTCCTAGAAAGTTCAGCTGTCAGTTCCTGTTGTTAAATAATCGTGTGTGCTCTACAACTTCATAAAGATTAAGTGATGGATTTATGCGCTTGCTTTTGAGGTCCCAACAAATTTATCGCCGTATATGTTGACTTGGGAAAGTAGTAATACTTTTAAGAAAGGTGTATATATATATATATATATGCATGCTCACATTACGATAGAACTCTCTAGAGAAGAAAATAAAAAAAAAGCTACCTCTTCTGAGATTTATGCATTACTCTTCAACAATAAATAGAGTTCTTTCAGTGACTGGCCTGTGTATACAATGCTTATATAAAACACGCTAAAATTTCCCTTCTCTGATTTCTTGCGCCTATAGTTTAGGGATTAGCGACTACGACTGACACCAAATCGAGATTCGATCCCGGCCAGAAGCAAATTGATGTCTAGCCACTCTGATGAGTTGTGATACAGTGAAACTGGTTTGTATGTGGATGATATATATATATATATATGGTGGATTTTCTTCTCATGAACGATAAATCAGAGTCAGCACATGCATGCCTTGTTTGTGTAATTGAGAAGAAAATCTGGTATGGGGAAGACATTCTATTTTTGCTTTCTTGAGTGATACTAGCCCAGTTTTGCTGCGGGCAACAAAGCCACACTAAAAGATGAAAATTTTTGAAGCAATCTTTTGATGGCGTCTCTGCTACAGAGCTTTACGAAGCGGATCCCAGTGCTGATTATGATCTATCTATCTATCTATCTATGGAGAGAGAAAATGACAGATTAAATCGAGTTTTAAATCTTTTTTTAAGAAAGGTATATATTTAAGTTACATAGATAACGTGCCTTTGTTCAGATGCATTGATAATTCTATTTATTGCCAAGTTCTATTTATATCTATTTAGGGTTTTAAAAAATGTTGTCACGTGACATTTTTCATCTCTACTCACATACACAAAGAACAAGTTAAGAACGGAAGCTGGATTTCTAACTTACCTGCAGAAAACGTAACTGTTGTTGCCCTAGTCAGGCCGATCTCAATTTTTTTCCTTACTCTCGTTATGAACAAACAAGATGACAGTAGAATGGATCGAGGGATGCTTGGACAAAAATCAGGCACATGTATTAATGGTAAAAAAAAAATGATAAGATGACAGTTGAGGACACCAGGGATAAGAAGGGCAGATAAGATAAGCCGAATGTTTGCTCGAACGATGGGTGATTTCTAAGCTTAGTCCAAAGACTGAATCGATCTTTTAATGCCAGCCGAAGCCTGCAGGTTTATATCTGGAAATTCTATTTTACACCATTACCATCTCTTTTTTTCTATGTCCTTTCCTTCTCTTTTTCTTTTATCTCTCCCCCCATAACACTTCTTTTTGACCAGTTTCGACCTCTTCTCCCCAGCACACCCATTCTCATTTTCTTTTCTATTTCTTCTCCTATTATTTTGCTCCGCCTCTTTCTTTCCCCCCTCCGACTACTCTTTAATCAATGCAAAATTGTTATTTCGGAGATTCGCTGTTCATTGGTTAATTATATTCCTCTTCTTCGTGACTTGCATTGTGTATTTCCAACTTATTTTTTCCCTTATATCTTTTTCCCTTTTCTTGTTTCCATTTCTTTCTTTCTTTCTTTTGTTCCTTTTCTTTCTTTCTTTCTTTCTTTTTTTGATAGACTTTAGAAGCGACTTCACAGCGCAATCTTCTCGCTACTCTATCGCTATTTCCATGGCAAATGTTCTGACGAGCTACATTTCTTCGTTTCTCCAGTTCTGGCCTTCACGGATCAAACTCAACATGCCCCATTCACTGGGGCGAATCATGTCCATTCCCTTTGTATTCCGTTAGTCAGGAGGAAGTTTCATTCAAACAGCTTTGTCTCAAGAAAATAAAAATAAAATAGGAAGAAATAATAAAATATCTTGGTGTGAAAATGGCAAGAATAGAATTGATTTCATTTTTGCACACAAAGCACACTTCTTTAGACAGTTGGTAAATAAAACTATTCTAAGTTTTATTAACCAACCGGCTGGAGATGATTGATTCATGTTACTGCGTGTGTGTGTGTGTGTGTGTGACCTTTTGCAAAGGTGAAGGAGATTTAAAGAGAGTCTTTTTTGGAAAATACACGTGTTGTTGCGACATAAATATGCGAAAACACTTGTATTAACCTAAGGATGGCATATAACATCAAAGTGCAAGAGAGAATAAGCACTTCTATTTATTTTGTTTCGTGTTAAGTTTCTTTGGATATTTTAACAATCCAAG
Source organism: Ascarosepion bandense (assembly GCA_037127315.1). Classification (NCBI taxonomy): domain Eukaryota; kingdom Metazoa; phylum Mollusca; class Cephalopoda; order Sepiida; family Sepiidae; genus Ascarosepion; species Ascarosepion bandense. Next base: position 3,772,426 of record JBBBDQ010001831.1, read on the forward strand.
ACACGAAAACAACTTCGAAAATGGCTATAGAAGTCCCTGAAAGGACTTAAAACAATAAATGTTTTGAAATTGGAAATTTTTTACATTTCTATAAAAGGTTATAATGTTAAGATGACGAGAATACTAAATAAAAAATTAATTAAATCTTCCTACCCAGCTGTATTTAATGAAACATATTTGAAAAAGGTAGCTGCCCAAATACGCATTAATATATATATATATATATATATATATATATATATATATATATAGCCAGATGGATATGTGTGTGCTTTTGAATAAAGATGGATGAGATTGTCACAGAATAGTAAACATAAAATACAATTTGTAAATTTTAGATTTGATATGTGTTGCAAGCAAAATTGCAAGACTGACCTGGAAATTAGATTTTTATTCTAATATAATTTACTCAAACAAAGATACATTGAAGATATTATGATCTTTGGACTTTTTCACGATCAATATACGATCGGGTTATTTCAGTTTATTACCTAGTCATACTAATAAGTGTCAATAGTCAATAATATATATATATATATATTGAGCACTCTGGAAGAATGGTAGACTTTGAAAAACAGTAGCTACTCAAGCATGTGCGCATTGCTCATTCAGTAATGGATTAGAGCAATCTGGCTATTGGGCGGGTATAATGACAATATACACGCTAAAAAGTCTGCCTTCTTCTACCGAACGCCCATAGCCCCGAGGTAGAATTGCCGAATGACACCAATTCGGTCGGGTTTCAATCCTGAGTTAAAGGCAATCGGAGTCTAACCATGCTGATGAGCTGTGATACAGCGAAAAAGGTCTGTCTGCGGATATATATATATATATATATATATATATATATATATATATATATATATTAATCATGACTTTAGAACATGTACAAAATTGTAGATTTTGTTTCGATTTTAAAAGAACTATTTTTTGAATGTTGAAGGGGGTGTCAGAGAAAGAGCAAGAGAAGGCTGAAAATACCAGTGTGAAGACAGTTGCGAAAGTAATGTGAGAAAGGAAAAGAACAAGTTACACGAGGTGATGGGGAAAGGACAAGAGATGGACTGGAATCAAGTGGACAAGAGATGAAAATTGGCGCTGCATTTAAATTGTTGGAGGTTTTAGTTGTCAGGGTGTCAAGTATATAAGTAAATTCTTGTTGAGGAGGGCATCATTGAGCTAAGTTCGTCGGAGCAGAAGCCATGAAAATTTTTATAGAATAGACAGAGGGAAGCCATATCCCGCCAGTGAGAAAGTGGCTGAAGCCGAGCTGTCAGGTCGAGAGCGATCACTTTACAGATTCTTCTTTGGAGCCTGTTGAGAACCCTGAGATGAATGACAGGGTCGCCTGACCGATATGACAACAGTATTTAATGCACGGGCGGGTGGTTGATTTGTATATGTTCAAGATGGACTCAGGCGGAAAAAACTTCCTAGCCCGACACAATGACCCAATCTTCTTAGCAGTCGATTTAGCTATTGATTCAATGTAATGGTTTTACTTGAGATCGCAAGAAAAGGTGAGACCAGGGAGGCGCATTGTATTGCTTTCAGGGAGACTCGCCTTACAAGCCACTTCTTACCCCAGTCTACCACAGAATGGAGGTCTTTTCGAGAAAGGCAACGAGGTAATGTTTGGCCGCCTCGCCAGATTTCTTACAGAGGCGGGAGTAAAGAGTAGTGTCATCAGCGTAGATGCCTACTTGGGATTTGATCATGTCAAGGAGGTCATTTATGAAGATCAGAAAGAGCGTCGGGCCTAGGATAGAGCCATGGGTGACACCTGCGTTCATGCGGTAGAAAGTGAAGGCATGCCCATTGAAGACGACCTTCATTATGTGGTTAGACAAGAAAGATTGGGTCCAGTGATACCATAACCCTATAGCATGCGCAGAAGACCAGCGTGTCAAACCCTATCAAAAACCTTGGAGTTATCGAGGGCCTGGTATATGACCACCTTTGATTCGGCAAATCCTGTCAAGTTCCGACAAGAACCCGAAAGAGCTTTCTTACTTTTTTTTAATATCACCTAGAAAACGGACAGCTCCAATTTTAGAGAATATGGAAAAGACTTTAGCGAAAATTTGAAGAGTTCTACTTTAACGAAATTTAGAAAATAAATTTCTATTTAAGGATTGAAGGCTCTGATTTTTAAACTCTCTCTTTCTCTCTCTCTGTTGTAAACCAACATTCCGACAACTGTATTATCTTCTTCTTCTTCTATGTGCCCTGTCCCTTCAGGACGTAGGCGATCATGGATCTCCACGTCTCCCTATCCCTTGTGGCTCTTAGTATGTTTGCTCCTGTTGCTCCTGGCAACCCCCGTTCCGTCATCCACCTGATCAGGCCCTGCAAATATGTTATCCGCTGCCTTCCTCTGTCTCTCCTTCCTTCTATCTGACCAGTCAGTATCAGGTTCTCCAGGCTTTCCTTCCTCATTGCATGTCCCAGGAACTTCAGTTGTCTCTTCCTGATGCTCAGCATCAATTTCCTTTTTGTTGCCATTCTTTCTAACACTTCGTCGTTGCTTGTATGCTCAGTCCACGATATCCGTAGCATCCTTCTGTAGAACCACATTTCGGCCGCTTCCAGTTTTGTCCTCATTTTCGATGATATTGTCCAGCATTCACAGCCGTACTGAAGAACTGACATCACGTAGCAGTCTAGCACTCTTTTCTTCGTTTCTATTGAGATCTTCCTGTGTGTTAGTATTTTGCTCATCTTCTGGAACGCGTCCTTTGCCATGCCAATTCGCCTTCGGATCTCCGTGTCGCACATTCCATCTCCTGTTAGAACACTTCCTAGGTACTTAAATTCTTGGACTTGTTTGATTCTGTTATCCCCCACCTGTATTTGGCATTTTGGGTTGTATCTTTTGCTGATGACCATGCACTCAGTTTTCTTAAAGTTTATTTGTAGTCCCATCCACTGCTACTTTCTGTATGAGATCTTGCAGTTTCCTTTCCGTGTCCGCAATCAGTACTGTATCGTCCGCGTATCTTATGTTGTTCAGGTTGTGGCCTCCAATAATAAATCCCGGTGTGTCATCTAGGGTCCTCAAAATATTCTCGCTGTATAGGTTGAACAAATCCGGTGAAAAGACACAGCCTTGTCTTACGCCTTTTTCTATCTTTGTGTATCTACTGAGGTCGTTACCTGTCCGTATGCAGGCCGTTTGCTGCCAGTAGAGATTCTTGATTATTCTTATATCTTTGTCGAAAATGTCGAGGTTTCCTATCATTTCCATCAATTCTTTGTGTCGTATTTTGTCGAATGCTTTCGCGTAATCAATGAAGCATAGGTACAAGTCTTTCTTCATTTGTAATGCCCTTTCAGAGAGCATCCTAATCATGAATATGGCGTTCCTTGTTCCAGTGTCTTTGACGAACCCGCACTGTTCCTGTCCTATCTCTGGCCTGATTCTGCTTCTCGCTCTATTCATCAGGATTCTGACAATCAGTTTTGTAATGTGACTCATTAAGCTGATAGTTCTGTGTAGTTCACACTCGTTTGCACCTGGTTTCTTCGGCAGTGCTATAAATATCGACTTGCATAGGTCGTCTGGTATTATTCCGCTGCTATAAATTTCGTTTATTATGTCGGTAATCTTTTCTATGCCATACTCTTCTAAGGCTGTCAGCAGCTCTATCACTATGCCATCTGGGCCAGGTGCTTTATTTCTGTTCATTTTGGCCATTGCCGCTTCCACTTCGGATTTTAGTATTTCCGGTCCATCCATCTCTTTGTGTATTCTCGGTTGTTCTCTCTTGTCGCCAAAGAGATCCTTTATGTATTCTTCCCATCGCTGGAGTATTTCCTCTTTCTCTACTATGATTGTCCCTTCCTTGGATTTTATGCATCCTGTTGAGGAACAGGCTTTTTGTCCTGTCAGTTCTCTTATCTCTTTATGCATTTCTGCTTTGTTGTTCCTGCTCAGTCTCTCTACTTCTGCACATTTGTTGTTGAGCCATTCCTCTTTGGCTTGTCTGCATTTGTTCCTTATCTCCCTGTGAAGTTTTTTGTACTCTGTTCCGTGTCTTGGCGTTATTTTTTGTCTCCTTTGCATCATGTGGAGGATCTCTTCGGTCATCCACTCATTTTTTGGCCGAGAGGTCTAGGCGACAGTCATTAGATTGTAAATAGAGCATACATGGTTTCGATCCCCGTTCACAAACCTGTATTATCTACTCCTGTGAAAAAAAAAAGAAATATTGTTTTTTTTTATATATAAAGACATTCTTCGTAGCTCTCCAGGCGTGTTCGACCTTGTTCATTTATTTTATTAATTTTTTTTTTTTGGTGCCGTATTTATTTATGTTTTTAACCACAAGTGTGCACCAATGTTCGGACTGGCTCTACAAAGCGATTACTAAAATTGCACGACGCGACCTCTGGGATCAATTCACAACTTGGGACAGTGGCGCGTTGTTGCAAGAGACGTCTTGTAAATCAGCTTTTGTGACATCATCGGACGAGATCATCACGACCAGCAACAGCGAACGAACCAACCTGCCAGCCGGATGGCAGTGTCACAATTGGGATCGTCACGACCATCGACAGGAGCAAGCGTCACAATTAACGAACCAGCCCCGGGCATAAGGCGTCACAGTTCGGTCCCGTTCTCCTCTTGAAAATGAATTTATCGAAAGTGCGGAAAAATGCCAGGTCACAGTTCTCTGTGCTCTCGTAGGAATTTTCTCTTAAAGAGGAGGGCGAACGCATGTTCCACACCCATCTACCTTATTCTTCGTATAATCACTACCGTTTGCCACACTAATGACAATAGTAACGCTCTTATTCTCCATCTTGTGGGGCGGAAAGTACCCCAAGGTCATTCGGGGAATCTATTACCCCAACATTTCTGAAAACGGTCTGGTTATGCCTAGCGTTGAGACATACGCTTCGCATTGCGTTCTTAGTCGTTGTCGCGTAGGGACATATTTCGTGTTATTTAGAGATCCGTTCATGATAGTCCGATAGACGAGCTCAGTCTGACAATGCTGAAGGACCGTTCAGTATGGCCTTTGGTGCCCTTGTTGAAATGCCTCAATAATGATGATGTATCACTCACCTGGCTGTGGATTAGAAGGGCCCTCTGCGACAGTAAAAATTTTGTTCAGTAGTCTTGGAAATGTTTCCCAAATGCATTTGCTGTGATGGATCGTCGGAAACCCTGGATCATCATTTTATTACCGGTTAGTAGTCCCGTTGAGCGAGCTTATTGGCGTTATCATAGTTAGCTTGCTGCGTAAAAAAAAAAAAAAAAATTGTTCTCGAGGCTAGTTCTGTCTGTAGCAATGTGATACTGTGATTGGCGAAAGCTGAACACTATGCCTTCTTTAGCTTGCAATTAATTAATAAATTATGAGCGCCGGGATATTGAGGACACGTCAAAAGGAATTCTATGGGAATGAGAAGTTTACATGTTCCCAATTCAGCTTGTTCTTTAAGCATCAGCTTAAATTCAGTATCAGAACGGAAATAAATAGCTCTCTCCATTAGAATTTGGTAAAAGGTGGGTGAGTTTTGCACGTCTGTGTCGAGTAAGAGAGCTCAATTTAGAGAGGCAGTTTGATGCCGGTTAGCCATAATAGAAATAGTTCTATCTGAATTGAATATTGGCAACTTCATCCACTGTTAGGTTAGTTTGGGTTTTTTTTCTTTGATTTCTGATTTCAAGTTTAATTAGCAAAGGATTTTATGCCCATTGGCCCCTTTTTTTGCTTCCGCCACTTTATTTAATTTAATTTCCCCTCATCTGCGATTGGTAATTCCGTGGGTTATGACTTCCTACTAATTATACTCCGTTCTTTTTCTTTTGTTTCTCTGCAGACATATGATAAATCTCAATTCGTAAATCGGGCACCATAAAATATTAACAACAATACGAGATTTATCACTTTGAAACAGAGATAAAAAGACAACCCCTCCCGTAGAAAAACCTGTATATTAATTATGGATAAAATGATTTACATTTAAATAGATACCTCCAATTTTACCGTGGGAAAATCAGCATAGTCTGAAGTAAAAGGCCTCAAACTAAATAAAAACAAAGTTTTCTCGGCAAAATGTTTATGCTATCATAAAGAGGATAGATCAAAGTACTTTTTTATTATTTTTACAAGTTTTTAAAATTGTTCTAACAGGTTCTGAAAGGCTCATTTAGTGGTAGAAAATCTTTTTTTTTCTCTCGTCAGTGAAAGGGGTAAATTGACGCTAGAGTTTATTACGTCAACAGTGTAATATTACGCGAAGGCATTTTTTGACTGTGAAAGACATTAATTTGGAAATTCTTGCAAAACTGAAATAATCGTCTGATTTTGATGAAAATTTCAGGACTTATTCACAAATGACTGAAATGATTTTTGAAATAATTATTTAAAAAAAATATTGGTAAAAACTTTTTTTTTAATTTGTTACCCCCCCCCCCCCCACCCAATATTTAATTTCCAGAAATCTCGAAAAATGCAACTCGGTCACAAAATATAGATAGTTTTCATTAAATTCAGGAGTCATTAAGGAAAGCTAATCAACTGTCTTTTTTTCTTCAAAACAAGCTACGTTTTAGAAAATCAGCTCTGAATTAGGAAAACAAAAATGTAATAAAACTATGCCAATTTTTATTTGGGTAAACTTTTAATTACTTTTATAAACATAAATTAAAATTGTGTCATCGTCTGAATAAAAAAAATTTCCGTTAGTAATGAATTTTTACAAGAATTGTTTTTATTTTTCATATTTTTATTAAGTAATTTAAAAAGTTCCATAAGTCTTTTACAATTTTCTCCTTATAGGTCTCTCAGATGTTTTTAATTAATGTGTGTCAAATATATTTATTAATCGAAAAATTTAAAAAGTTACTCTAAAAGAGAAGCTTTTTTTTTGTAATTCAATTAAAACTGTTTATTTTTGCATGTTAATTTCCCGTTTTTGGTAAGTACTGGTGCCCATAAAAGATATAAATCTGTAAAAGTTCACGTGACTCAAGGGTTGTCCGCCCTGACATAAAATTTTCCCGTATATAAACCCCGAAGGTCCTTACTGCTATTCTTTACATGCGTGTCTCTGAATCGCTCAAGAAAGAAGTCATTTCTAGTCAGAATTTAAATATTTAAAGTAACTTTTATATTTTTAACTTATTAGTTTAATCATTTTTAATATTAATTGTAAATCTATCTACCTGGCGGAATTTAGAAAAAACATCAAAACTTCTTTTTTATTTGTTTTGCTTTTTTGGGCTGTTCATTCCAATGGCATGTGGTAATGATTCATAAAAGAAATTATTAGGGATAAAAATGTTTACTTTCAATGTGTGTTTGCAAAATGTGACTAAGAAATAAATATGTACTACAATGTTATGGTGCATAGGCTAAGATTAAAACAATTTGAAAAAGGTTTCATTTTTTTTTTCAATTGAATGAAAAAGCCATTTTTTAGTTTCTTTATTTCATAGCCTAATCCTACTAATGAAATTATGCATTTTCAATGTTAACCTAATACTTTAAAGTTTATTTTTAATTGTAAATGAATGTACAAAACACATGTTATAAAATTATTTTTACCCTTAGTTATCAAATTAAGGGAGATACCTACATTCACAATGGAAAAATCAAGAGGAAAGTTGGAATTTAAAAAAAATATGTTTAATTTCAATTTGTGTTTGCAGAATGTTTTTAAGAAACAAATATGTACTACAATTTTATAGTGCATAGCTAAGATTAAAACAAATTGGAAAAGGTTTCATTTTTTTAAATTTTCAATTGAATGAAAAAGACATTTTTTTCTATTTTATTTCATAGCCTAATCCTACTATTGAATTTATGCATTGTTATTGATTAACTCCTACTTTCATGTTCTTTTTTAAATTGTAAATGATTGTGCAAAACACATGTTATAAAATTATTTTACCCTTAGTTATCAAATTAAGGGAGATACCTACATACCTGTACCTGGAAAAGTAGCTAAACAGTGAGGAGGATTGGAGTGCCAATTAAGAAAACACCACGGCCCTTTTCTGGGCCACAAAATATTCCCGAAATTCCTTTCTCTCCAAGATATTGAATAAATACAGTATGACATGTAAAAAAAATATAGATACTTATTATAACATCTACAGTCATGTAAAAATTAAATTAGATATTTTTACCTAGTTATCTTACTAATTAATATGAATAAAGCATAATAAAAATATTAATAATTAGCATAATATTTCATAACTTTACTGGGTTATTTTAATTTCATTCTTTGTTATTAAATTGTAAAATTATTTTAAAAGCAATTTCAATTTTTATTTATTTAGCAAACATTTTCAATCATCCAGCTATAATGCTAAACGAACATTGTATAAAATATTATTTAATTGATGAAAATATTATGTTATGGTTAGCTATGCAGTTAAAAAACAGAAACCGGTTTTTTAGATACATAAAAATTTGGCACTTCCGGACGCCATACTTGGGGTGTTGACAGACGACATATTCAATCAATCACAGCTCGAATTACGTTGATGACAGGACTACTGTATTTAAGATAAGTTTCTGTCTTAAATTTCATAAAGTAAGGAATTACTATTGTGTGAAATCAGATTAAGGTAAGGTTCAATTTAAACAATTGACTTTAAAAAAGTGTCTTTGGTGTATATATTTTTTTCCAAAATTTTTTAAACAGAAAGTTGGCTTATATTGACGTAACCTGTCAATAAATAAAAAAATGGCGGAAAATTTAAAGTTTGTTTTTAATTTTCGAAAAATTTCGGATTCCAATCGATATAATTTCAGTTTAAAATACATCAGTGTACTTTGATTATTGTAATTACTAACTTTAATCCCTTGGCTTTCAAATAGATCTAATTTTAAAGCATGACGATAGATTAATTATTTTTAAATTTTCAATTTAAATTTAGGTATCTAAGAATTGATTGGAGGTACCTACATTTAAATGCAGACTAGTCTAATATATATATATATATATATATATTAAAGTGTTAGGATACATATAACTGTAAAAGTATTTATTCGTAATTAAAATGTCTTACATCTTGCAGAAGCTGTCTAGAGTCTTCAGCAGACATGTATGAACACCTGACATTCCCTAAAATCTAACCTATATTATAAATTTTTGAAGTTGACCTTCATTCTGATTAGTTAAATTAAACACAAAATGTTCTGTATTCCCACCTCCATATTAACGCTTTAATAAACAAACGTATTGTTTTCGAGATAAAAGCTTAATTTCTGGAAATATAGAAATTTCCGTGTCACAATGTAAATTACATTAATTTTAAATTTAATTATATATATATATATATATATATGTGTGTGTGTGTGTGTGTCTATGTATATATATGTGTGTGTGTGTGTGTGTCTATGTATATATATGTGTGTGTGTGTCTATGTATATATATGTGTGTGTGTGTCTATGTATATATATGTGTGTGTGTGTGTGTGTGTGTCTATGTATATATGTGTGTGTGTGTGTGTGTGTGTCTATGTATATATATGTGTGTGTGTGTGTCTATGTATATATATGTGTGTATGTGTGTGTATGTATATATATATATGTGTGTGTGTATGTGTGAGTGTGTGCATATATATATATATATTAAAACAGAAATAGGGTTTTTCCAACGAGAGAAATTAAAATAAAAGTGCGAGAAGCTGTGAACGTTTTGTTTAAAGTGTAGATTTATTGTTGCTATTATTATTATCAATAATAATATTACTTTCTTTTGTATGATACATTAAGTTTGAATCTCTTCAGGCAAGTATACTTGTCACTTCACATATCTATATCCGTTTGCTTTTCTGATGGACATGGTAGCGTAAAAATAGATAAGTGGTGACCAATCAGGTCAGAGAGTTTATGCGTGCGTTTTGGGGTTTTTTCACACTTGCACGTTAAGTCTTTTTTCGTTGTCCGTAAAGAATTTTTTCACTGAGTTGCGAAATTAAAATTTGGTCTTCATATTTTAAAATTGTTTTCAGCGATTTTGATTCAATTCTACTGTACGGGTCATCTAGTTCTTTTGATTGTTTTTGGGATACTATTTTAATTTAGTGCGTGTATGTGGGCGTTTTTTTTTATAAAAGAGTTATATATATATATATATATATATATATATATATATTTCATTGAAGTGTAAATTAAATTAATTTTATATAAACACACACACACACACATATATATATATATATATATATATATATATATATATCCTTAAAAAGAGTAGACGTCATTTCGTTTTCCCAAACCCGAGGAACCTTTCAGCCAACACTTATCAAGGGTTTCGTTGGCACAAAATTACAAAGGGGTAAAGAAGAGGACAAGACCAAAAAGGGAATACTTGCAATACTGGTAGAAGATGGAATTCGTTTAAAAATAAATTTATTGAAAAATATTAAAATGTGAGGGGGGTGTAAACATATAATTCTACAAGAGTGAAATAAAAAAGAAAAATTTTACACTCACAAACTCGCCAGTAATTGCAAGGAGCGCAGGAACTGCTCTTTCTGCCTGCACAGGCTCGGCTGCTGGATTTTTAGGCAAATGGCCTCCAAAACACGTAAATGGTATGCCGATCGAGCACTGTGCAGGACAGAAAACCAATTGTCCTCATAAGAGGAGGCACAAGCTTGACTATCCAGCAGGTGTTGGCCGATTGCTGAATCCAACACAGCTTGAGTTGTACTTATATTCCTATGAGAATTGCCTAAACGTATATTCGCGGGGACATGCTGCGCAACCCGCGTCTCCAACTTCAGATTGGTTCGTCCTATATATGCTTCATCTGAAGCTGAAAATTTTTTAGTTCAGCTAAACTCTTTACATCCATCTCTTCAGTTCACTATGGAGACAGAGAAGGATGGGGGTCTTCCATTTTTAGATGTCTATGTTCAGCGACGGGACGAGGTTTTCGTGACTTCAGTATTTCGTAAACCGACTTTTACCGGTCTGTATACTAATTGGAACTCTTTTGTTCCTAAGTCTCGTAAAATTGGTCTAATAGAAACTTTGGTTCACCGTGCTCTTACTATTTGTTCTCCTGAATGCTTGGCCAGCAAACTAACACGCTTGCAAGATAGTTTTGAAGGGAATGGGTACCTCATTAATTTGGTAAAACGGGTAATTGCTCGCAAGGTTAAACGGTTTAAAGAACCAAAAGTTGAAGGGCCAAGTCGCTGTCCTTTGTATCTTAAATTACCCTGGCTTGGAAGAAAATGTCTCACTGTTACTGACAAAGTTTCGGCTAGTATTTCGTCGGGTTATTTTTTAGTGCAGTTGCGTGTTGTTTTTAAGACAAGGACCGCGTTTCCATCTTTCGTTAAAGATCGGTTGTCCTATTTTCGTAAAAGTTCTGTTGTGTACAAATTTAAGTGCTGTTGCGATGCAGCATATATAGGACGAACCAATCTGAGGTTGGAGACGCGGGTTGCGCAGCATGTCCCCGCAAATATACGTTTAGGCAATTCTCATAGGAATATAAGAACAACTCAAGCTGTGTTGGATTCAGCAATCGGCCAACACCTGCTGGATAGTCAAGCTTGTGCCTCCTCTTATGAGGACAATTGGTTTTCTATCCTGCACAGTGCTTGATCGGCATACCATTTACGTGTTTTGGAGGCCATTTGCCTAAAAATCCAGCAGCCGAGCCTGTGCAGGCAGAAAGAGCAGTTCCTGCGCTCCTTGCAATTACTGGCGAGTTTGTGAGTGTAAAATTTTTCTTTTTTATTTCACTCTTGTGGAATTATATGTTTACACCCCCCTCACATTTTAATATTTTTCAATAAATTTATTTTTAAACGAATTCCATCTTCTCCCAGTATTGCAAGTATTCCCTTTTTGGTCTTGTCCTCTTCTTTACCCCTTTGTAATTTTGTGCCAACGAAACCCTTGACAAGTGTTGGCTGAAAGGTTCCTCGGGTTTGGGAAAACAAAATGACGTCTACTCTTTTTAAGGCTATCTGTTGTTTCTGCGGGTACAAATCTTTATTTCTATATATATATATATGAATATACAGATATATATAATATTAAATTTGTTTTTATTTAAAATTAATATATATATATATATATATATATATATATATGTGTGTGTGTGTGTGTGTGTGTGTGTTTGGACAGCAATCACTCTTTTATACAAGTTTCAATAAAAACAACTGACAAAGTACTGATTGAAGTTTTTATTTAATTTTTCTTGTGTTTTTATAATTTTCGACTTTACTGGACATAACTTATGTAGAAATTTTCTAAATGTTTTATGTGTCCAAGGGCTTTCAGCTATATATTTAGCCATTATCAAAGCTGATTTAAAACTTACTTTTAAATGAATGTTTGAAGTTTTGTATATATGACCTGTGTTATAGGAATCTTATATTTTCCAAACACGGTCAGGACATTGTACTCGTGTTTGTAGTTGATGTTATTCAGTGTTGCCTCCTCACTTTTTCTTTCCTCTTTTTCTTTTAATAATATAGGTGTTATTTTTAGCATTATTACATATCGATAAGGCTATTAACTATCAACGAGTATATATATATATATATATATATATATATATATATATATATATATATATT
>JBBBDQ010001831.1:3787500-3832500 GCA_037127315.1 Ascarosepion bandense
TGTGCTTCTTAAGCACATGTCTATATATATATATATATATATATATATATATATATATATATATATATTCTAAATATATACTGTTAAATATAAGAAACAATGAATGTCTATTATGTTTAGTCATGAGTCATTCTAAAAGGTTGTATTTTGGCTTTAATTTCAGTTGAAAATAAAGACAAAAATTCTCCAACATTTGGATAATTTTTATTAATTTGGTTCTAAGCTTTCGGCTACATAAACCATCTTCAGAGAGGTTATTAAAACGGTAACACAATAACATCCACCATCACCGACGATTTTATTTTGTGTTGACATAAAACTCCGCTAGGCAACGGCATAGTTACCAAAAATAACAAACGCAGTTCGCAAATTTGCAATGCGGTTCTATGACGTCAGACCGCGTGATAGCGCGAAATGACAACGGAACCATGTATTCAAATGCAATGTAATATGTAATATATATGCTTTTTAGGAAAATCTATTACTGCGTGGAAAATATTTATTTTTACGTTGATGTGATAAGATATGCACATGAAGAAGAGGGGGGTATTTAAATTTTTCAGTTGAACTTAAGTTTTATATTTATTGTTGAAATATATGTTTTGGATATAAAATTTAGCCGATCTAAATTATGTTCTTTTTGTTGATGCTTTCAACATTATTTATGTATAGCTGTGTATGCTGATATATACAATGTATTTATCTATACACACATACACACATATACTATACATATATATTTTAAGCCATTATTCTTATAAGTAGATGTGTGTTTGTCTATGCGCATGTGCGCATGTAAGTGTATGTGTCTTTTAAATCATTGAACGTTCAATACTAATAATCAACAAACGTTAAATTCTTTAATTGACCACTCATGTACCGCACTGTCCCGTCGGTTGACTTGTCGAAATATAGTGCAATCCATTCGTTTATGGATGGACACACTACAAACAACCAAAATAATATCAATATCAGACAAATTTTAATAGATAACATCAAAATATTTAAAAAAAACAAACTTGCAGACTCAAAATTATCGAAGAAATAATCAATGTGTGTGTGTGTGTGTGTGTGTGTGTGTGTGTGTGTGTGTGTGTGTGTGTGTGTGTGTGTGTATTCAATAATTTATTATGTGAAATCTTAGTTTCCTCTTCCGTTTTTCGTGGATATAAATGTTATTTTTGTTTTAGATTTTTTTTTCATCTCACCACAAAAACTAAGTGCACGCCAAAACTAATATATCTTTATCCATATAATTAGTCTTCGGCTTAGTTACTCTTAGTTTTCCCCGAAGGTCCGTATTCTTGTTTTCAAGACCAGTGGCAATAAGACATTTATCGTAGAAATCTTTGCTGCAGAAACAGCAGTGTTCGATCTTATTGCTATACATACTGCCACACTCGCCGCACACCCAGCCCTTTTGCAATAACAAATCATCGTTTATCTCACAAGTTTTGCAAGGAAGTGCTGAACCTCCGGACGCCCTGGTAAATGTCATAAGGACAACCACTATGATGAACAGCACCACAATATTATCTTGTGACATTTTGACTAAAGATCCTTTTGAAATAGTGGTTATGTATTGGTCTTCTAACTCAGGACAATGATTCTGACTTCTGGTAGGAATTTCAAATCCAATTGTTTTTTCCTTGTTCAACCTGAAAAAAAATTAAGATATAGTAAATTTTGCAATAATGTGATACTGTAACACCCCACTTGACCGTCCGAACAATTTCTCCGGCGACTGTTCTCAACGCTGTGTTGTTGCCGGGAGTTTGTTGAAAATGTCGGCCGGACAGCTGGGGGTACAAGATTGACTATAAGGAACGAACTTCCACAACTTGGATGAGTTGAAAAGGATGCTTTATTCGTTTAGAGTTAGCTTTGTCGGTTGGGGCAGGCGAATGTGACACACAGCTCTAACTCTAATTAATGGAGATCAACAAATCCAAACTGAACGAAACAAGACGAACGGAGAATCTTCCTTCAAGCTCGCACCCGGCGGACTCCCCTTCACTTAACTCGTCTTAACTTTGAACTTAACTGACTCGGAAAATATACCTGGATTTATTTAAAATTGACCGGAAACCCGGAAATCCGGAAATGCTTTAGACCACCGGTGACAAACACCGGCGACTGTAAGTCTGAAATTTCATTTATCTTTTTTTTTATCTTAATAAGGCTTCCGCCGGAAAAGGCTTAATGTGTGGTCAATATACAGTAAAGGACAGCCTTTGACCGGGTCATAGAAAACCTACCTTCTGAACTTATCTCATTAAATCACTGAGTCAAACATTTACCGGAGGAAAATTTTCCTCATAAAAGAAAAAGCGTTTATTTATTTATTTTTTTCCTCTTCTTTTTCACTTTTGTTAAATATGTTTTGAAACTATTTTCTATTCTAATCTATTTTCTATTTTAATCTATTATAATAAAATACATATATGCCTAGTTATCGTGTCACATTACAGATTTTGTTCAACTTGTTCTTTTCCCCGAAAATGTATTTTTGAGGGGAGAATATATCGATGGCTTTTTTTTTTAGAAGCATTCCTCCTAATTTGCTGTAAAAAATTGTCTAAAAACATTCCACCCAACCACAATCAGACCCTACACGGTTGCATCAGGACGAAGTTTTGATAATACTGAAGGCACTAAAGTCGATTTTGGCTCATTTAATTCACCTGATTAGAAGTATTCTTTGATCCCAACGAAGATCTAAACACAAAAACATATTTGGATAAAACTCTAAGAATTACTTCATTGCTGATTGTTTCTTTTATGATGATGGCGTTGGTGATTAAATACACAACCAAGGTTCAAGACGGGAAGCTTCCATTTTCAAAAGAAATGGCCCTACTCATCCGTTATCACCATTTGTATTTTCAAGAGATTGTTTTGGGTGAAAGAGCATCTGAGTAGAAGAAAAGTGCTGTTGGCGTGAATTTTTCTAAGGTGAACCTCAACTTACCAGGAAATGATTCACACGCTTGATTCCATGACCATCCTCTGTGACTAGTATAGAAAGAGATATGTAAAATCTAATTATGAAACTGCAACAGGCTACTCTGACTGCTCGAGAGATACTATCTGTAGCATGTACACTATGTGTAACACTCTACGTCTATTCAACCGTTGAGATCTGTTGTAAACATCATCCGCATGTTCAAATGTTGGGGTCTTTGGTATCGGTATCTTTTTTTAAATTTAAGTTTTTTCGTCAGGGATAACTATACCAGGGTTTTAGAACTTCCGACGACATCACTCAGAGTAATTGGATATCAATTGCCCATCGACAAGGAGCAACTATCAGATAGAAACATAAACGCACATATATATTTTTACACTGGATGTCGAAGTAAACAGTTCAGCACTAAATGTTATTTTAATGACAATAATAGAAACCAAAGAATTAATTAGAAAAGTACATGAGAACAGAGTGAAAATAGTTGGTTATAAATGAAAGAACCTGTGAGGAAGCTCGAAAAGGAAACTTCGGAATAAAAGAACTGAATCAAAAATATAACAAAAGACTCGTCTCAGTTAATGTTAATTCAATAATATATTTAATTACATTCGATTGGGGTGAGTCATTTGTAAATCAGGCAGGCAAAAGTTCATTTGGCTGAGTATATGTTAGCTTATGAGTCAGAGTTTAGTAGTAGACGTCATCTTGCTGTTGGAAGTGTGGTTACTTTAGAAAGGTATTATGGTATCAAGTTGCTGTTTCTTTTTACTTCTTCACGGGAGGATCCTATAAATGTTTCTGCATGTCTCCTCTATTGCACTTGGTCGGATGTCTCCTTATATACAATTTTGAAAGGCTCCAGATTAATTAAAGTGAAGCTTGGATTCGGCAATCATCAAAAGTCTCGTTGTTCTTTTTATTGGCCAAAATTATCTTATTTATTATCCGGTGTTCTTTCGTTTGTCTTCTTTTTTTATATATTTTTTCAATGTACTGTATCCCTTCAGAACGCAGGTGAGCATGGCCTTCCACATCTCCCAATTTTTGTTGCTCTTAATACCCTTCCTTTGTTATCCCTTCCAAACACTGCTCTGCCATCCATTTGCTGAACTATATAGCGAATTGCTTTCTCTTGTTTTTCTTTCCCTTTATCTGCCTTGCGAGTATGAGATTCGCCAAGCCCTCTCTCTTCATTAGTTGTCCTAGAAAGTTCAGCTGTCAGTTCCTGTTGTTAAATAATCGTGTGTGCTCTACAACTTCATAAAGATGAAGTGATGGATTTATGCGCTTGCTTTTGAGGTCCCAACAAATTTATCGCCGTATATGTTGACTTGGGAAAGTAGTAATACTTTTAAGAAAGGTATATATATATATATATATATATATATATATATATATATATATATATATATATATAACATAAAAATAAATTTCGAAAGTTCAAATGCGTTAGATGATCATTTTAACATGAAATCCCTAAGAGATTTCACATCTCATCGGCAACTATCAATACTCAAAATGAAATAAAATAAAATAAGATATTACCGGCGGAATTTCAAAATTTTACGTCACAGAAAAACTAGATAGCAATTAATGTCTATTTTTAGATTTTGGACAACATTATTTTTAGATTGAGTTGTTAGCGAACAATTTAAAAATTTGGCTTTGTCTAGTTTTAAAAAGGGGAAAAAATAGGAAGTGGTGTCTGACTGGGAAGTGAGCTAAACAAAATGGATAGAGAGGGAGTAAAATGGAAAAAGAAAAGTAAAGAAAAGGAAAAGAAAAATTTCATATCCGTAGAGATGTTAGAGACATGTTAACAAAACTAGCGTTTATAAATGGGTTGAAATATTAGAAAAAAGATTTTTAGAAAAAACTTTATTTAGGGGGGAAAAGCTGACATATGATTTATTTAAATTTAGATTAACCTAATTAAGTATAAACCTAGATTTAAATTAATAATAAAATTAACAAAATTTATTAAAATTTTTTTTTAAATTTAAAAAAATGTAAAAAAAAAATTTTTTTGAAAAAGATTTTACGTGCGGGGAAAATATACATACTTGAAGAAAAAATTGGAGGTTAAGTTAGTCTAAGTATCCTTACTTCTTAAAAGGTAGATATTAATAGTAGAAAGGAAGTGGAAGGTAGAGGGGTTCAAATTTACTACTTAAAAGTTTAATTAATTAATCAATCAATAAAAAACAATTTAATTTATATTTTCTCTCCTAAAAACTGAATTTAGAATTTAAATTTTAAATGTTCACAAATTTCGCCTTATGGCGGCACTTACTAATTAATTCTTTTCTTGAATTCAAGAGCTGGTTTGGGTAGTTTAATATTAATATTTTTTCTTGCAGACACAGATCGCACCTATCACGAAAATTCTTCGTAATTCGGGCTGAACCTATCAGTTTCCAACTAATTACAGGGTCCAGCCCTTCTTCCTTCATTTTCCAGAATCTCCGTGAAAGGGCTGTCTGGAATCTTTGACCCGGGTTCGAAAAAGTATACCTGTGATTGTAATACCTTTGCTTAAACGGCCCCGCGGACATACCAATATAAGTCCAGTAATTTTTCTTGTTGTTGGATGGTGAAATGTGAGTTTCATAAATTACCTATGTGGATTTACACTTGCCCTCCACCGGGCAGATATCCACGGAGCTATTGCATTCATATAAAATTCCGGACCCATAGTCGGTATTACATAAATTCTTTAGAATCTGCCTATTATGAGAATTTATAATGTTGTCCTCTCTCTCTCCCCTCTCTGTCTCTGTCTGTCTGTCTGTCTGTCTGTCTGTCTCTCTCTCTCTCTCTCTCTATATATATATATATATATATATATATATATATATGCTCACATTACGATTGAGCTCTCTAGAAAAGAAAAGAAAAAACAGTTACCTCTTCTGAGATTTATTTATTACTCTCTAGCAATGTATTAAGTTCTTTCGATGACTGGCCTGTGTATACACCGCTTATATATAACACGCTAAAATTTCCCGTCTCTGATTCCATGCGTCTATGATTTAGTGGTAAGCGACTACGACTGACACCAAATCGATCAAGTTTCAATCGCAGCCAGAAGTAAGTGGGTGTCTATCAGCACTGATGAGCTGTGATATAGCGAAACAGGCTTGTATGTGGATAACGAATATGTATATGGTGGATTTTCTTATCATGAACCATAAATGAGATTTCACAGCGGATGGTGCCATTCGTTTTCCACTTCTGGATGCTTGGTTTGTGTGATTGAGAAGAAAATCTGGTAAGGGAAGACATTCTATTTTGGCTTTCTTGAGTGTGATACTAGCTGCGGGCAACAAAGCCATACTGACAGATGAAATTTGTTGAAGCAAGCTTTTAATGGCGTCTCTGCTGATCATGGTATATATATATATATATATATATGGAGAGAGAAACGGACAGACTTAAATCGGGTTTTAATTCCTTCTTTCAGAAAAGTATATTTAAGTTAGATAGATAGCGCGTATTTGTTCAGATGCATTGATAATTCTATTTATTGCAAAGTTCTATTTATATCTATTTAGGGTTTAAAAAATGTTGTCACGTGACATTCTTCATCTCTACTCACATACACAAAGAACAAGTTAAGAACGGAAGATAAGCTGGATTTCTAACTTACCTGCAGAAAACGTAACTGTTGTTACCTTAGTCAGGCCGATCTCAGTTATTTCCCTTACTTTCATTATGAACAAACAGGAAGACAGTAGAATGGATCGAGGGATGCTTGGACAAAAAGTCAGGCACACGTATTAATGGTTAAAAAAAAAAAAAAATGATTAGATGACAGTTGTGGACACCAGGGAAAGGCGGATAAGGTTTGCTCGAATGATGGGTGATTTCTAACCTTAGTCCAAAGATTGAATCGATCTTTTAATGGCAACCGAAGCCTGCATGTATATATCTGGAAATTATATTTTACCCTTTCTCCCATCTCTTTTTTTCTATGTCCTTTCCTTCTCTTTTTCTTTTATCTCTTCCCCATAACACTTCTCTTTGACCAGTTTCGACCTCTTCTCCCCAGCACACCCATTCTCTTTTTATTTCTGTTTCTTCTCCTACTATTTTGCTCCGCCTCTTCCTTCTCCCGCTTCGACTAATCTCTTATCAATGCAAAATTGTTATTTCAGAGATTCACGGTTCATTTTTTAATTATATTCCTCTTTTTCGTGGTTTGCATTGAGTATTTCCAACTTAATGTTTTCCCTTATCTCTTTTTCCTTTTCCTTGTTTCCATTTCTTTCTTTCTTTCTTTCTTTCTTTCTTTCTTTCTTTCTATTTTATCCTTTCCACTTCTGTTCAGTTTGCGTCTTATTGTCATTTTCCGTTTTCCCAACCTTTCTTTTTTTCTTTCTTTCTTTCTTTCTTTCTTTCTTTCTTTCTTTCTTTCTTTCTTTCTTTCTTTGAAAGACTTCAGAAACGAGCTTAGGTTAAATATAACTGACAGTTTAGATATTTTTGACGGATTGGACGCCACATATGGCATCCATATGAAAGTTTCGATCTGACGTAGCTGTTTAAGAACATGACTCTAGTTTTCAAGCTGATGTTTTAGTTTCGTAGCAATTTGTGGCATTGGGGAAAACTATCTCTGGCGCAGCTTATTCTATGTTCTTTTTCTTCATAGCTGATTTATACACGAAGATATTCGAAGTATTTAGTATTTATTAATTCCACATCATGCATTTTTATGATAACTTCATATAAAATACCAACATCGCTTCCATTCCAGTCCAAAATCATTGTTTCTGTTTTGGAAAGATTTATTTCCAAGTTTTATATTTTTAGAAAACTTTATAAGGGGATTTTTGATAATCATCATTCTTATTTAAACTATCATTACCCATGTTGTCTGCATAGCCTCCCTAATCATCGATACCATGGACTTCGAAATAAAAAGCCTGACCGTTGTCTTCTCTTGTTTTGCGATGAGTGACTACTTAGAAATACCAGATGCCGTAAACTTATATATGCTGGTGGCGCAATGGATAATGACTCAGAATTGGACATCAGAGAAGCAAGTTCCAATTTCAGCCGGGCTTGTTATATTCACTTATATGCAAATACACTTGGGAAAGCTATAAATCTACCTCTTCTCCCCCGAGCTATGGGTTAATTAATAGGACTTGTATCAGTAAATCATTATTATTCCAAAAATAATTTCTGGCTTTAAGTAACCTACAAAAAGTTGATAAGTTGTAAAAAATAATTCAATTAATCCAACCTTACCGTTTTCATCAAATGCACACTTTTAAAAAACCATCACTAACTTCATGTGCATTTTTTCCCAAAAACAGAAAATCTATAACACTTTGCTTTTTATATTTATCAAGATGGGCAGCTAATTTAAAAAAGTGTTATGGGTTGGAAAAATGAAGCTAACTTCACTCATTTTTAACCTGTGTTTCACAATACTTTATGGTTTGTCGTAAAAAGTAATGCCTGTTTTAATTATCAAAGTATTCGAAGGCTTTATTTTAGCCTAGGAATACTTAAATTATCAGTGCTAATCTTTTAACATCCGTTCTATTAAATGTCAGGGAATTTTCCAGGAAAGGATTAAAGAGATTAGAACTTTCATATGCTTTTTTTTTATTCCTAGCGAGGTTTTAATATGTAAAATAGGAAAACAATAAAACGTCTAGGGGTGGAAATGGCAAAAATAGAATTGATTTCATTTTTGCACACGAAGCACACTTCTTCAGCCGATTGCTAAATATTTTTTTTTGCTTTATTTATCAACCACCTGGAGATGAGTGCTTCATGTTAGTGTTAGTGTGTGTGTGTGTGTGTGTGTGTGTGTGTGTGTGTGTGTGTGTGTGTGTGTGACCTTCCGCAAAGACGAAGGAGGTTTAATGAGAGTCTTTTTTGGAAAATACATCTGTTGTTGAGACATAAATATGCGGAAACGCTTGTATTAACAACACGATGGCATATAACATCAAAGTGCAGGCGAGAATAAGCATTTTTATTTATTTTGTTTCGTGTTAGCTTCTTTGGATATTTTAACAACACGAGACACAAAAACACCTTCGAAAATGGCTATAGAAGTGGCTGAAAGGGCTTGAGACAATAAAAGTTTTTGAAATTGGTAAGTTTTTACCTTCTTATGTGAAAATGTTAAGATGACGGGAATGCTAAATAAAAAATTAATTAAATCTTCCTCGTGAGCGTATTTAATGAAAGATGTTTGAAAGAAAGGTTGCTGCCCAAATATCAATTAATATATATATATATATATATATATATATATATATATATATATTGATAGATAGAGAGATAGATAGATAGATAGACAGACAGATATGTGTTGTAAGCAAAAATTACCAGACTGACCTGTAAATTAGATATTTATTCTAATATAATTTATTCAGACAAAGATGCATTGAATATATCATGATTTTGAACCTTTTCAAGATCAATATACGATCGGGTTATTTCAGTTTATTACCTAGTCATGATAATAATATCAATAGTCAATAATATATATATATATATATATATATATATATATATATATATATATATAATTATGATTATTATTAATGATTATTACTCTAGCACATGTACGAACTACAAACTGGTACAAAATTGTAAATTTTGTTTCGACATTGAAAGAACAAAATTTTGAACGTTGCAATTATTTTTTTCGTTTCTTGTTCATTTATATATATCTATATCTATATCTATATATATATAAGAGAAATGCAGATTTCACATCAGGTTATTAACAGGATGTAAACAAACCGCCAGTTATCGAGAGTGTTCAATTTAGTAGCCGAACTGAACTGCGTTCAATTCATTAACCAAAGACCGTAGCATAATGCCGTGTGTGGTTACTGTTTTTTATAAAACCTACCTCTCCTTAAGGTGCTCTGGAGAGCATAATGTACATTAGACGACAATCTTTCATTTAAACATGTTTCGTTAAAAACGGCCGACAAGAAAGATTTTATTCATTTTTTATTTAATTTTTCCAGTATTCTTACATATTTTGTTTTTGCTGGAGATAAGAAATGTAAAAATGTTCCATAATTTTCGACTTTTCAAGCGCTTTCAGTTTCTTCACAGGCCATTTTCAAGTATTTTATTTTTCCGGTGATGTTATGTCCTCATGTTTGACTGCAATGTAATTTTTTATGTTTTAGTGTTTTTAAAAAAGGAGAGTTCTTGAAAGCTGTCACGTGATACTCGCAGCTGGGCATCGTTTGAGCGTATGTTCATTTTTTTTTATTCATATGTCCATTTCCACTGTTAAATAATGTAAAGTTAATGGTAGGAGAAAGTTATTTGGGATATAGTGCCTCTCTTATAGCAAGGTGCCTTTGATATTTCGACTTAAACTATTTGTGTATTTCCAAACAAAATTTTTCTTAAGAATTCTTCTAAGTAATGTGTTAATACATGTTTCTTTTTTTTACTGCACTATCATTGCTAGATAAGTAGCATGAAAGGCTTTTAATCAGATAAGTGGTAGTATGGCCAATATAGGTAAATGATTTATGACAAGAAACACAATCTTGTACCGGGCATTGAAACTTATACCCCATATTAGTCATGGCTAGTTTAGATTTGATGGGGCTATTATTATTAGAAACAGAAAGGTTTGCTGTCTTCCATTTTCTATAATGTATTATAAATTTTACATGTTTTTGAGGAATTACAGCAGAAATATGGTGTTTAATAAATTTTCGTATAGAAAATTCGTCCTGTTTATATATATACGCCGACTGACGCCATTTCGGACGGGTTTCAATCCTTGGTAAAAAAGCAATCGGAGTCTAACCGTACTGATGAGCTGTGATACGGTGAAACAGATCTGTCTGCGGATGACAATATTTACGCTCTCACACTCTGGTTGAGCACTCTGAAAAAATAGTAAACTTTGATAAACAGTAGCTACTCTGGCATGTACGCATCGCTCATTCAGTGAAATGAATTAGAGCACTCTAGCTATTGGGCGCGTATAATAATATGCGCTAAAAAGTCTGCCTGGGGCAGCCGAGTTCGAATTCCAGTTGAATCCATTGTATTCACTTACGCGCAAATACCCTTGGGAAAGGTATTAATTCGTCTCTTCTTTCCAGTTATGGGTTAAATAGCAGGACAGATTGGGTTCTATAGCCTTGGTCGGCAACCAGTCTACCGCAGAAAGCAATGGCAACCTACTGCGGGATAATCTTCTGCCCAGTCAGTCATGTCTCTTTCGAGACATGATCACCCAAGCGTGTATCACGTATGGCACTTATACTCGTGTTTGTAGTTGATGTTATTCAGTGTTGACTCCTCACATTTTTCTTTCCCTGTTTTTTTAATTAATAATACAAAAATATTTTTAGCATTCTTACATGTGGATGAAGCTATTAGTTATCAACGATTATATCTAATCTTATTTATAAATGGAACTTTGTTTGTGTGTGTGTCCGTTACCTATAGACTCCGAAACGGCTGAACCGATTTTCTTGAAAATTTACACAGTTGTACTATAAGCGTCTGCGAGTGTTCTTAGCTAGGTTTTGTGTTGAGGTACCCCCGATAAATATCGAAAATCGATAATCGAAAAAATCGGGTTATAGAAGGAGTGGTCCGATTTTAATCAAATTTGATACACTCATAGACAAAGACATAAGAAACGATATTTAGAAGTTGCAGTTCTATCCTTGGATGACTTATTTGACTCCGATATTGGAAATCGATACCCCGATATCCTACCGGGTCTGATCAAAATTAGTTTTTCAGCCCTTTTATTTTAGTTTTTGCTTCGGGTTTGCCTCTAAGTAGGTATAATTGTAGTTCTTAGTCTCAACCATGATACCATTTACTCAGAGGACTTATTTAGCCTTCAAAATTCAGTTTACGACGGAAAAAACATTTGATATTGATACCAGGAAATCAAACTTTGACTTACATCCATTCAGTTTTCTTTCAGTCTACGGTTTCGCATTAACTGGAAACAACAATTACTTTTTAGTCTTTCGTGCCAACGTTTAAAGAGTCTGAGCTCCAGGACCATGAATTAGTTTCAAAGCTTTCATTACACCCGAGCAACGCCGGGCTATACTGATAGTATATATATATATATATATATATATATATATATATATATATATATATATATATGAATTAAGACGTAAGAAAGTCTATCTCAGTTGGTACTTTTTGTGATGGACCTCATCAAATATAAAGATTTTACTTTGCATCAAGTATTTATAAACAGAAGTAAAAATCCTAAATGATACATGGCACAGTGACTATAGAGCTTCGTTAGTCCCAGCGACTTGATTTAAAGCAATGGTGAACAAATAGCAATGGTGAACAAATCACTTAGAGCGTTACTAAAAAGGAGATAACACATGGCTATCAGAAATGGTTTTGCACATGAAAAGAAAATGATATACTTCAGTAATCGTAATAAAGGGCTCGGTTCGAAATTTATAGCATCTAAAGAAGGCAGGGACGTACAACGGCCGAAACGTTTTAAACATAGCAGCAAAGATGAGGACAATAGTCCTAATAATGTAAATATACAACAGTCTAATAGAAAGCCATAGTAGATTATGGATGATGCTAAGTAACACAATTTAATGTATAATAAACGAAAGTGTGTAAATGTTGCTATTGCTGTTGGGTTTTTCTAATATAATATAATTATTATTTACATTATTTTAGTTTAAAATTAATTTATGTATTATATATTGAAATAATAAAATGTTTTAATTTAACCATTTTAATAATCTCATATTTTGGTTCAGAAAAATGTATTTCTATTAGTAAAGGTGATATTTGAATAAAATCCAGGGCACACATATATATTTTGGTGACATTCCATAACAGCAGTCTCAATAATTTTCCTTCTAAGTAAATTACTTTCTCTTTTAATAGGTAAGGCACTTTCTGGAGCAAAGTTTTATTTAAATTTATTTCTAAGTACGATTAATGCGTCTAATAAGTTGTGCATAATATCGTTTCGTGTTCATAGACAGTTTTTTAAAAAAATTATTGCAAGTTTCCCTTAAGTATTGTAAGGGAAAATTATATATATCTGCTTCCAAATTATTATTAATATGGGTAATATTTATTCTGATTATAGGTACTCCTCCCCACTCATAAAAGAAACTACTGTTTGGTCCGGGATGCATTATACCGCTTGGCAACAAAGAGCCTCATAGCCCATAAAGATCCTATTTTTCCTTGAAAATAAAATTTAAAGTAAAAAAAATATTTTTTCGTTGGATATAAAAACAAAGATTTGATTAATTTTTATTTCAGTTTTTTTATATACCGGCATGTTTCCGTTTAGTGGTGGTGGTGGTGTGTAAACATGGTCCGTACTGTCTGTTGTCCCAAGTGCTTTTGGTCTTTTCTTCATTTCTTGAGCCATTTTCATTGGGATCTTTGTTGTTGATTGTTCAGCTAATTTCGTTTCATGGTGGTTTGTTTGAGATCTAATGAGTGGTGCCTATATTTTGTCACAAAACTTTCCTTACACCAACACCCAAAATTAACTTCCTTGAGAACGCGACACCTTTTGACACCAACGAAAGATAATTCGATATTTTGCTTACATCATCGAAAATAAACTAAACAGCCTCGTTTTCGAGAATGCATAGAAAATAACACAAATATTTTTACCACACAAAATTTTTATTGCCATTTTAAATTAAAGAAATATTTTTTCTTTGACAAAGGAAATAAATGATATAATTGTACATTTAATATTCGGTATACTTATGTTTGTGTGCTTCTTAAGCACATGTCTATATATATATATATATATATATATATATATATATATATATATATATATATGCTTTTTAGGAAAATCTATCACTGTATGGACAATATTTATTTTTACGTTGATGTGATAAGATATGCACATGAAGAAGAGAGGGACGTTGAAAATTTTCTATTGAAGTTAAGGTTTATATTTATTGTTGAAATATGTGTTTTGGATATAAAATTTCACCGATTTAAATTATATTCTTTTTGATGATGCATTTAACATTTTTTATGTATAGGTATGTATGCTGATGTATACAATGTACGTTTCTACACATACACATGTATTGTACTCATATATTTTAAGTCATTATTCTTATATGTAGATGTGTGCATATATATATATTTTCTATATATATTTCTGTGTGTGTGTGTGTGCGTGTGCGTGTGCGCGCATGTGTGTATGTATGTGTATGTGTCTTTTGGAACTTTGCATGTTCAATACTAATAATCAACATACATTAAAGTCTTAAATTGGCCACTTATGTGCCGCACTGTCTCGTCGGTTGTCTTGTCGAAATATAGTGCAATCCCTTCAAACAACCACAAACAACCAAAATAATATCAACATCAGACACATTTTAATAGACAGCACTAAAATATTTTAAAGAACTTGCAAAGACTCAAAATTATAGAAGAAATAACCTGTGTGTGTGTGTGTGTGTGTGTGTGTGTGTGTGTGTGTGTGTGTGTGTGTGTGCATTCAATAATTTATTATGTGAAATCTTAGTTTCCTCTTTCGTTTTTTGTGGATATAAATGTTATTTTTGTTTTAGATTTTTTCATCTCCTTATCCCCAAAATGACTTTCTCTCTAATTTAAGCGCACGCCAAAACTAATATATCTCTCTTCTTCTTCGGCTTACTTAATGTTTGTTTTCCGCGAAGGTCCGTATTCTTGTTTTCAAGACCGGTGGCAATACGACATTTATCGTAGAAAGTTTGGCTGCAAAAACAACAATGTTCGATCTTGTTGCTATACATATTGCCACACTCGCCGCAAACCCAGCCCTTTTGCAATAACATATCATTGCTTATCACACAAGATTTGCAAGGAAGCTCTGCACCTCCGTAGAGCCTGGCACAGGACAGAAGGACAACCACTATGACGAACAGTACCACAATATTATTTTGTGACATTGTCACTAAAGACCCTTTTGCCATTGTGATTATATATAGGACAATGATTCTGAGCTCTGGTAGAAATTTCAAATCCAATTGTTTTTTCTTTTTTCAAACTGAAAACGAAAAAATTAAGATATAGTAACTTTTGCAATAATGTGATACAGATTTTGTTAAACTTTTTATTTTCCACTAAAACGTATTTTTGAGGCGAAAATATATCTATGGTTTTCTTTAAAATTCTTCTAATTTTCTGTGAGAAGTTGTCTAAAAACATTCCATTCGACAACAACCAGTCCCTACAAGGTTGCATCTAGGCGAACATTTGATAGTACCAAAGGCACTAAAGTCGATTTTGGAATATTTAATTTACCTGGTTATAAGTATTCTTTGATACTAACAAAGAAATAAACACAAAAACATGAAATATTTCTTAATTGCTGATCGTTTCTTTTATGATGATGGCGTTGGTGATTAAATCCACCGTTAATGTGCAGGTTCAGGACGGGAAGCGTCCAGTTTGAACAGAAATGGACCTACTCAGCCATTATCATCGTTTGGCTTTTTATGAGATTGTTGGTGGTGAAAGAGAATCTGAGTAGAAGAAAGTGCTGTTGGCGTGAAATTTTCTAAGGTGAACCTCACCTTACCAGGAAGTGATTCACACACTTGGTTTCATGACCATCCTCTGTGACTAGTATAGAAAGAGATATGTAAAATCCAGTTATGAAACTGCAACGGGCCACTCTGACTGTTAGAATTTCGAGAGATACTATCTGTAGCATGTCCGCTAAATGTAACACTCTACGTCTATTCAACCGTTGAGATCTGTTGTAAACATCATCCGCATGTTCAAATGTTGGGGTCTTTGGTATCGGTAGTTTTTTTTTTTTTAGTTTTTCCGTCAGGGATAACTCTACCAGGGTTTTAGAACCTCCGACGACATCGCTCAGAGTAATAGGATATCAATAGCCCATCGAATACGACAAGGAGCAACTATCAGAGGTATGCACATAGAAACATAAACGCACATATATATTTTTACACTGGATGTCAGAGTAAACAGTTCGTCACTAAATGTTACTTTAATAACAATAATAGAAACCAAAGAATTAATTAGAAAAGTACATGAGAACAGAGTGAAAATAAATGAAAGAACCTGTGGGGAAGCTCCAAAAGGAAACTTCGGAATAAAAGAACTGAATCAAAAATAAAATAAAGGACTAGCTCCACCTAATATTAATTCAATAATATATTTATTCAATTAACTGCGTTTGGGATAATTCATTTGTAATTAGACCCTGCATGTGTGAATTTCCGTTTTGCAGTATTTGTAATTCTTCTTGTATGAGAATCGCTTTCTCATTAGTTGAGAGTATATAGAGAGACAGGGGAGGTAGTGAGAGAAAGCGAGAGAGATGTATCTTTAAAGATATCTAATGACTTATTTTAAGTTTAACTTTTTATTAATACATTTTCATGTTTTATTTTTACATTTAGTCGCACTACAAACTTAGTCCTTTCTTTAATCTACGTATGGATAGCGGGGAGCCGAGTTCGAATTCCAGTTGAATTCCTCGCGTTCACTTACGTGCAAATACTCCCTCCAGTTATGGGTTAAATAACAGGAAAGATTGGGTTCTATAGCCTTGGCTGGCAACCAGTCTACCGCAGAAAGTAATGGCAACCTACTTCGGGATAATCTTCTGCTCAGTCAGTCATGTCACTTTCGAGATATGAATCGCCCAAGCGTGTATCACGTATGACACTTAACTGACTGATAGATATGAATAGAGATAGATAATGAACAAACTGTGATATATAGTTAGAGATGAAAGTACTGAGATAGATACGTAGATAGATATATAGATAATGAAAAACTGTTATATATAGTTAAATATGGTCAACATAGATAGATAGATAGATACATACATACATACATATGACATAGATAGATAGATAGATAGATAGATAAGCTTTTAAGCTTATCTAATTAAATAATGTTATAGTTTTATTGCATTTTTTATTTTACTATTCAGAGCAGACTTTTAGTAAAAGAGGCTAAATGGTTTTGAAACATAATACATGATTTACATTCCCCAATTAATCCTGCGCTTAACCAATATAACCATTTTTGCCTACAGAATTTAATTTCTTGAAGTTTCATGAATGTAGAGGGAGCGAGGTAACAGATGTAAAAAATATTTTTACCATTATTTAAAAAAATAATGATTTTAAAAAGAATTAATTTGTGGATAACTCCTTAAGATTTCATTAAAATCCGACAATTACTTGATTTTTGCAAAAATTTTCAAATTAATTTTTTGTCACCGGGAAAAAGTGTGTTATGTTATATTACGTTTTCCATCGTAAAATTACGTAACTGTCTGGCTCGCCGCCAAAAAAAAAAAAAAATTCAAACGTTTTAGAATAGATTTAAAAAATTTGAAAAATGATTAAAAATTACTTTGATCTTTCCTCTTAATAATAAAATAAACATTTTGATGGGGAAAAGTTTCTTTTTATTAAGTTTAGGACCTTTTTTCTTCATACTATGTTGTTTTTTCAGCGATTTAGTGGAGGTACTTATCATTAACCTATTAAGTCTTTTAAACTTGAGAAAGTTCATAAATGTTTATCAAGTGCTTGAAAGGTCCGTGAAAACATGAGGAGGACACAAAGTGTCATCAGCCAAAATCTAGCAAAAGTAGGTTAGAAATATTCAATAATGTTTCATTTTTTAAAATGAATATTATTTAGATTGTGATTAGATTGTTATAGCATGACTTTAAAAAATGAGGTGATTAATTTAACTGTTTTCTTTTGATTTCTCAACATATTTGATGTTTGTCGTCGTACATGTTGGCTTAGGAAATATATATAGATATATAGATATCTAGGGAAAGAGATATAGAGGAACGGACAAACTGAAATCGTGCTTAGATATTTCTTTTTGAAATGTATATTTATGTTACATAGACGAGGCGCAATTGTTCAGATGCATCGATAATTCTATTTATTGCAAAATTCTATTTGCATGTAAAAAAACATGTCTTCTCGATATTCTTCGTGTCGTCTCGTATTCACAATCAAAGGACAAGTTAAGAACGGGCGATAAGCTGAGTTCCTAACTTACCTGTAGAAGACAACGGTTTCTTTTTTCTAGTGAGGCCGATTTGAATTTTTTCTCTTTCTCTTCTCATGAATAAACAAAATGACTTTGAAATGGACCGAGAAATGTTTGGACAAGTCAGGCACACGTAGTAATGGTAGAAAATTATTAGATGGTAAAATGGTAAAAAATTATTAGATGACAGTCGAGGACACCATAAGAAAGCCGAATATGATAAGCCGAAGGTTTGCTCGAATGATGGGTGATTTCTAACCTTCGCCCAAAGACTAAATCGGTCTTTTAATGCCAGCCAAATCCTGCATGTATATATCTGGTAAATGTATTTTACTTCTTCTACCATCTCTTTTTTTCTATGTCCTTTCCTTCTCTTATTTTTCTCTCGTTCTCCCACGACACTTTCCTTTGGTCAGTCTCGACTTCTTCTCCAGAACACACCCATACTCTTTTGCTTTTGTGTTTCTCCTCCCCCTACTCCTATTTCGCCCCACCTCTTACTTCTCCGCCTCCTACTCCTCTTTAATCAATGCAAACTTGTTATTTCGGAGATTCTCGGTTTATTTTTTAATTATATTCCTGTCCTTCGTGACTGTCGTTGAGGATTTCCAATTTCTTTCTTTCTTTCTTTCTTTCTTTCTTTCTTTCTTTTGTTTTCCTCGTTTCTTTTCCTTTCTTTTTTTTAATAACCTTTTTTATTTTTACTTTTTTCTTCTGTTCAGTTTCGTCTTGTCATTTCTTGTCATTTTCTCTTGCCAAACATTTCTTTCTTTCTTTCTTTCTTTCTTTCTTTCTTTCTTTCTTTCTTTCTTTTGTTTCCTCTTGTTTTCTTTTTCCTTTCTTTTTCCTTTCTTTTTTGTGTTTTCTTATGTTTCTTGTATATTTTCTATCTTTCTTTGTGCATTCTTTCTTTCTTTCTTTCTTTCTTTCTTTCCAGTTTTTATAGTCTTCTGAAGAGTATTCGCGGCCGTCTGAGTGATTAATTATTTTCCACTCTACAATCCCTTTCCTCACAGATGAAAAGTTTCAAGCCGATACCTACTCTATCGTTATTTCTGCCGAGACACATTCTTTAGTCACACCAATTCTGTCATTCACGGATAAAACTCAACATGCCACATTCCTTTCGTATTTCATTAGTAAGGGAGAAGTTTCATTTGGACAGCTTTGTCTCAAGAGCCGTTGCTTTAAGAAACGGACTCCCGAGTATGTGTTTCCCGGATGACTACACGCTGAACTCCTCTTTTATGCGGAACATTCTCAATGAGTAACCCCTAACACTGAGTGACTCATGGGCATTTTAATTGTGTTAACAATTAGTAAAAGAAAAAGCCCAAAAGAGATATGGACTAAAAAACAAAAGCTCAAATACTTCTTACGGGGAGACATTTTATTGAAAATGGAAATTATTTACCTCCTGTGTTTACTTTTTTTAGATTATATATATATATATTATTTTTTTAAAAATAAATTCCCCCTTTGTATCAGGATAATAAACTTTACAACAAATGGATAGTTGGAACAAAAAAATCGCAGTTCAGGGTTTTTTGTAAAAAAATATTTTCTTTAACAAATAGACTAAAGAGGATAAGAAAGGAAAGAATAGGAGATTGGTACTAAAAAGGAATATCACATCAAATGTAATAAAACTGAAGGGAAAATGATAAGATCAGATTAATGGGAGGTAAAACATTAAGGAAGAGAAACAGATAAAAGAAGAATAGGGTCAAAGAAAAAGGGAAAAAAAGAAGGAAAAAGTTGATTAGCATGTATTCTTCGGGATCAAATCCCAAAGTGAATCTCCATTCTGATTACACACACACACACACACACACACACACACACACACACACACACACACACACACACACACAAACCCCAAAAAAACAAACCAAAAAAACACCCACATACATTCACAGCAAACCAAAAGAATTTGTCATTTAAATGTAAATCATCTGCACAACCACACCAACATTGTCTGATGATGAGAACATATCTCGAAACATAGAAATTTCCATGTCGCAATGTAAAATTGATATATAACCATATAATTATATTATATTATATTATATGAGATGATATTGTATATATATATATATATATATATAATAGGTCTGTTCATGCTACATTGTTTACTGTTTTCGACTGAATAATATTTTATAAATGTGTGTATTCCCATATGTATATATATTAATTCCCATAACTATATATATATATATATATATATATATATATATATATATATATATAATGCTATGTTCCTATCCTCTTAAATACGTAGACACTATTGCAGTAAAGGGGAGAGTAGAGTGATTATACCGATCTATACACTTTCTTGTTCAACTCTCCGCTTCCGAGCGGAGAGGGACCCGACGAAGGGTAGAGTCTCGTTTGAGGTGAGAAAACAAGAGCGCAGCCCAGCCTTAAGCTGGGTCTACGGAATATTTCAGAATACTCACTTTAACTGACTTTGTATCGCATTCACCTTAGTGGGAACGTGTTAAATATCGAGAGTAGAGTAATTATACTGTCTGGCCGTTCAATAGCAGTGTATCTACTTAAAGCAAACTGCGAGTCTTGTATTTGTTGATATACTATTATTCCCAAACTCTATTTTGGTGATTACTCACGCACTAAACATTTAGGGTTACAACACACACACACACACACACACACACACACACACACACACACACACACACACACACACACACACACACACATATATATATATACAAATATATATATATATATATTATATTGTGTGTGTATTTTGGCAGCATTTTTTCATTAATACAGGTTTCATTTAATAATATAGACAAGTTCTGTCTATTTTGTGTAAGATCCGTTCGTATGATCTGATTAGCTTGATAGTGTTGTCATGGAAAGACGACAAGAAATCGCAATAATTATTGATTTTTTATCAGGTCTGAGCTTTCGGCTTACATAAGTCATTATCAAAGGATGAACATTTAATGTTCAGTGAACATAGAACATTTAAATTATTAACAGAGTGGAGTTATACAGAGAAAATTAAACAGGTCCATTTTTTGCGTCGCACATGGCCGCAGGCCGAGAACGAATGGTGTTAGTGGGTTTTTGGTCAAATGAGAGTATAGTGGCATGAGGGGATTGGTCTGGGAACGGCTACTACTATGGGTGTAGGGGGTAAGTATAATAACTAAGACCTCTCCCGTCGATTATTGGCATTGAAGTATGTTAGTGGAGGTGTCGAAATTTATTTTATTTAGGCTAGGTTTAAACTGTTTGATGTAGATAGCTTCTAGAATTTTAAGTTTTCGTTTATTATTTTCTTGTCTAAGTATATATGTATTTTCGACAAGTGTTTTCCTAAGAAGTGTGTGTTTATAGCCGTGGTGTTTTAAATGTCGGAATATGTTAGAATTTTCATTTAAAGCCTCCGCAAAAGCGAGTTAGTAGTATGTCCAATGTAGGTATTATTTAGTTTGTTAGAGATACATTCTCGAAAGGGGCATTTGAATTTATACACTACATTGTTTTTCTGCAAATCGCTAACGGTGGGGGAGGAGTCGTTGCGGTCGATTGAGTTGGATGTTGCGGATTTAGCGTATATCTATATAATATGGGTCTGTCGGAGAGATATTAGTGTTTATGAGTTTTTTAGGATATTTTCGTCTAATTGGTAGTTGGAGAGTCATATGTTTGGGGTTGGTTGGGATATTACTATGTTTTTTTCGTGTTCAGGTTTGTAAGGAAATGTCGTATTTGTTCATCAACTATGTAGTTAGGAAAATTATTGTTGATGAGTGTCTGTTTTATGTTTTTTAGTTCACTGTGGAAGATGTCGTCTTTCCATGACAACACTATCAAGCTAATCAGATCATACGAACGGATCTTACACAAAATAAATAGACATAACTTGTCTATATTATTCAATAAAACCTGTATTAATATATATATATATATATATATATATATATATATATATATACGTGTGAGTTTGTAACCCTGGGTTTCACGCTTTTGCGATCGTCAGACAAAATGATTAATTTTTTTTAAAAAATGGTTATATTCGTGTATTTTTGTGGAAGTGGGGGAAATCTGTCGTTACTACAGACGCAGACATATATATATATATACATTTATACACCCATCAATGCGCGCAAGGACACACACACACACACACACACACACGCCCGCGCATTCGGTCAATGAGGCTTGCATAAACATACAGATGTGTATCGTGCGGAGTTTGGTACACGAATATAACTAATTTAAAAAAAAAATTAATCAGACGATCGCAAAACGTGAAACCCAGGGTTACAAACTCACACCTATCTATATGAATATGTCTGCTCTATCACTGATATTGAGCGCTTTTAAATAAGTACCACGCATATATAATCTGTAAACAATATAATATAACAAATTGCATATATATATATATATATATATAATTATATACATACACTTTTCACACACACACACACACACACACACACACACATATATATATATATATATATACATATGCAGATAGATAGAAATGTGTACGTGGGTAAAGATTGATGAGATTCCTACAGAATAGTAAGTATAGTATACAATTTGGTAAATTTCTAACTTGATATGCGTTGCATATAAAATTACATGACTGAACTGGCAATGAGTTTTTTTATTTTAATATAATTTACTCAGGCGAAGATGCATTGAAAGTGTCATGATCTTTGAAATTCCCACGATCAATATACGATCGAGTTATTGCCATTTATTCACTAATCATGCTAATAAGTATTGATCGTCAATTATATATATATATATATATATATATATATATATATATATATATATATATTGTGTGCATTTAGGTAGCATTTTTTCATTGATGCATGTTTCATTAAATAATATAGACACGTTTTGTCGATTTATTTTATGTAAATTCTTTTCATATTGTCTGATAAGCTTAATAACATTATCGCTGAAAGAAGAAAGAAAATCATCATATTGATACGTTTTTTTATTTAATCCTTTCTGAGCTTTCGGCTTACATCAGCCATTATCAAAGATGACAATTATTGCGTGTTATTAAACAGTTCGCGGTCGAACGATAGTAGTAGTCGTCTATTTTGTTTGCATGGAAGATTTTCAAAGCAACAGCAAACACGTGCGTGTGAGCTGGAAGCGAAAATCGCACTACACTCTTGTGACGTCACGCATGACCATGCGAGAGTGGGACGAGAAGTATTAAGTATGGAAAGCCATTGGAATAACCAATTGCTTCTTTTATCTATTATAGGCATTTAAGAATGTTTGTGGAGATTTCGTAGTTAATTTTGTTCAACTATATATATATATATGTATATATCACTGACGGTTGATGATATATAAAAAATTAAAAAAAATACGCAAAAATACGATGTTTCGAACATAATAGATATTCATTGTCTCTTATATTTAACAATATTTAGTTTCAGTTGAAAATGAAGACAAAAATTCTCCATCATTTGAATAATTTTTTAGTAATTTGCTTCTAAGCTTTCGGCTCACATGAGCCATCTTCAAAGAGGGGTTATAAGAACGGCAACACAAAAACATCCACCATCAGCGACGATTTTATCTTGTGTTGACATACAACTCTGCTAACATAAGATAAAATCTTCGCTGATGGTGGATGTTTCTGTGTTACCGACCTTATAAACGCTCTATTTTCAACTGAAATTAAAGCCAAAATACGATGTTTAGAACGGCTCATGATTAAACATAATAGACATTCATTGTCTCTTATATTTAACAGTATATGTTTAGAAAATTATTTGCTGCCTCGATACACTAAATATATATACATATACAATTTGAATACAACCGGCAAGAATGGTTTAATTAATCTTTTATTAAGTTTCTCCCGCATTCTAACCTTTTCTGTTTCTTAGAATTTAATGAATATAAAAAATGTCCATAGTTTTTGTTGTTTCAAGCGATTTCAGCCGATGCATTTGTGATTCTTAAGGGTGTTGTATTACGTATATTTATTCTGTGTATGTTGCACTATATAGAAGTTTTTGTGTGAAGATTCTTGTGGAAGGGTAATTTTTTAAAGGAAGTGAATGAGTTTCGATCGAAGTCTTTCATATTGTCTCGATTTATTCGTCAAGGTTTACACTTTCTCTTTGCTGTACATACTTTTGTTGGAGGCTTTCCTTCGAAAGTTAAAAATGAATCCAGTCCTACGCGAAATTTTCGTGCCTGGTGCTATCGCCTATTCCAGGTATTCCGCCTATGTTGATGACTTTTCGGTTCTTGTGTGGAGTAGAGTCGAGATTGATGAAGTCAGCAAAGAAATCAGAGGGTACGAGACGGTGATAGGGGCCAAGATCAACTGTGAAAAGTCTGTTGGTTTGCTGTTGAATGCATGGAAGGAAGTTTCTCTTCCCCGGCTTTTCCTCTGGATGGCTGTTCAAAATATTAAGCGTTCTTTGATCGAATGTGTCAGCAATCGGATATTGCGGACAAATTTTCGAAGGAAAACGCCCGTAAGAACTTTGCATCTTGAGAAGTGAGCACTCGTGCCAGAAGCTCCCAACGTTTACCTCAAGGCGAGTTCTCCTATCGTAAATGTCGGATTGCACTGAAACACCTCTTACGAATGACGGATGTTCTGTCCAACATCCAGGTGTTGTCCTGTAGCGCATTATATTACGTGTTAATTAGTGGGTCTATTCAAGATGTTCTTATAGACGATCTCAGTCCTCCAAAGCAGGAGGCCCACTTAATATGACCCTGGACGCCCTTGTTGAAATGCCTCAATAATGATGATGCATCACTAACCCCGCTGTAGATTCGAAGGGACTTCTGGGTCTGTAAAACTTTATTGGGCGAACTTGGAAAAATCTAAATACGTTCACTGTGATGGGGCTGTGGAGACCCTGGATCGGACCTTTTTTCATTGCAGGTTCGTAGACTCGTTGGGAAAGTTTATTGTAGATATCCTGGTTCGCATTATGCGCGGAAAGTTTTTCGTTTTCAGAGTCAGCTCTGTGTGTAGCAATGTGGTACCCTCGTTAAGGAGGGCTGAATATTGCTAGGCGTTATAAAGGCCAAGATACGTCAAAATGTATTCTATGCGAACGAGAAATGCATATCTTCCTAACTGATGTTTTTAAAACATCAGCTTAATGTCAAGATAAGGACGGAAAGGCAGCGGCTCCCGTCATCAGAATTTGTTAAATGGTGGATGAGATTTACGCATCTGTGTCGAGTAAGATAGGCCGGTTTAGAGTGGCACTTGGATGCCGGTTAGTCAAAAGAAAATAGTTCAATCTGAATTGAACATTGGCAAATCGATCCGAAGTTAGTTTCCGGTTGTTTCGTCTTTAGATTCATCTTTTAAGTTAAATTAACTCGAGATTGTATGCTCATTAGAACATTTTATTTTTGTCTCCACTTTCTTTAGTTTAATTCCCTCCTCTCCTACCGCGTTAGGTGGCCAGAGATGTTAATTCTCTGGCAGCTCCGTAACGTGTTTCGTATTTTGGGTATGTATTTTTGTATTTTGTTGACGGGTTTGAATGAGTGTGTGTTTCAGTGAATGTTTGGACGAATGAATGTTTTATATTCTTAAATTCCCGCCTTAATTTCGCTCGTTAACCGATGCTTCTGCCACAATTAAGGATTGCGCACGTAGATTACTAACACTGTTTATTTATTTAGATTCTTGTAAATAGATTATCTGATATTGTAAAAACATATTGGGATTTAAACTGTTTTTATATTTCCCTCCCATCACATAATAGAATTTTACATATGGGGTCTAGTTAGAACTTCATGGAGATTCTTGGTTATTATGATGGATGTAATAAGAATGTTAAGTAAGAATGTCTTGTTCTGGTGTAAAGAATATTGTGGTGTGTTTGATTCAGTGATAGTGGCTGGCTAAGTTTTATTATAGGGCAGAAGATGACCAGATTTCCCCCATCCTACTTTTGACTTTATGTTGCATTTTTGTGTCTATTACAAAATAAATATTACTCTTCTTTATTGTAACTAAAGTTTTTGAATTTAAACGCAGTACTAGAATGACGTAAATATCTCAGCAATCTACAGCTGAGCTAGCTTAATGTAACCGTAAATTCTATTTTTTTAAATCGTTTCACCCCAAGCAAGGAGGTACCGCTACTTATGCGCAGGGGGCTACATAAGAGATTAAAAGTTTAGTCAGGAGGAGAGTGAAGAGAAAGACGAACCAGTTACAGGGGGTGTCAGAGAAAGTGCAAGAGAAGGATGTGAACAGGTGAGAAGACAGTTGCAAATGTAGAGAGAAAGAAAAAGAACAAGATATACGGGGTGATGTAGAAATGACTGGAGTCAAGTGGATACTAGATAGGTATTGACATTGCATTTAAATTCCTGGAGGTTGTAGCTGGCAGGAAAGCAAGCATATAGAAGGGGGTTCCACAGGCGGAAAGTGCGAGAAAAGAAGCTGTTGGAGTAGAATTGTCGGCTGCATTTGGTTGATCTAACTGTAAATGGGTGGGACCTTGTTACCAGTCTGGTTGCACGAATAAAGTCTTGTGGCGGGGCACCAGTGACTTAAGTACATCGGAGCAGAAGCCATGAAAATATTTGTAGATAGACAGAGAGAAGCCACATCCCGCCGGTGAGAAAGTGACTAGAGTAAATTTAATGGATTCTTTTTCTTTTGTCATCATTTCTTATCACTATGAATATTATTTTTAGGGGATACATGTGTTTGGGCCGGTATCGAGAGGTAAATATTTCTTTGGTAGGGCGTCTTAATCTAAGCCAGTTGTCACTAATTTCACAGTTGAAGAAAGCATGGACAGCAACGATTGGGCTTTAAACTCACACCGGACGTCAAGTGGAATTTGTGGATGCAAGCCATCGTTGAAGATGCACTAATTAAAATAACAATGAATATTTATGTGATTGTCGTTGCAATATTTTGTTAAAGTTGTTAAGTTCTAATATTTAACAATATAATTTGCGATAGGGCAATTTCTATGGCTACTTTATTGTCGTAGAATTCGCAGTGCGCATATATATTCATTAACTTAAGAGTTAATATTTATCAATAAAAATTAAACTAGAAAAGCCTTGAGATTTTTACGGGTTAGAACTAATTATTATTAAGCATTTGTGGTGCCGTGGATACCGACATGGAACAAAAAATCGGAGAGCTGTGTTCTAATTCCAGTTGAGTTCGTTGCATTTGCATATGCGCTTGAAAAAGTACTAATCCATCTCTTCACTCCAGCTATGGGTTACACAGCAGAACAGATTTGGTTCTATAGCCTTGGTTGCCAACCAGTCTAGCGCAGAATGTAATGGCAAACTAATGCGGGAAAATTTTCTGTCCAGTTAGTCATGTCGCTTTCAGGACATGATCACGTGTGGCGTTTAACTGACTATCATGAAAAAAAAAAAAACTTACACACACAGATTTTAAATTATAAGGCACACATACGTGTCCGATGGGGGGCACTTCGAGGTGGTATATTGGTTAGCAAGCTTGTCTTGTTAGAATCATTACAACTGAGTAGTGAGTTCGATCCTCACTGAGTGTCCTATACTTCTGGCCTTGTGCCACATCTAAGCTGTGCTTAGAAAATCACAATACGTGTCGGATGGAAACTTTTCAGTTTGCTTAATGGAAAACTAGTTATGTTCTAAAAAGAAATGCCAAAAATGCTTTTTCTATCGCATAATCTCTTCTTTGTCAAATTCTTAACTCTTTCGATAATTAGATAATCGCCTAAAGAAAATATCTGTTAATAATCACAGTTGTTAATTTCTCTGTATAGCTGCTAGGAGATTTTTCCAGTTTCCTAAATACACATTCGATTTTTTCTATCATTTCACCCCAAGCAATGCGAGACCGCCACTGGTGAACAGGGAGCTTACTGTAAGAGAAAAGACTGGTTACAGGGGTATTGAAGAGAGGATAAAGATGAAGGGGATTACAGAGGATAGAAGATGGCAACTGAGATTGCATTTAAGTTTTGGAGGATGTTGCTATCAAGGAAGCAAGTAAATGATTTAAGAACCTACAAACTGGCGGGTACATTAATTTATTGATTGATTCATTTTTACGGTTTATCAACTGTTTGCAGGTTATTTAAAGGCAAAAAATGTTTTAGATTGTAAAATTTTTTTTATCTGATCAGTATTTGATAAACAAACAAGAAAGTATAATGTGGATAAAAAGTGGGGGATCAATTTTATATTACAATGAAGATTACAAATGATCCCTCATATTGGGTCTAAATTAGTTTTTATACATTTATATTCCAGAGATTGTAAATAAATCTAAAAGACATGACTGTGTAGCCAAAAAGTGTTTGGTTGATTAATTGATTTTTGGATGAATACGTTTTCTACGGTTTATTTAAAGCCGGAAAATATTTTTAGATCGTAAAACTTTTTTTTTTTTAGATAATAATTGTTTAGCAATACACATTTGACTAATTAAACCATAATTAGTTAAAAGAGGTGGACTTTTTGCGTAAATGTGTATAACGAACTTAACGAGGAATTGGAACTCAACTCTCTTATTAAACATTCCGAGTTGTTATTCATTAAACAACCAGCACATCTATGCTGACAGCACCTGGACATCCTAAGTGGTTACCTATTGAGGTACTGACCAAGCTCTATGTTGTTTAACTTCGGTGAGGAAGCGGTGTTTCAAATTCATGCAGCCATAAGTTCAATATCAGTCAGTCAGTTAAGTGCCATGCGTGATACACGGTTGGGCGATCATGTTTCGAAAGAGACAGGACTGACTGGGCACATGATTCTTCCGCAGTAGGTTGGCATTACTTTCTGCGGTA
Organism: Ascarosepion bandense; assembly: GCA_037127315.1. Taxonomy (NCBI): domain Eukaryota; kingdom Metazoa; phylum Mollusca; class Cephalopoda; order Sepiida; family Sepiidae; genus Ascarosepion; species Ascarosepion bandense. The sequence continues at coordinate 3,816,349 of JBBBDQ010001831.1, forward strand.
GACTGGTTGCCAGCCAAGGCTATAGAACCCAATCTGTTTTGTTATTGAACCCATAACTGGAGGAAAGAGACGGATTAATACTTTTCCCAAGGGTATTTGCGCGTAAGTAAATGCTAGGAATTCAACTGGAATTTGAACTCTGCTCCCCGATTTCTCGTTCTGAGCCGATATCCACTACACCACAACGTACATCCAATATGCAACCCCCAAAATTATGATGTAAAACTTTTAAATAATATTTTGTCACAAGATTTTTTCGGATATATATGTCCCAAGACTCTATCTAGATACCTATGATATCATATTATAGTCTAATGAATAATTCCTCCGTATAGTCAATGATGACCTCTAAAATGTTCTGGCGTTGCTCGGTGGACTAATTTTTAGCAAGGGTCATAAGTTTGGGTTGTTAAAAAATGTCGACATTAGTGATAGAAACAGCGCACATTTCGATGTAAACGGCAGAGTTTCCCATCATCCATTCATGCTAGTCAAAAATGAATTGTTTTTTCTAGGCTTTTTCCTTCCAATATCTGCTGTTATCATTATCAGATTAGGAATTTGCTGACCGATCTTGATATTCGGTATCTCCACCGGAAAGATAGAGGAAACAGATGACACAATCAACTATTGGAGACCCTTGACTCCAAAGGAGGTTAAACAAATATATGCATAGTGACTGCAAAGTAAGTTTCCTTTTTAAAATAATTATAATTTATTCATTAACTATGATTTTTACAAGAAATGGACGTGAGAGGAAAGTGTTTATCACAAGATTTTATTTAAAATTAGATATGGGCACCAGATTTCCTTACCATCTTCACGAACCGCCAAGGAGTTGCGTCAACTGATCTCACCAGAAACTCTTGTGATATGGAGGGCATAACCTCTTCTATTCCCCCTTCAAGTTCTTCCAAAGTCTTACTTTGGTATAGTAGCTTTGCTCTTTTAACCCACCCCAAAGAAAAAAGTTACAGGACTCCTGGCTGGCCACTCATACATAAAATGAGTTACTTTTCAGCCAATCAATCAATCAATCAATCAATCAATCAATCAATCAATCTGAAGCAGAATGACTGACTGAAGTCATTTCGGTCGGGTTTCAATCCTAGCTAGAAACAATCGGATGTCTAATCGTACTGATGATCTGTGATACAGTTAAACAGGACTGTCTGCGGATGACTATTTACTCTCTCACCTGCCAATTGAACACAGTGGAGAAATGGTAAACTTTAAAACCAATAGCTACTCACCGCTATTTACTCATCGTTCATTAATTAATGAATTTGAACACTCTAGGCTACTGGCGTGTGTTTACATTGTGTTTTTAAAACGCTAAAATCTGCGTTTCTCCCTTCCAGCTTAGCGGGAGAATCGCCGACTGATTTCAATTTTGCCTAGTAGCAATCAGATTTCTAAATGTGATAACATGAAACAGTAGTGTCTGCGGATGAATATATATATATATATATATATATATATATATATTTGTTTGAACATTATTTTTAATGAATACTCTTATTGGATTAAATATTCTGTTTTTAATCAAACAGTATATTTATATTTTTATTTTACGATAAATTTTGTTACGAAAATGTGTATCATTCCGTAGGATTCGAACCTGCAACCCCTATCAACATAGGGGGAGCCACCAATTAATCTAGACTGTGGAACTGATTAGACTGTGGAAGCTATGATGGGCATTCGGTTTGTTAAAACCTTGTTCAAAATGTTTAACTCAGTGTTTCACATTGATAGACTAAAAATGAGTATTTCCCCATGTCTGTTCTTGTGTTGCTAATTTGCTGCACCTCCTGTAGAAAATTTAAGAAATACTCTCCTGTTTTGCCCAGTTGTTGAAGAGCACCACCAGTTAAACAAATATGTACCATAATCTCATGTGTACTTCGTAAGGAACTCTATCAATTTTAGGATTTTGTACATCATGAACTTTTTCAAAGATCTTCTGCTGTTGGACGGAAAAAACCCGATGAAAATAAACATTTTCTCTTTTATGTTAAAATCAAGCATAATACAGTATGGCTGCAAAGCCTACGAAGACAAGCTTTCAGACTTCCAAAAGAACAGTTTACCAACTGAAATACACCCACTCAAATGATTATCAGAATACATTGAAAGTAACTTAAAATAAGATGGATCTCTTGTATATTCGATATATCCATATGTTTTGAATATGACAGACTATTTGAAACTGACTGCAGCATTAGGTTATTTATCGTGGCTAACAAAAAAGACATCGTCAGTTTATCGACAGAGAAAAACATACAGGAAATGAAGATAATGCTGGAATGTTCTTTGGAACCTTGACTTATCTCGATTTTGATGCTGTTCTCCTGTAATGCCACATCTGATAATCTTCGAGAAAATTAAATTTACCACCCTATGGAGAAAAAAGTGAATAAATACAGGGATCTTCTCAAAACGAAACAGTTTCATGGGGTCATTACCGATATTGTCAGCTTTTGATGAAAAATTTCGAAGTCTTTGTTGATTTCCTCTAAGATAACTCCAAATTTCCGCACGCCCTAACCAATCTGGACGATAGTTGCATTGCTGCCCCTAAGGGCATGTTTTAGGTTCTTAAAACCTTCTTTTACTGACTTATTCAATTCTTTCTAAAACCAATCTGACCAAAACTTGCCAGCTTATTTTTTCTTTTTGACCTGGCTCTACCCGCTCAGTTGAGGAAAAAAACTACCCTATAAGTTTCAATAACTCAAAAACCACGCTAGTATGTTTCATCTTCTCATAGTTGAACTTGGGTTGAAGTTAAATAGTTGCACTCTCAAAGATGGGTCTTTCTTTGAACGTCTAAAGATGATGGCAAAATGGTCGCTCCAGAAAATATCTGGCTCTTTTTGTTATTCACTGTAGTTACAGGAGACAGATCAAAGCAAGATGAAGTATTGTAGCACTATGTGATCTAGATCTGCTCTTTTTAGTCTTTACATGATTGTGATGAATTATTTTCAACCATAAAACATTTTGCCTACTGACTAAACCTTACTAACCTCTCGCTACTCTATAGCTATATTCCTGGCGAATGTTTAGACGAATTACATTCTCTAGTTCCACCAGTTCAAATCTCTGCAGTTAATACCCTCCAGATATGTACACGAACCATATGTGCGAACCATTCTCATGTTCTTCGTATTCCATTAGAATGAAGACCTTCTTCCGAAGAGACGCTGCTTTGTTGTACAGACTACAGAGAGGATACTTTACGGATCACTATGTGCGTTGTGGCGCAGTAGATATCGGCTCCGAACAAGAAATCGGGGAGCCGAGTTCGAATTCCAGCTGAATTCCTTGCATTCACTTACGCACAAATACCATTGAGAAAGGTATTAATCCGTCTATTCCCTTCAGTTATGGGTTAAATAATAGGACAGATTGGGTTCTATAGCCTTGGTCGGCCACCAGTCTACCGCAGAAAGCAATGGCAACCTACTGCGTGATAACCTGCCCAGTCAGTCATGTTTCTTTGGAGACATGATCGCCCAAGCGTGTATCACGTATAGCACTTAACTGACTGACTGACCATCTTAATCTTTTCATGGCTAGATTCAACCATTATGTGCCCTATATATCCTCCTAATCTGAACATTACCCCTCAAAGCAACCTCATCGAACTTACTTTTAAAAAAATTTTAGACTGCTTCTCTTTGGAATTTTCAACTGAATAAATTTCGTGTTTTTTGGTTATTGCTCTGATTACACTTTAGGCCATCCGTAGATAAGCTAAAACTACCATTTGTAATTCCGTGGATTATAAGTTTCTACTGATTATACTATGTTTTTTTTTCTCTCCAGACACACGTATGATAAATATCAATTCCTAAATTGGGCATAGTAAAATACTTTCAACAATACGAGATTTATCACTTTACCCGCTCCAAAGTAAGCTATGGTATTTTCATCTGCATGAAAAGTGATGATATCAGTTTTATTTTTGTTAGATGCAGAAGGCGTTGTGCTTATTTACTATTTTCAAAATGGCTGTATCACCAATGGAGTGTATCATACCAATTTACTGAAGCGTCAACGAAAAGATATGAAGACCAAATGTCCAGGAGATCTAACGAAAAGTGTCTTGGCTATATTTAAACGTCTGTCTAATATCTATCTATCTATCTATCTATCTATCTATCTATCTATCTATCTATCTATCTATCTATCTATCTATCTATCTATCTATCTATGTGTATATATAAACCAGGTAAAGAGAACTAATAGTTTTACAATTCCGAGTTCTCCGGCATTTACTTTTTTGTATAAAAAATCTTTTCATGGCTAGATTCAACCATTATGTGCCCTATATATCCTCCTAATCTAATATATATATACAACAAATATGGTAGAGCATAATATAATTAATTTTTTTTTAATTTAAAATTGATATAATTTACATTGCGACATGGAATTTTCTGTTTCAAGATTTTTACCTCGTCATCAGGTAATGTTAGATCATTTTTGTGAAAATTATTTTGATTTGAATATAAGAAACAATGCGTTTGTTATATATGTATGTGGGAAGACAGAAAAAATATGTGTATTCAATTTAACTAATCAGAATAAAGACTTACTTTAATTTTAAAAAGTTTATAATTTTGGGAATAAATGATTTCTTCTTTTAATCTTAACGGCACAAGTGTCAACCAATTCAAAACCCCTGTCGAGACTCAATTTCCGTTGATGTTACAATTAGTGTTACAATTTTTTTCTTTTAGTTTTTTCTGTATCTCAACATTTTCTAACACAAGTTAGAAAATGTTAAGATAGATTAAAAAGTTAAGTTAGATTAAAAAGGATAAAATGTTTTCTTTCTTTTCTTTTTTCTTTTTTGTGTTAGAAAATATTGAGATACATGAAGAAGAGGGGACGCCGAAAAGTTAAAATAGAAGTTAATGTTTATATTTATTGCTGAAATACATAGATTTTGCATATAGAATCTAGTTGATCTAATCTAATTCCTTTTTGTTGAGGCTTTTATCATTTTTGTTATATGTAGGTGTGTAAATGCATTTAACCACACACACACACACACACACACACACACACACACACACACACACATATATATATATATATATATTTAAGTCATTGATCTAACTCATAGATGTGTGCATATATGCCTGTGTGTGCATGTGTGTATTTTGGAAGATTTCATATCCAATACTAATAATCAACATACATAAAATTCTTAAACTGGCCATCATGCACCTCACTCCTTCGTAGGCAGACTTGTCGAAGTTTAGTCCCCACTGTTCACATATCGACCGACAAACAACCAAAATAATATTAACATAAAACAAATTTTAATAGATAACAGGAAATATTTTAAAGTACCTTTTGCAAAGAAAACTCAAAGTTATAGAAGAAACACCCAACGTATATGTGTATGTGTATGTGCATATATGTGTGTGTGTGTTTGTGTGTATGGGTGTGTGTTTGCGTGTGTATGTGTGTGTGTGCCTATTCAGTTATTATGTTAAATGTTCTTACTTTCTGTTTCTGTCTTTTGAGGATATATATGTTATTTTTGGTTAATTTTTTTTCATTCTGTTAGTCCCCTAAAATAACTTTCTCTTCAAATTAAGCACCTCTAATAATGAATTAATCTTTATTTCCTTTCTTTCGTCTTTGCATTATTTCACTTTAATCTTTTCAATAGTAATATCTTCCGCGCAGGTCTGTATTCCTGTCTTCAAGGCCAGTGGCAATGAGACATTTATCGTAGATGTCATCTTTGCAAAAACAACAGTGTTCAATTCTGCTGCCATACATATGGCCACACTCACCGCACACCCAGATTTTTTCCAATAATGCATCATCGGTTATAGCACAAGGTTTGCAAGGAAGCCGTACACCTCCGGACCGTCTGGCACAAGTCAAAAGAACAACCACTATGACGAACAGTACCACAATATTATTTTGTGAAATTGGCACTAAAGATCTTTTTGCCATCATGGTTATATATTGGTCTGCTAAGTCAGGGCAATGACTTCCGGTAGAAATTTCAAATCCGATATTTTTCCCTTTTTATCTGAAATAAAAAAAATTAATGAAAATATATCAACCTTCGCAATAATGTGATTTTATCTAACTTTCTGTTCCCCAAAAACGTATTTCTGTGGGAAAATATATATCTATGTATTTTCTTTAAAACTTACCATTAAAATTTCTTCAGAGACTTGTCTAAAAATATTAAACCCACCAACAACCCGACCCTATAAAAAAAGTAGCGTCCGGGGGAGCTTTTGATATCACCGAAGGCACCAAATGTAACATATATATATATATATATATATATATATATATATATATATATATATATATATATATCGGAGTAATAAAAGTTACCAGCGACGAACTCCCCCTATCGTGATAGAAGCACTGCTGTTGCTTGCTCGGGAAATTTGACTGAATCTTCTTGTTTTTTCTCACCTGGTTAAAATGTGATTTAGTCTTACAAGGGGCCCTGTTAATAGACGACACGTCTACTATTCATCTGCTCTGCTTCGGCAGGAAGAGCATATTTTTCGCAACTCTACAGTAACTAGACTCTGGACAAGCGAACCTCCGTTTTGCTGCTGTTCTGTTTTGTTTTCGTCAGGGTAGTTGTTAGTTTACGATTGTATATAAAAAGACAGCCGACAAACGCTCGGGCGTCTCCCGTAAAAAAAATATGAGAGTTTGCTTTTTCATTAGTTAAAAGAGAAGAAATATAGAGAGAAGAGGGAGAGAGTGAGAGAATGCGAGAGACATATGTGTTTTTAAAGAAAGTAAATGCTTAATATTAATTTTAACTTGTTATTACTATATTTTATTTTCATATTTTATTTTTACATTTAGGCGCACTACAAACAATAGAGATCTACTAAAAAATCGGTAAACACAGAAAACTATTTTGTGTAATTTTTGCTCAATGTTGATTAAATTACTTCAGAATCCTATGCAGGTTAGTAGGCTGAATAAATGCAGAGAAAATAAGAGAATATAGAACAAGCTTTTACTAACAACTCGTTTCACCTACGTGTGCTTAGTAGGCGTCTACAGACAGAAAGGAAAGATAAAACTGGTGTCGGGATTTTTGAGTAAATCGGGCAACAGACTTATCTCATCAGATCCGAGAACCAAAGAATGATTTTTCGTATTGAGGATCTAACGTTGATAAACTTGAAATTAAACCTTTTTTTTATTTCTTAGCTCGTATAATTTGACATTTTAAGGAACATAATGAGGAGTTATGTCACCAGAGAAGTATTTTAAGAAAGGACGGGAAGTGTGATACTGAAACCTGAAGGCGCATTGGGATAGCAAAAGTTTCCTTTCAAAAGTTAGAGAAAGTATTAAGAAACAGCCCCCCCCCCCCAAAAAAAAACACTTCGTTAGAAACAAAGAAAAAAGTACTGAACTGATATATGGCATCTGTCCTCTTGTATGGCAGTGGGACAATCTCTTGAAAGATGAAGAAGAGGCTTGAAACAACAGAAATATACTTCTACAGAAGGATGCTAAGTATAGGCTGAACATATGAGCAACTGCGAAGTTTTAAAGAAAATGTAAACAAGAACCCTTATACTTAATATAAAAAAGGGAAATTGAAAATTATAGGGGAGGTAATAATAAGAGAAGAGGGTTTGGAAAATTTAAGACTCACAGGGCAGATTGAAGGCAAGAGGGACAAAGGAAAAGAACGTATAATCTGCCTAGAGACGTTGAGTAAATCGATAACAGAACCAGGTTTAAAAGAAACAACAAAGAAAAAATGAAACTAATGCTTAACATCAAGAAAAGACATTTGAAATTTCTAGACCACATCTTAGATAAAGAGGATTTGGAAAATTTGATACTCACAGGACAGATTTAAGGCAAACGGAACCGAGGTAAACAATGCATAAGCCACCTTAAGATTTTGAGTAAATAAGCGGCAGAGCAATTTTGGGGGAGATAAATTGACAATATTTATTAAGCGCAACAAAGAAGAGGAAATCGTGGTGAACCATGATCGCAAACGTGCCGAAAGAACACGGCACGTAGAAGAGTTAGCTATCGCACTGTGTTACGAATACTTTTGCGATGACCATTTATATCATGTACGAGACTGCCATGAGATCAGCTCACTTTCAATGCATTCTCTTCTTGTTAAACGTTTTTCCCTGACTGAAATATTTCCTCTCCTCATTCTGATCTTCTTTGTGAATCCTTGTCTCTTCTATCATTACTATGTCACTTTCAAAATGATAATCGTTCAAACCAAAATTATATCAGACCAACCAAAATGTAATTTATTGAAAATTCCGGTAATCTTCGACGGGAACGGATCGAAGTCTATATAATACACAAAATCGGAGGTAGCATAGTAGGGTTACAAAAAAACAATACAAAAAAAAAAAATAAATAAATAAAAAAATAAAAATAAAAAAACGCTTTTCGTGACGAAAGAGCACCTATGAATAATTAACAACAGCAACTTCATTTCTTAACACGACCCGGATGTGCGTTGCGCTAAAATGAATATTGACTTGGAATGGGAAAATGGAGAGCCGAGTTTGAATTCCAGTCCAATTCGTTTCAATCTCTTACGATTACTTGGAAAAGGTATTAATCCATCTCTTCTCTCTCACGCTATGGGTTGAATAGCAGTACGCATTGAGTTATATAGCCTTGTTTGGCAACCGGTCTATCGCAGAAAATAATGGAACCGAAAATCTTCTGCCGAGTTAATCATGTCTCTTTCGAGAAATGAGCACCCAACTATGGCAATTAACTGATATATATATATATATATATATATATATATATATATATATATATATATTTTTGTGGTTGGTTCCGTTTGGGGTTTTTTTCTTTACTGCGGAGTATCGTATGTCTTGTCTTTATTCCGCGGATTTCTTTTTTCCCCCCCTCTTATCCAACGCCTTAGTGCGCCGGATTGTAACGGAATTAGGTTCTGTTTGTTAATGGTTTTTCTTAAAGTTTATCTTAGTATAAATTTAAAACTTAGATACTTGCAGAATCTATTTAGTTATTATTTTGAATATTATATATATATATATATATATATATATATATATATATATATATATATATATATAAATATATATATCCACAGTCAAAGGACTTTTTAAGTGCTGGATTTCTAACTTACCTGTAGAAGGCAACGGTTTCTTGTCCCACTGAGGCCGAGCTGAATTTTTCCCTTTCTCTCGTAATGAACAAACGGAATTACATTGGAATGGATCGAAAAATGCTTGAACAACAAGTTAGGCACACGTATTAATGGTAAAAATGAATAAGGATAAGAAAGCCGAATATGATTATCTGAAGGATGACTGATTTTTAACCTCAGTTTAAAGACTGAATCGGTTTTTTGCTGCCAGCCGAATCCTTCATGTATATATCTGAAAAATATATTTTACCACTTCTTCCACCTCTGTTTTCTACATCTTTTCGTTTTCATCTTCTGTCGTACCCCCAACACACTACCCTTTGGCCAGCCTCAACTTCTTCTCCAGAGCACACCCATACTCTTTTTGTTTTGTGTTTCTTCTTCCACCACTATTTTTCTCGCCTCTTCCTTCTCCACCTCCTACTCCTTTTTTAGTCAATACAAAATTGTTTTTTCGGAGATTCTTGGTTAGATTTTCAATTATGTTCCTCTTCTTCGTGACTTGCATTGAGTATTTCCAATTTAAAATGTCCTTTCTTTCTTTTCTTATTCATTCTTTCTTTCTTTCTTTCTCATATCGCCTTTTCTTTTCTATGGTACCACTTCTTTCTTTCTTTCTTTCTTTCTTTCTAATAAACTTTTTTTATTTTTCCTTTTCTTTTCTATTCAGCTTGCGTCTTGTCTTTTCTTGACTTTTTTCGTTTGCCCAGCGTTTCGATAAAATACAAAGGAGGATCTGCAATATAATAGATCCTGATTTGGCAGCCCGCCTTCCGTCGTATTCTTACTGACGTGATGTGGCTTCTCTCTGTCTTTTCTACAAATATTTTCTCGGCTTTTGCTCTGATGAGCTTCTCTTCCTGGTGCCCGACCACATGACTTGAACCCAGGCCTCTCCCTTTTAGCGTCAAAAGTCAACGGTAACTGCCACTTCTACCATGTCTTTTTTCGCACTTCCTGTCTGTGGAACCGCCTTTCATATGCTTGCTTCCCTGATAAGTACAATCACTAAAAGTTTTATATGCAACGTCAATTGCCATCTTCTATCTTTTTGATTCACATCCATCTCTTATCTTTTCTTCGACATCCCTTGTACTTTAATTTTTTTCTCTCACTATAACTCACTGTGCACCAGCGGTGGTCCTGCCTTGTTTGGGGTGGAATGATTATAAAATCAATTTTCTTTCTTTCTTTTTTTTTCTTCCCAGCTTTGAGTTTAGAAGCATCTTCACGGCCGTGTGGGTAATGAATTATTTTTTACACTACAACTGCTTTCCCCACAGACAAAAAGCTGCAGGGATGTCACTATTCTATCGCTATTTTCATGGCAAATGTTCAGACGAGCTACATTCCTTATTTCGACCAGTTCTAGCCTTCATGGATAAAACATTCTCATTGGAGAGAATTATCCCAAATCCCTTCGTATTCCGTTAGTAAGGAGGAAGTTCCATTCGGACAGATTTGTCTCAAGAACTATTGCTTTATAGAACGCGCTCCCGAGAAAATGCTTCTCGGATGACTACACGCATAACTCCTCTTCTTACGTGAAGACACTTTATCAAGGTGTCACTATCATAGCCATTATTGTTATTACTATATCATGATGCAAATAATAATAATAATAATAATAATAATAATAATAATAATGCTTTATTCTTGCAGCACAAGACCAAAGTCTTTTCACGAGAAACTTTCAGGCAAATATTATGCATAATAATATGGATCCAAAATGCAGGTTTTGTGATAAACACCAAGAAACAATAGACCACCTAATCTCAGGCTGTTCTGTGCTTGCCCCAAATGAATATAAAAATCGCCACGATAGAGTTGGGCAATATTTACATTGGGCAATATGCAAACATTATGGAAAAGCTGTAGGCAAACACTGGTATGAACATGACCCAGCACCGGTTACAGAAATAGAAGATGTAACGATTCTATGGGATTACACCATCTACACAGACAGAAAAATTGAAGCAAACAGGCCAGACATTATTGTTAAAAACCAGAAGGAGAAAACTTGTCTATTAATTGATATGGCTTGTCCAGCGGATTGTAACATAGCAATCAAGGAATTTGAAAAACTGTCAAAATATAAAGACCTGGAAATTGAAATAGAAAAAATGTGGAAATTGAAAACAAGAGTTGTGCCAGTGATAGTAGGTGCACTTGGAATGATAAAAAATGGAACAAAACAACACATTGAAAGAATCCCTGGAAACCCCAGCTTAAGAGATATACAAAAAATTGTCTTATTAAGTACAGCCCACACACTAAGGAAAACTTTATCTATGTAATGCTGGAGAGGATAGGGAAGATAGAAAGACTTGAAACGGAGCCATAACAACACGCCACTACCTGCCTTAGGTCTCCCCGCAGACTTGGTTGGTAGTGAGACCAAAGCAGAAATCGAAATATGATGAAAAATGACATAATAATAATAATAGTGGTAATATCAATAATAAAAATACATAAAATTAATAATAATAATAATAGTGGTAACAGCGTCTATTCACGTCTGCTCGCAAAAAGTGCAAGAGAATCCTGAATGACGCCAAACGGTTGTTCGCTGAGAGAATGCGACAGCAGAAAGCTGACCGCAAGTTCGGCTCCACGGACTACTGGCGGATATGCAAACGGGTGCTTAACAACTGCAAATTCTCTATACCTCCTTTAATCCATGAATTTGAGGTTCTCACATCATCTGCGGACAAAGCTGTGTGCTTTGCCCGCAGATTCTCATCTAACTCCACGTTCGACTCATCTGGAGTATGCTCACCCGACTTCCCCGTTAGAACTGAGGCCAAACTGCACGACGTACATATTACCCCGAAGGTAGTATCCCGAGTAATTTCAAAACTTGACTCCCATGAGGCGAGCGGTGGTGACGGAATCCCAGTGATAGTCCTTAAGAGGTGTGCCCTGAACTCTCCCCTGTCCTCTCTAAACTGTTTAACTACTGCCTTTCTAATTCCTGTTTTCCTCCATGCTGGAAGTTCTCTTCAGTAGTTCCTGTTTTTAAGAATGGTGGTGAACCCTCGGACCCATCCAACTATCGCCCTATCAGTCTTCTACCGATATACGGGAAAGTGTTCGAGGCCATAATCAATGCTGAAATAGTTCAACATCTTACTGCCTACAAACTCTTCTCTGACAAGCAATATGGCTTCCGCTTTGCCAGGTCCACTGCCGAGATGCTAACAACCTTTACGGAGTGCATGCTCCGGACCCTCGATGAGTCAGGCGAGGCTCGTGCAGTTGCTCTGGACATCTCCAAGGCTTTTGACAGGGTCTGGCACTCTGGCCTCCTTTGCAAGCTACGGGATTACGGCATTACCGGACGCCTGCTTGATCTAATCCGGCCCTTTTTAAACAACCGCAAAATGAAGGTCATTTTGAATGGGCATGCCTCTTCATCCTAGAGCACGAATGCCGGTGTCCTCCAGGGCTCTATCCTGGGCCCGACGCTCTTCCTTATTTTCATCAATGACCTCCCAGATGAGATCAAGTCCCAAGTAGGCATCTACGCAGATGACACCACAATATAGTCCCGCACCAGTAAGAAACCTGGCATGGCGGACATACATAATCTCGCTGCTGACCTTGAACGGGATCTACACTCTGTGGCGAATTGGGGCAAGAAGTGGCTTGTCAACTTCAATGCGTCCAAGACCAAGCTGTTGTCTGTCAACCATCACAGGCAACCTCTCCTGCCTCCCATAAGCATTGACCAAGCGATTCTCCCTGAGTGCAATAAACTACGCCTCCTCGGCCTTACCCTCTCTTTGGATCTCAAATGGAACCGCCACATCGAATCCATAGCTAAATCCACTGCTAAGAAGGTTGGGTCACTGTGTCGATACAGGACGTTCTTTCCGCCTGAATCCATCCTGCATATATACAAGTCTACCATTCGACCCTGCATGGAGTACTGCTGCTATTTATGGCCAGGCGCTCCTGCCGCTCACCTCAGTGTTCTCGACAGGCTCCAGAGGAGAGTTAGTAACGTGATAGGTGCTGACTTGGCGGCTTGTCTACAGCCGCTTACCCACTGACGAAATTTGGCCTCCCTTTGTCTGTTCTATAAATACTTTCATGGCTTCTGCTCAGACGAACTTAAGTCACTGGTGCCCCCTCAACAGGTGTTTACTCGTGCAACCAGAATGGCAACTGGGTCCCACCCATTAACAGTTAGGTTAGCCAAATGCAGACGACAATTCTACTCCTGCAGCTTTTTCTCTCGCTCTTCCCGCCTGTGGAACTCGCTCCCATATTCTTGCTTTCCTGACGCTACAACCTCCAGAAATTTAAATGCAATGTCAATACTCATCTACTAACCACTTGACTCTAGCCCTTCCCCCACTTCGTACATCCTTCCCTTTCTCTCCCCACTTGTAACTGTCATCACACCTGCATTTTCATCTTTCTATTGCTTCTTTTTAATTGGTTTGCAATCCTCTTCTCCCTCCTCTAATTAATTTTCTTTCAGTTATACAGCCCCCTCCCGCACATCAGTGGCATTTACGCCTTGCCCGGGGTGAAATGATAAAAAAAAAAATAATAATAATAATAAAATCTTAGTACTGCCTGGATAGATTATTGTAAGGCATTCGATAGTGTGCCACATTGCTGGATTTTAAAGACTTTAAATATATACAAGATATCATCCGTCATCATCAATTTCATCAAACAGTGCATGTCTATATGGAAATCAACCCTTTACCTCAATCATATAAATGGAACCTATAAGTCTGATGAAATAAACATCAAAAGAGGTATATTTCAAGGTGATTCTTTGTCTCCCTTACTATTCTGCATATCATTAATAGCATTAACCAGTTAACTTAATAAGACAGAATGTGGTTATAAAATAGGCCAACAGAAAATAAGACATCTATTTTATATGGATGACGTTATATGCTAAGAATGACAATGAGCTGGAAGATCTGCAAACTGTAAAATGCTTCAGCGAAGACATTGGAATGAAATTCAATTTGAATAAATGTGCTAAAGCTACAGTTTTACGTGGATCAATACAAGAAACATCCTCAATTAGCTTAGACCCTGTTGTAACAATAAAAGAATTGAAACCAGAAAAAGCTAATAAATACCTAGGTGTAAACGAGAGTGAAAAATTTCACCATAAAAAATGAAAGAAATAGTGCGTAAAGAGTGATATAGAAGGCTACGAATGATATTAAAAACAGAATTGAATTCTCAGAACAGAATTATAGCCATTAATAGCCTTGCAATACCAGTTGTCCAATATAGTTTCAACATCTTAAACTGGACTCTAAACGACATCAGGCGAATGGATTCTAAAACAAGAAAGTTTCTTTCTAAGCATAAGATACATCATCCAAATGCTGATGTAGACCGTCTATACATACCCCGTAAAGAAGGTAGATGAGGTCTTATTCAGCTAGAATTGTCATACAAGACAACAACTATTGGCTTACTAACACTCATAGAAACAACAAAGGATTGGATGATACAATTAGTAAGGCAACGTGAAGAAAGAAAAAAATATTAATAATAAAAGAAGGCAGTAAATACATATAAGATTTACAGTTAGTATATTCTGTAGAAAAGCAAAACAGAAGCCAAGAACCAACTATTGCGGCAAAAATATGAAAATGAAAGCCAAAGATAAAGCTCTTGAACAGATGAAACAACGCTGGCAAGACAAACCTCTGCATGGCCAATATCCAGAACGTGCCAATAAACCCAATGTTGATAAAGTTAATACTCATCGATGGTAACGTGCATCTGGATTAAAGTCTGAGACTGAAGGCTTTATTCTTGCAGCGCAAGACCAAAGCCTTTTTACTAGAAACTTTCAGGAAAATATTATACATAATAATATGGATCCACAATGCAGGTTTTGTGATAAAAACCAAGAAACAATAGACCATCTAATTTCAGGCTGTTCTGTGCTTGCCCCAAATGAATATAAAAATTGCCACGATAGAGTGGGGCAATATTTATATTGGACAATGTGCAAACACTATGGAAAATCTGTAAACAAACACTGGTATGAACATCACCCAGCACCGGTTACAGAAATAAAAGATGTCACCATTCTATGTGATTAAACCATCTACACAGACAGAAAAATTGAAGCAAATAGGCCAGACATTATTGTTAAAAACCAGAAGGAGAAAACTTGTCTATTAATTGATATGGCTTGTCCAGCGGATTGTAACATAGCAATCAAGGAATTTGAAAAACTGTCAAAATATAAAGACATGGAAATTGAAATAGAAAAAATGTGGACATTGAAAACAAGAGTTGTGCCAGTGATAGTAGGTGCACTTGGAATGATAAAAAATGGAACAAAACAACACATTGAAAGAATCCATGGAAACCCCAACTTAATAGATATACAAAAAAATTGTCTTATTAAGTACAGCCCACACACTAAGGAAAACTTTGTCTATGTAACGCTAGAGATGATAGGGAAGATAGAAAAAAACATGAAATGGAGCCATGACAACACGCCACGACCTGCCTTAGGTCTTCCCGCAGACTTGGTTAGTAGTGCGAAATTTGCAACCGGTCTATCCAAGAGCAGAAATCGAAATATGATAAAAAATTACATAATAATAATAGTGGTAATATCAATCATAAACATAAATAATAATAATAATAATAATAATAATAGTGGTGGTAATATCAATAATAATAATAATAATAATAATAGTGGTAATATTAATAATAAAGATACATAATAATAATAATAATAGTGGTAATATCAATAATAAAGATAAATAATAATAATGATAATAACAATAATAATAATAATAATAATAATAATATCAGTCATAAAATCTTTGGTTGTCCCTGTAGTGTAATACAGTTTCAACGTCCTTAATTTGACCATAACTGACGTTAAGAATGGATCCGCAGAATGGATTTCATAAAGAGAAAGCTTCCTACTTGCCACCATATGC